>OX344720.1:132520151-132837651 GCA_947034835.1 Ballota nigra | reverse complement strand
ATAAAAACATTTGCGACGGAATATGACCGTCGCAAATGTTTTTGATCCGATCGGGTCTAACCCGAAAGATTTACGACTGACTACTGTCCGTCGCAAATTCTGTGCGACTCGGCCGGGTCTGACCCGCCATTTTTGCGACGGGCTTTTCCGTCGGTAATTTGCGACGGAGCTCCAAAATCCGTCGCAAAAATTAGCTACAGCTGTTTTAAAAACGGACATGTGTCCGTCACAAATTCCGTCGCAAAGCACTGTTTGCGACGGATATTCCGTCGCAAATTCCGTCGCAAAACAGTGTTTTTTTTGTAGTGTAAGTATAAAATAGCTTTTTAGGAATTGTTTATAAATATTTTTTAGTATAAAGTAGCTTTTTGAAGGTTGAGTTTGAAAAAGTGGTGTTGCTTTTTGCCATTTTAGGAAATGGGTAAACAAAAAAAAACCTTCCTTTTTTGGGCTTTTGGGTAAACAAAATTGGGACGGAGGGAGTAGGACAATTGTTTTTTGTCCAACCACTATAAAAATAAGCTGATTTAAAGAGGGTTTTGGAGAGGGTTTTAACGAGGGAATTGAAGATAGAGAGGGTATTGAAGAGGGATTTATTCCCTCTCCAAAATGCTCGTCGCCAATCTGTACACGAGGGAAAAACGAATCCCTCAAAAAATGGAGAGGGTTTTAACGAGGGATTTCGCGTGGGAACAGACGAGGGAAAAAATCCCTCGAAAAATTTTTCCTCGGCTAAGCCATCGGGGAGGGCGAGGGAAATTCCCTCGTGCACTTCCCTCGTGTTGTTCCCTCCGGAAAAAAATGAAATTTCGTGGGTTTCGAACCCACGACCTCAAGCAAAACCCCTCCCCCGCAGATCCGCTAGGCTAGCACCCTCCCACCTCACTCTTAACTTTAATTTGGCGAAATTCGCCCCTATCAAGTTTCGAACACGCGACCTCCATGTATGCGGAGGCCTTGCGTGTTTCGCCGTGCCGCTTGGACAAGACTATTTACTTGTTATGTTTTAAGGTGTAATATATATATTTCATATATTTTTGTGTTATATATTTTAAATATCATACTAATTAATATTAATTGTTTGTTATACTTTATATGTAAATTATTATTACATATAAAATTAAACTATCACTTGTATATATTATTTTTATTATTTATAATATTAAAATATTTTTAATGAACACATCAATAAATTCTTTTTCACTACTTACTAATATGTGTACATTTATATTTAGCTTTTTAAATTCTTTTTCACTAATTACTAATATGTGTGTGTATATATATTGATCGTTTTTTTTAAATCAATTAAATTATAAAATACATATTTTTTAAATTATTTTTCACTGCTTACTAATATGTGTACATATATATACATATATTGATCGTTTTTTTTTAAATCAATAAAATTTTAAAATACATACTTTTTAAATTCTCTTCACTAATTACTAATATGTGCTCCATCCAGACAACATCGAGTAGGCTGGAAAGTCACTTATTGTCCAGATTAGTGCAGCCTACATCAAAAAATTCTGCTTTGTAGCAATATCGTACATTACCACTCCATATTCGCATAAAATTATCAAATCACGGATCAATGGTTGTAAAAATACATCTAATTTATCCTTTGGATTTTTTGGACCAGGCACCAGAACCGTAAGAAACATGAATTGATCCTTCATGCACATCCATGGTGGTAGATTGTACGGCGTCAGTATCACCGGCCATGAGGAGTATTGTTTCCCCGACTGCCCAAACGGCTGAAAACCGTCGGTGCTCAAGCCCAACCTCACGTTCCGAATTTCTGATGCAAATTCAAGATACGACTGGTCCAAGTGTTTCCAAGCCTGCGAGTCTGCAGGGTGACGCATAACACCGGACTGATCATTATTAGAGCAACTTGCATGCCATGTCATATCCTTCGCAGCATGCATTGGACTGATATAATCTTTGCAGTCTAGGGATGATGGGAATGTAGAACATCTCCTTGAAATGACTCTTCTTTTTCAGTCGACCATTCACATCGCGTCTAGCGGGTTTGAACCGTGGCCGACCGCAAAACTTACAATATTCAAGATCGTTGTCCGCACCCCAATATAACATACAATTCCTGCACAACAGTCGATCCTCTCCACAGGAAGCCCCATCTCACCCATCAACTGTTTGCTATCGGAAAACTTTATGGGCACCAAATTATCCGGAGGACAGATCTCACGAACCAAGTCAACGATTCGATTATAACCCCTTTCAGATAGTCTGTTTTCAGTTTTAATGTTCAACATTCGGGCATTGAATGACAGCTGAGAGTGCGATTCGCACCCAGGATACAAATCTCGATCAGCTGCACGAAGAATATCATAAAACTGTGCAGCATACTGATTAGGGGGTTCCTCAACAGGCGGCTCGTCATTCACATTTCCAAAGTGGGGACCGGAAGTTAAGTCTGTGATCATATCGTGGTACGAGCTAGATCCCGTCGTCTCATCAAGCGGCATGTATGAAGCCGACGCCTGATCGTATTGATGCGGAATTTGACCCCAATTTTCCTCACCGTGAAAAATCCAATTGTAATAATTTGGCATAAAACCATTTCTATACAAATGAGCTTTCACGTCATCGGGGTACTGAAACGTCTTGTTCCTGCATCTAAATTTGTTGCAAGGACACCTAATCTTTCCTTGATTCATCCAATTCGGGTTACTAGTGGCGAAGTCTATGAATGAATCGAGGCCACTAATAAATTCAGGAGCTATCATGTCATTAATCGATATTGGACCATACATCCAACGTAAATGATTTGAATAATTCATATCAATCTGTTTAATATTAATTAATTAATACTCAAAACCATACAATTTATAATTTGTATTCTCCTATTAATTCATTATTACATTATAATTAATTAATTAATTAATATTTTTTAAAAATTTCGGCAGAGTTTCTTTTTATTTTTTCGTATTCCCCAGTTAATCAAAATTCCTACGTGCATCCATTTCCGACTTAATTATAATTAATCAAGTCGGAACGCACATATTCTACAACAAACAATATCAATAACCCCTCCCTTTAACTTCAACATGTATATCTATATATATAATATAATTAGCTTATTATATATATATATATGCACATTAAGAAATTAATAATTAGCAACTATGTATATTAACAATAATATATATATATATATATATGAGAAAAATAGTTTTTTGGTCCCGCAACTTGTCTAGTGTCCAATTTTGGTCCCAAAAATATTAACATTTTAATTTTGGTCCCATAACTTATTGAATCGTCCAAATTTGGTCCCAAATGGGACCAAAATTGGACAATTCAATAAGTTACGGGACCAAAATTGAATAATTAAAAATTTTGGGACCAAAATTGAATAATTAAAATTTTTGGGACCAAAATTGGACACCAAACAAGTTAGGGACAAAAAATTATTTTTTCGTATTCATTATTTTTTTTCTTTTCTCACCTTATATGTATGTGTGTATATATATATATATATATATATATATATACACACACATACACATATATCAAACACTATTTAATTAATTATACTCTAAAATAATCTTTGTAATAATCATGTATATATTACTGGTGGAGACGAGATCACGATAGCAATTTGGAATTATTTTACGAAGATATGGAGAATCAAAATTTATATGAAAATTATTAATTTATTATTTTATTTACTCTATCGCAATTTAAATTCTTAGTTAGTAATTAAAATTTAATTATTAGTATTTTATGGGAGCTTTGTAATTCATCTTAAATAATAATTATTGGAATTGAAAAATAATGGGTTTTTACTTTTCATGTTTTATAGATGTTTTTCAAATATTTGTATTTATATTCATGAAAAATAAATCCATTGATATATATATATATATACATACTCACACATACACATATACCAAACACTATTTAATTAATTATACTCTAAAATAATCTTTGTAATAATCATGTATATATTATTGGTGGAGACGAGATCACGATAGCAATTTGGAATTATTTTACGAAGATATAGAGAATCAAAATTTATATGAAAACTATTAATTTATTATTTTATTTACTCTATCGCAATTTAAATTCTTAGTTAGTAATTAAAATTTCATTATTAGTATTTTATGGGAGCTTTGTAATTCATCTTAAATAATAATTATTGGAATTGAAAAATAATGGGTTTTTATTTTTCATGTTTTATAGATGTTTTTCAAATATTTGTATTTATATTCATGAAAAATAAATCCATTGATGTATATATATATATATATATATATATATATATATATATATATATATATAAAAGGTGAGAAAAGAAAAAAAAATTAATGAATACGAAAAAATAATTTTTTGTCCCTAACTTGTTTAGTGTCCAATTTTGGTCCAAAAAATCTTAATTATTCAATTTTGGTCCCAAAAATTTTAATTATTCAATTTTGGTCCCGTAACTTATTGAATTGTCCAATTTTGGTCCCATTTGGGACCAAATTTGGACGATTCAATAAGTTATGGGACCAAAATTGAAAAGTTAATATTTTTGGGACCAAAATTGGACACTAGACAAGTTGTGGGACCAAAAAACTATTTATCTCATATATATATATATATATATATATATATATCAAATTAACTTCTACTAATTATTTATTTATAATAGCTGCACAAATTAATAATTAACAACTCATCAACAAATTAAATATACTTTATGCATGCATAACTAACAACCTAATACTAATAATTAACATAAATAATTAATTAATTATATAACTACCCATACATGTAATTGCATGCACACATATATATATCTATATTATACATATTTGAGTACAAACATATATATATATATATATATATATGTGTGTGTGTGTGAGAGATTAATTAATATGCAATAGTTGTTAATTTAACCGATTAAAATGAAAAAACTTACCGTATAAACGTCTTTGTGAATGTATGTAGCAAAGTCCAACAAGTTTTTCACGTCGTAGGCGGTGGTAGACGGCGGCCGGAGCTCCTCTCCTTTCTTCTCCTCTCCTCTCTTCTCCTCTCCTCTCTCTCGAATGCTACTGGTTTTTGGATGGTAGGTGCTGAGAAATTATTGCACACTAGCCGAGGGACTAGAAGAGGGAAAATCCCTCGCCATACACTAGATTCCAGAGGGCCCACACTGCATGCAATTCAAAATAAGGCCGCATACCTGCAAACATGTCTTGGGAAAGAAACCCTCGTGAAGGGTATCCAGCGAAGGGAAGAGGGAACTTCCCTCGCGACCTGCCGTGTCAGAACTTGTCGAGGGTTATCTCCCTCGTGAAATTGCAGAGGGTTTTTCCCTCGTCCATACCCTCTCCTGACAGAGTTTGTCGAGGGTTTACTCCCTCATTAACTTGCAGAGGGGTATTCCCTCGTCAACTCCCTCGTCTGATGCAGGCGGCCCCACTTTTCCGTCGTGAATTCCCTCGTGAAAGCCGAGGGTTATATTGCCCTAGTAAAATCCCTCGTTCAGTGTTTTCTGTCGTGAAAATCCTCTTTAATTTCTAGGGCTTTATTTCCTCTCTATATTCCCTCGCCTAAGGAGCTATTTTTTGTAGTGAACTTTAAAAAAAAATTATGGCCAAACAAGATTGGCATACAATTGAAAAAAGGTTGGCACTGTGTATTTTTTAATTTTCTCAAACTGTTTTGTTAAAATTATTTAGACAATTTTTTTTTTTCTTTTCTCTATATTACTTTCCCTTTTATATTTGTAAAATCTTTTTAAGGTTGAAGTCCACAATTCTCTTCTCCTTACTTATTTCTTTTTCTCTCCACTTTCTCTCATTTCTCTCTCTCTCAAATTCTCACTCTCGCTCTCCTCCCTCGCATCTTTTACTCTTTTCTCTCCTTCATGCTCCCTCCATTCTCTATTTCTCTTTCCCAATTTTTTTTTTATCAAATTATCAAAAGTAATTATAAGGTTTACTAATCAAATATTTTAATCATTAATAAGGTATTTTAAAAATTACATCTTAACTCTTGAGACAACAAATGAATGTTAGAGCTTCGAACCATGTGAAATTAAACTTAGTCAAACGGAGCCTATAATAATTACAAGCTTCGTGGACTTATCATCGAGTTTGGCTCAAAATTGGCGGCTCAATCCTCTACGGCTACAGACAAACTAAAGAGAACATTGGAAGACAGCAAGTCAATAATGGAGTGATATCAATTAAAATTCTGAATTTTGTAACAATGAAAAAGGTTAGCTAATTAGAATAATAGTTTGGTAGGGAATAATTAAATGAATTAATTTTTTACCGCTTTCAAATTTTGAATTTTTAACTGAAATGAATTTTTTTTATAATATCAAAATTAAAAAGGTCATGCCTAGAGAACCATGAGTGATGAAGAGCACAAAGAAATAATTTAATGAATTAATTTTACAATTTTTTAAAAGTTTTAATTTTTATATGAAATACAATTTTTTCATAGTTGAAGACATGCAAATTAATCATATCAGCGAAAGTGATGTTGATGATTGTTTCGAGGTTGTACTGTATAAGGGTGTGGAAGTGGTTTAACTTCAGAAATAATAGTAATTTTTGTACTATTGTAATGAATGGGTTTCTAACCCAATTGAATGTTTGATAGGTAGATAACTGTTAAGTTTGTGTTGCTTTGTCTGAGCTTGTATTTATTGTAATTGTGAAACTATATATGCAAGGGTTGAGTACCTTTGTACTCCATTCCTATTGCATTTTTTTTTTTTTTTTTTTAATACCAAAAATATGTCAAGCGATAGATAACAAAATCTTAATTAAACATCCATTTCCACTATGTCCTTTTCAACTTCATATGTCTATAAACTCTTAAATTACTTTATCTTCTTCACCAAACAATATGTCGGTATTAATATATAAAAAGTTGGACATTATTACTTATAAAAAAATAACATACGTGCTGGGCATGGAATTGTAAATACTAGCTAGATTCAAACGGAGTTATTGCAAAATTAGGCAATCATCCGTTGATACAAGTACAGACAAACTCATTTTGTGTCATATTTAATTGTCCATTGGATTTTGGTACGAATTTTAATATTGGAGTTATTTTTTAGCATTTGAAGAGAAAATAAAGTTATTTTAGTCTTTTTTTTTTATGATTAAAGTATATGTTTTTTTTTGGGTAAAAGTATTGAAATAAGAAGTAATTTTAAGAGAAAGGGTTAGTTGAAAGGTGTTCTTATCATCAATTGTCTTTTCTTAAATGAACAATTTTTCGGCGAATAGAAAATTAATCATGGAAAGTAGAGAGAGTAGAGATTAATACATTGAATTAATTAATCCGTACTTATTGCTACGTACAAATCCATAATTTTGTCACAAAGGGGCTAAAGTTTTCGTAAGGTAAGGGAGGTATTATTAAAAATGACAAAAATGGAGAATTTAAAACGTAAATTAAAAATAAAAAAAAAATTATACACTCAATAAAGAAAGTTTAAATTTCACAAGCAATGAAGATTGATGAGTTGTCAGTTGGAAGGAATGTATGGCGTGGGAACCAGGACCAATGGAGTCTTTCTTCCGACCGCAAGCCCATCCAACTCGCTCATGTCTACATCACTCGGTTTCATTCCGTTCGGCAATTTCCAGTCGAAGTTGTAAAGAAGCTGAGCCAACGGGAACTGAACGTTTGCCAATCCGAAATTCAAACCGGGGCAGATCCTCCTGCCCGATCCGAACGGGAGGAACTCGAAGTCATGCCCCAACAGATCAGGAGAATTGTCCTCGAACCTCTCGGGCAGAAAGGTTTCGGGATCGGTCCAGTACTTGGGGTCCCGGCCCAAGGACCAGACATTGACTATGAGTCTCGTTTTGAGAGGGATTGAATATCCCCCTATTTTGCATTCCTCTCTGCATTGCCTTGGGATTATTGGCACCGGAGGATGAAGTCTCATCGTTTCTTTAATCACTAGTTTCATGTATTTTAGCTCCTGCACGTCGCTCTCTTCCAATCTCATCTTTCCTTTCAACGCCCCTCGTATTTCGTCCTGTAGTTTTGCCATCACCCGCGGATGCCTCATCAGCTCCGTCATTATCCAATCCATAGAAGTCGAAACTGTTTCCGTTCCCGCCGCAAACATGTCCTGTAAATTATATACATACAACCAAATATCAGAGGAAAGAAAACAAAGGAAAATGAAACAGAGGAAGTAAGTATCAGTTAATTACCAGAATGATAGCCTTGATGGTTTCAGTAGTGATGGGAAACTTAAGCTCTCCAGTTTCCTGCATCCTAAGAAAAACATCGACAATATCTTCGCCGTCGTACTCACCGCTCTTCTGGACCTTATGATCCTCCACCATTCGATCGAGTATCACATCGATCTTACGCCGCATCCCTAACAGCTTATACTTCCTGATACTAAACAAATGCAGCAGCTTGAAAGACGGAAACAGATCCGCCATCTCAAACCCGCCGGACATCCCCACCGCCGTCTTGATCAACGGTATCAACGTGTCGCGGTCGCCCAGCACTTTCCCCAGCGCAGCTCTGCACGTGATGCTGCAGTTGAAGCTGGATATGATTTCAGTAAAATCGACGGACTCGCCACTCGATGCTCGCAGAGTTTTGACCAGAGTGATGATCTCGTCTTCCCTGATATACCCGAAAGACTTGACGTTTTTCGGGCTCAGCATCTCAACCATGCATATTTTGCGCTTTTGGCGCCATTCCTCGCCGTAGGGGCAAAAGGCGAGGTTGGAGTAATTGTACCACAGAATCTCTACCGAAATGCTATCAGGCCTGTCTGCGAAATGGAGGTCGTGGACTTTCAACGCCTCTTTCGCCAAATCTTTCGACGAAATTATCACCGCGCTGGTTTCGCCGAGCTTGAGAGAGACTATTTCGCCGTATTTTTGGTATATTTTGCCGAGTGCTCGATGGGGTAGGTCTCCGGCGAGTTGGTGGAGGTGGCCAATCACGGGTAGCTTTGGAGGGCTTGGAATTTCATTTTGTGGTGGTTTGGGTTTTGTCATAGTCTTGATTACGAAGAAGAAGAAGGACGCGAGTAGCAGAAGAGCAGTAATGCTTATTATCTCCATCCTTTATCTTAGATATCTCTATTGTAAGATATTTGGTGTTTGATGAAGAATACAAGTGAATTGCGTGCCCTTATAGTGGTAGAAGAAAATGACATACTGTATGCATTATAACGTTCGTTTTTTGGAGGGTAGAATTTATGATACTGTCGAACCCATAATTGCAGTTAGACCATTGTATAATGCTCCCTCTGTTCTAGAGGAATTTGAATACTTTATTTATTTGGATGCACCAATTTCTATTCTACCTAAAAGGGAAACATCAATTTACGTTCACACTCACACAAATATCACTTTTCCACTAAACTACGTGTAATTTCAGGGGTACAAATACCCCTGGGACGGAGAGAGTATAATTATAATCCCACCAACCATTAAAACTATGCACATAGAGCCGGGCACAAATTAAAAAAAAACATAAAATAAGAGTATTATGAGGTAATATGGAGTCTACTTAAAAATAAAATAATTGTTTGTGAATACGCGGTACTAAAATTCATTTCCAACAATTTGCGCTATATGTATTTTTTTTTATTAAGTTAAATTTATATAATTTTAAACATAACACTTACATAATCCTTTATTTTATTTTATATCAATTATCAAATAATATTAAATATCTTTTATTTTAAAAAATTATATAATACAATTATATATATATATATATATATTATAATAATATAAAATATTTACAAGATCTTGGATGATCGGGAAATAATTGCGGAGACTATTAATTATTAAAGTATTTCCATCCAAATATTTTAATTATTATGTTTATTTAATATATGCATTTTAATGTGTTTTATCTAATTTAAATATGATTTGAAATATATATTATAATATATTATTATATTTAATTTTAATAATTTTTACATGTTCAAAGAATAAATATGATTTGGAATTTGGTAATATATTATTTAGATTTTATTTTATTAAATAAACATTATAAATTTAATATATGAAAAAAGAAGAAGAGTAGCCCTATGAACAATGCAACACTGAATTGAGAGATGCACCATTCACAAATGTAGAGTAGCTGAGTTGTGGCGCGGGGTTAGAGGGGGAATTCAGCGCCCAATTCTAGAGATATTGTGGAGATGGGCACTGGATTAGAGATGATCTAAAAGAATGATTCTACAAAAATAATGTACATATTTTTTGTAGACAAACAAATGAGACAAGTGAATATATATATATTTTTTAAGACAAAGAGAGTATGTTTTTACGATTTCTTGATTGTACTTGGCCTGATGACTTGATTGGATATATAACAAAGCTTATACTTATTAGTTGTATTGTAATGTAATTTTGGCTTATTTTAATGAATTGGAGGTTTAAAAATTATAATGCAAAATATTAGTTCATATAAATAAATGTATTAGTATGTATATACATGTAAATTTGAGCATGAGTTTCTTAGGTGATTTTTTTAAAATATTTGATTAAACTTTATGAATCAAAATTCAATGAGTTGCATAGGGCATTTTTGTGTTAAAATATCACTCTAAAAATATATATGTATTTTAAATGAATTTCACGTGAAGCATATATAGAACATAACTATCCTTAAGGTGGGCTGATATACCATTCAAGATGTTGACAGGCGATCTACAATTCGTTTAAGGCGAACAGAATTAAGCAAATTAATCATTCAAGAAGCATGATTAATTAAGCCAAATCAAGTCGGGCCGAGCTGGAATAGCCAAGCGAGCTACTCCAACTAGGCGAGCTACATCACCCAGGTGAGCTACTTCAAAGCAAAGGCCACCCGAGTCCAAATAAGACCCAGGCGAGCTACTTTAGCCAAAGTGCCAGGGCAGAAGATAAAACAACCAACAAATCAAGTTAATGACTCCTCAAGGACAAGTCCAAAGAGACGGACTGCTCTTTAATACGAGTTAATCCAGCTTAGAGGATAGAAATTAGCTTAGATACGGTCAAATAGCCAACTCCCCATGTGTCAAACATGCACACATGAGAGAGCAAAGGTCAGACCACCTCCTACTTGGAGGACTTGTATAAATACCTTGATTTTTAATGAATAAAATTAAGTACAAATTCACAAATACAAGCCTACTTTGACTACACATACAAGAGCACCTCAATTTACACATATACGAACCAAATACGTAATCAATACACGTATTTAAGTTTTTTCAACCCGAATAATCGAATTTACTATTTACGATAGTGATCAATCACACGTAATTGTTTGATGATCTAATTAGCAACTAAAAACAGCCACTAATTTTCGTGATTAGAAACGATCGTCAACAGTAGACAGTTCGTAGGCAATTTCTATATAAATTTTTTTTGTTATTATTATTATTATTTTTATTTTTGTTATTTTTTATTTTTTGAAAATTTTGTAGCTAAGTATTTTTAGTGTGATCAGATTCAGTTTTCTTTCTGTATGACTATCTGATGGAAAATAAAAAAGAGAGAAATTTCTTAGATGATCTAATCTATGACCTCAATGCTAGGAAACTACATCTCTTGATCTAAGACTTTGAACAGTTGTGGGCCTTGTGGCCATCAAAATTGATTATTAAAATTTGGCATTTTGTACATGTAAAAAAAATTATTTTTATTTTTATATAACGTTATAAATGTACAAGATTGAATACAAAAAAACATAACAAATTCTCGTGAAACGGCAGTTTGGAATTGGGGTGAAACGACTCAAATCTCATGTGTTTGATTTATAACAAATTCACACGTGAAATTTCTTTATAACATAAAATTAATATAATGATACAACTAACTTTATAAATTAATATTATAAGTTAAAATGTAGTTATGATATCAATAAATGTATTAAATAATATCAATAAATGTATATAATGGTACAATCTCTCTATATACTAATAGAAAGTTATTGGAACTATTCTCCCCCACTTCAGAAATTTTCTCTCTAGAATTTCTAGTGAGTTCTTCCGCTCCACTTCCGGTGTGAGATTTTCCGGCCATCTCTTGGTTCTACCTATTCTTTCTCATTAGATCTCTTCATCTCCATCTATAATACTCATCTCATTCTTCTTTTTAGAACTCTCAAAACCTCTCTCCAAAAATCTCAAATTCACCGTCCCCACAACCCTAGCACCGTCGTCGCCACTACCAATTCCGCTTCCGCCACTACCAGAGCTGCCACTACCTGCGCCGCCGCCGGTAAGGCCAGCCACGCCACCGCCATCCCCTCTCTCGACGGAAATCTACAAAAATTTTAGATCTACCACCGCCACTAACAGATCTACCACCGGCGATAGTAGATCTAGCGCCTCCGGCACCGGCACCACAACACCACCACCGCCTCCACCACAGCAACACCGTCGTCGCCGCCACAACACCACCGCCATCTCCGCCACAGTAACACCATCACCCTCTACTTCTTTTATTTAGGAGCCCTTCTTCTACTGTAGTTTTTTAGGATAACGGGTTCACCTCCATCGACACTATGAATATAGTGTCCGTTTGGTAGGTTGACCCGTTGAGTTATTTATTTTTCTGTTTTTTACTGTTTCTTTATGTTGTTCTCTTGGATGTTTTTATCTTTTCTTTTATGATTCTGTTTTGTTGGACTTTCTTTGGATAGACTGTTATTTTTTAGATCTGGTAGTGTGCCAGATAAAACTCAGTCTATGGTGCTTATGTTGATGCCCGAGTAGAGATAGACGTGTCAAAAGATATTACTGGTGGAAGACACCTTAGTGTGGGGTGTTCCTATCTGCCAATGAGCGTTAAAGTTATTCCCGCGTCTACCTCTCGTTTACTTTCTATTTCCTCACGATTGGTTTGGAGTAGTTTTCTGCAATGGTTGAAGACTTAGCCTTTAGATTAATGCTTGGAAGTTGTATCTCTATAATGTTGTAACAGGCTTTGTTTTTTCTGTAAAAAAAATACTAATAAAAAGTTGATACTGCTTATGCATTATCACTAGATTAATTTGAATGATGTGTCGTATATTAGAAGTTTAAGATTTATGAGTGACTACATCTCTCTATATATTAATAAAATGTTGATGTAAGTAATTTTCTTGTAAATTCCTTTAAGCTATTATGGAATTTCACATCTGTAATTTGCCCAAGATCTTCCGTCTTATGATTCACACTGAAGAAGTGAATAATTCATACCCGGTTCCATAATTGTTCTTCTGTTCTTTATTGTCCCTTTTTCGGTTGTTTTTTTCTCTCCCCTTGCTTTTTCCTTCCTTCTCACAAATTGATGATGCCCGTAAAAATATTTGCAGGGGAGAGGGGAGTTATAAATTGAAAACTTCTTTGAAAGTTTTATAACTGCCCTCATGATTTAAAATCTATAATATCCCGCTAATCATCATTACGGGAAGCTTTTATATTTAAATCATGTTCCTTTTATTAATATAATTGTGAATATAATATTTAATTATTAGACCTATAAATTACATGGACCACATTTATATGTTTAGAACAATAAAATTCTAACATTCTCCCACTTGGTCCTTGTAATGATTTGATGGTCCAATAATATCTATAAAGTGCTCCATTCATCAAATTCATATATATTAAACTTAGTTGAACTAAAGTAGTTTGGATCATGGCGGTCACACATCATTTAACGACATGATCCCTTCCATGTATCACTAAACAACTCTAATCCAACGAACTTTAATTTGAAGATAACTGTAAGTTTCAAACTACCATGACTTGATGAAAACTATAAGCATCAAGATAATTTGTTATGTCTCATAATAATGTGCACAATGTTATAAGATAACAACTTCAAAATTTTAAAGAAACGAAAACTAAAATGATATCAAAGTGTCTACAATTACAAGCATAATAACCAGAACAGTACTATCAATACAGCAAGGTTTTATCCGTAATGCACATACGACCTACATGACCTGAAAAGATCTTGGGTGGTAATCCTTTAGTTAACGGATCCGCTATCATACAATTAGTACTGATATGCTAAAAAATAATGTTCGTTTCTTTACTTCTTCCTTAACTGCCAAGTACTTTAACTCCATGTGCTTATCACCCTTAGAGTACTTGTCATTCTTTGAGAAGAAGACAGCTGCAGAATTATCACAATAAATTCTCAGCGGCTTGGATATATTGTCGACAATTCCAAGTCCTGAGACTAAGTTCCGCAACCACAGTCCATGAACCATGGCCTTAAAGCACGCCACAAATTCAGCCTCCATAGTGGAAGTAGCAATGACAGACTGCTTTCCACTTTTCCATGATACTGCTCCACCAGCTATTAGGAACAAATAACCAAATATCGACTTTCTAGTATCTAAACACCCGGCATAATCTGAATCTGAATAACCATTTATCTCGAATGATTCAGATCTCTTGTATATAAGCATATGTTCTTTGGTGCCTTGCAAGTACCTTCGAACTTTCTTTGCAGATTTCCAATGGTCCATCCCAGGATTGCTTTGGTATCTACCCAGCATACCAACTGCAAAGCTGATGTCAGGTCTAGTACATGTCTGTACATACATCAAGCTCCCAACCACTGAAGCATAGGGAATCTTTTCCATTTCTTTCTGTTCTAATTCACTTTTAGGACATTGCATTTGACTGAACTTGTCACCTTTCTGAATTGGAACTATTCCTGCGGAACACCTATCCATCCTAAATCTCTCTAAAACTTTATTGATGTAACCTTTCTGTGATAATCCTAATACCCCTTGTGATCTATTACGGAATATTTCTATTCTAATCACATAAGAAGCATCACCCATATCTTTCATCTCAAAATTTTTAGAGAGAAATTTTTTCACATCATGTAACAAACCCATATCATTAGCAGCAAGTAGTATATCATCAACATACAGGACTAAAATAACAAACTTACTCCCACTGACCTTAATATAGATACACCGATCAACAGTGTTCTCTACAAAACCAAAAGAAGTGACGGTATTATTGAACTTAAGATACCATTGACGAGAAGCTTGTTTTAGTCCATAGAGGGATTTCTTTAGCTTACACACTAGATTTTCTTTTCCTTCAGCCACAAAACCTTCAGGCTAGTCCATATAAATATCTTTATCTAATTCCCCATTCAAAATGCGGTTTTAACATCCATTTGGTGTAGTTCAAGATCATACTGAGCCACCATAGCCATGACAATTCTAAAGGAATCTTTCTTTGACACTGGAGAGAAAGTTTCCTTGTAATCGATGCCATCTTTCTGGGTGTAACCTTTAGCAACAAGTCTAACCTTGTACCTTTCGATATTGCCATTTGAGTCACGTTTGGTCTTAAAGACCCATTTACAACCAACTCGTTTAGAACCTTTAGGCAACTCTACCAAGTCCCAGACTTTGTTGTCATCCATCGATTTAAGTTCCTCTTTCATGGCATCATACCACTTTACATAATTGTTACATTCCATGGCTTGTGTAAATGAGACAGGATCCTCATCAATGCTCAAATCACATTCATCCTCAAGAGAGTACACCACAAAGTCATCAAAAATAGTTGATCTTTTCCGTCTCGTTGAACGTATTAAAACTATTTCCTCTTGTGGTTCATCAACCTCTTGTGGTTCATTAATGATCGGTTCATCCATATTAACGTCATCTTGTGGGTTTGGAACATCAATATGTTGTTCTGGTATGTTGTGTCTTTGTGATACAACAACTGGAATAACAACCGTAGAAGGATCATCAGGTGAAGATGTTTGCACCCGAATTTCTTTAATGTCCACTTTTCGAGTTTCCAAACTCCCACTAGTTTGACCATTTTTAATGAACCGAGCATTTCCTGACTCGATAATTCTAGTACTATGGTTAGGGAAATAAAACATGTATCCCTTTGACTTTTCAGGATAGCCAATGAAAAACCCACTGACTGTCCTAGGATCAAGTTTTCTTTCACGCGGATTATAAACTTTTATTTCTGCTTGACAACCCCAAACATGAAGATGCCTTAAGCTGGGCTTCCTACCAGTCCACAACTCGTAAGAAGTCTTAGGGACTACTTTACTAGGAACCCTGTTAAGCAGATATACTGCTGTCTTTAATGCATGCATCCACAATAAATTGGGTAAAGAGCAGTTACTTAACATGCTCCTAACCATATCCATTATAGTACGATTTCGTCTTTCAGCTACACCATTTTGTTGAGGAGTACCTGGCATTGTATACTGTGCACAAATGCCTCGACTCTCAAGAAACTTTGCAAATGGACCTGGATTCTGTCCATTTTCATTATATTTTCCATAATATTCACCACCTCGGTCTAATCTCACAACTTCTACCTTTTTATCTAATTGTCTTTCCACCTCATCAATGAATACCTTTAGGAAATCCACTGATTAAGACTTATCATGCATTAGATAAATGTAACCATAACGTGAGAAATCATCTATAAAAGTGATGAAATATTTTTCACCGCCCCAAGAGGGAATGTCAAAAGGACCACAAATATCAGTATGAATAAGCTCAAGAAGTTGAGTGCTTCTTGTGGCAGCTTTCGTTAATGTGTGCTTAATTTTTTTTCCTTTAATACAATCAATACACACATTCATGTCACTAAAGTCCAAATGAGGAAGAATTTCATTCTTCACCAACCTCATTAACCTTTCCTTGGAAATATGACCCAATCTTTGATGCCACAAGAAAGCTGAACTTTCATTTGGTGCACTACGTTTAATGCCTATGTTATTTTCTACATGAAACAGATATTCAGCAAACTTAATATTCAAATTGAAACGATAAAGCAAATCACACAAAGTACCAGAACCATAATAGTAATTGTGCTTATACAGCGAAAAAGTACTATTTCCAAATTTAAAATAAAAACCTAACACATCCAACTTTCCTACTGAAACAAGATTTCTAGCACATTCAGGAACATAGAGACAATTTTCTAGATCTAGATGACATCCAGTATCCAGGATCAATCTGTAAGTCCCGATTCCCTCTATTCGTGCTTTCATCCTGTTTCCCATAAACAAATATTGTTCACTTTCGTTTATGGGCTGGATTGTACTGAATCCCTGTAAACACATGTGACACATGAGTGGTCGCACCAGAATCTATCCACCAGGTATTATTAGGAACTTCAATAAGGTTTGATTCAAAGCATACAGAAACATACACTACAAGAAATTTGAGAAATTGCGACGAAAAAAATTGTCATGAAAAATTCATTTTTCGTCACAATAAATTTTTGGCGACGAAATTTTCTGTCGCAAAGAACGTTGTTGAAAGTGCGTGGTATTTGATCAATGTGACGTTTTTCTGATTCGTCGCCAAAAATGTCACATTTAGCGACGATAAATGGTATCGTTACGATATAATTTCATCTATAGTGACAAAATAAATCGTCACATCTGACATTAAAAATTTGTCGTTAATATGGTCTTTCGTCACTAAAAGTTCACTTTTACACGACGATTTGAATAATTGTCCCTAGAAGCTAACTTTTTTGTGACGATTATCCACGTATTACTTTACCCACCAGAATACAGTGACGTTATTTTTATCACAATTAGATTAATTATTTCGTCCTATTATGTTTGATTCGTCATGAAATAGTTATTTTTTGGTGACAAAATTTTAATCGTTGTTATATGTATACATGTATAATGACAAAATATTAATCGTTGTTATATGTATACATATATAATGACGCCAAAATTTGTCACCCCATGAATTGATTTAGTGACAAGATTATTATCGTTGTTATACATGTACCTATATAATGACGATAAAATTTATCACCACAGAGTTTGATTTAGTGACAAAATCTTTATCGTTATTATATGTGTACATATATAATGACGATAAAATTTGTCAACAATGAATGAGATTTAGTGATAAAATTTTAACTGTCTCTAACTGGTGTGGAAATGGTGACAAAATATTTTTGTCAGCATAATATTCGAGTTATTGACAAAGATGATAATCATCACTAAAAGTTTAGATACAGTAACGACATATATCTGTCATGAATGATATACACTAGGGTGACTAAAACTGGATCGTCATTATATGTGTGTGTGAGAAATTGTGACAAAATATTTTGTCATAATAAAATATTATTCAATAACAAAAATGTTTATCGTCACTAAATAATCTTTAGTATTGTCATTATTAGTTGATATAAAGTAACAAAATATTATTTCATCATAAAAGAAACGTTTATTGTAATGCATAGTTCGTCATAAAATAATTAATTTATTGACTATTTATATATTTGATCAATAATAATGTTAGATTAATTAATAAGTGATAATAAACATTGGCGTGATACTATTTTCAATTAGCAAATATAAGAAAATAATACAACAAAATATAGATTAAAGATAAAAAGTCAATTTGCTTTAAACAAAATACTCACTCAAATAATCAGAAATAATCCAAAAGCAACAAGCAATATTTGTTATCATAACATGAAACAAGAAAATAAAGAAGATAAACTAAAGAAAATATAATAGTATTCCCATGATGATATCCTTTCCTCACTTCAAATCATGAAATAAATCTTCTCTTCTGTTGATAGTTCCTATAAAAAAAGAAATTATATTAACAATATTGAAAATAAATGCTAAAGTATAACATAAGCATACAATAGTAAATAAAATACTTAGATCAAAATAATTTCAAACCATTAATGATGGCACCATTCATATCTAACATATTTTATTTCAAAGTAACCAATATTATATGATTTATAAGAACAGAATATTCTACATGTTCATCTAAACTGAATAATAAGAACTAATTTGCAGATTTCAGCAAACAAAGTAATATTATTTTCTTTGTGGACGTGCATGTGAGAGAGAAATGGATATCGGATATTCTATTCAATAATAAAATAATGGGGAAAGATATATTTCATATACAAGTCTCAGGGAGAAGGCATACACACATTATACAAATACATCATATAAATAAAACAGAAACTAACCTTTACAATTGCATCCTTTTTTTCGTCAGATACGCCATAAGTTTGGCTAGAGTTTCACCTTGAGCAGTAAGGTTTGCACCTTGAGAAGACAATTCATCTTTCAAACCAGTTACTTGAGTATTCAGTTCTTGCACCCGAGCTTCAGACTCTAGCAACTTCTCTTTTGTGTCTTTTAGTTCATCATTTAACCGATTAGAGGAGTCGTAAAATGTGTTACGTCTGCTTGGAGGTTGTGGACCATAACCAAGACCTTTTACATATCCAGTTCCATGACCCAAAACCTCAAACACTATCTCATCAGCATCCGAGCTCAATATATTCTTCTCGCTTTTTTTTCATCATCTCCTGATAAGTAAATTAACATCAATTTTAGTAACATAATTATATATCACATATATATATATATATATATATATCATATATATATATATATATATATACACACACACATACGTGCTTACCCAATTTTCCTTGGCCTCATTGGATTTCCATCCATCTTTTACTGAACAATGTGTGCGCTCATACAAGTCAATCCGGTCGCATGGTTGTCCAGCTAACTCATTTTCAGACTACAAATAAAGAAAATAAAAAAATCATCTACAACTTTTTTCATAATTACCGATTAACAAATAAAAAATTCATTAAGAATAGAAAAAACTAGCAGTATATTTATTCCCTGATCTAAATTCTAGAAAAAAGTGAAGTTCTCATTCCCAAATGTTATGGAGGTGGCTGCAAGTTTAGGGAAGTTTGGGTGTCTATATATACAGAACTTCGATTGAAATATATAATCAACTCTAATCGCAATTGGGTTCTAATAGTTTACCAAATCCTTAGATCAATTGACATAAAATATAAATTGGAGTGTCTTTTTGAAATTTTATTGCTAATACAATCAATTTACATTAGGACCAAATACACATACTCTAAACCAGAGGACATGTAGAAAATGGTTGCATAGGAAACCGACCAACTATATTTCAAACAAACTCCATTTGTAATTAAAAGTAGTCAAAATAGTAAACAAAATTTTATCATGAAGCTCATATATATGATTATATGTAAAGGAGCTGTAATCTCCCACTTTTCCCACCATATAAAAAATCCTGCTTTGCATAGGAAATCAGTCAACTATATTTCAAATAAAATTTTATCATATGACTCATATATGTAAAGAAATTGCAAACTCCCACTTTTCCACCATATAAAAAAATAATTTACTTATGCAACAGTCACACTTAAAAATAAATCAATATCATTTGAAGACATGAATATAACTTCAATCAACTCATGTAAAACATAGTTTTGTCATATGGATATTTAGAATGGTTGTTATTGCAGCAACTAGTAAAAAAATATCAAGACACAAATGAAATTTAAAACTAGTATATAAGTACATTATTATATACTTACAATTTCATGTAATCGAACCGTAAAAGCCTTTCTTCCAGAGATATGTTTGCATCGCATTTTCTGCCTGTTTCTTCGATTTACCTCACTTACACGCTGTAGGAGCATTAAAATTGTAATATTACAAATAAGAATTTTGGCATTGGAAACAGAGTGTACTGAGCATAAATCAAAGTTATACAGATGAAAATTAGCATAGATAACAACATACCCAGTTTACAATGCAAAAATTGTTCATATAGAATTATTACCTTGAATTTTTCCGATGCAAAATGATCGCATAGTTGATCCCAGTTGTCTTTATTGGGACAAAAGGAGGGTTTGTTATCTTTAGCATCTTGTAGGGTTGGAATACAGACAGAAGTGCTTATGCAACTTGAAACGTTTTTTACGAGTACTGATTCTCATCCTGTCAATCAGGCTTCTTCTCACGCCAGGTTCATCAATATTCACATCCATGTGCATCTACAACTCACATAAAACATGCACATTAGATTAAAAGGTAAAAATGATATTTTAAACACAATAATATATTTAACACATACCTGGAGATGGTCAAACCTTGGCCTCAATCCATGGACCTCGTCCACGTCTTTCCATTTTTTTGGTATAGTGAGAACATCTCGTGTTATTACATCAATTTTACTCGCAAGCTTTGCAGACTCGTCCACATTTTCAGGTCTCCCAATTGATGGTTTCACGTTAATCTTCATCTTCCCGAAGGTATTAAAATACCTCAAGATTCCCTGCCCTGTTGTTTGGCCTCGACTCCTTTTCTTGGTACTAGCATCTACATGTTAACAATTTTTTTTTTACAATGTATAATTAAGATACTCAAGAATACACAAAAACAATTACTTTACCTGTTGTTGCAGGAGTATCTTCATTTGATGCATGTTGAAAGCTCTCTGTAGATGGAACTGGAGAGGTTACATGTGCGGGTATTTCTGAAGCCTGAGATGCTAAGTTTGGCGAAGTTTTTCACTTTCAATTGTAAGTTGATTTTGTGTAGTTTGACATGTGGTGTTCTGATTATTTGGCAAAGTATTTGCACCTCCTTTTGATTGAAGAAGTTCTTTAATAGCTGTCCTCGAAACGAAGCTGCGTTTTTGTTTCAAGTTGGATGGACCTCCGGGAGCCATATCAAACACCTGTATGAAATTAATAACATCGCTGATTTGAGGAATATTATTATAGGAAAAAGTTTTGAAGTAAAATACCAAGAAAATATGAAGTATATTATCATTATCAACCCAAAAATATAATGATTGGCCTATATTAACTTCAACTAATCTCATGTGTGATTCTAAAGTTCGTGAGAGAACACTTATATTCCTCATAACACATTATAAAAACAAACCATGAATATTAAAAATCATAAACATATAAACGTTAAATGATACTAAGATATCATATACCCACTATTATCAAGCAGAAAAATCAACTCACTCCGCAAACAAACCTTAATAAGGCGTGTTTACATTATTTTGTGATGATCATCTTATCAAAACCATATATAAATATATGGTTTAACAAAATCAAGTAAAAGAGTTATTGCACATAATGATTAAAAAATCCTCTGGTTTTGAAATTTCTTGGATATGTCCAATGTTATCCAACTAGAATAGTTATGTAAGTGCACATCCAAAATATCCAACAAACCTTACTAGATATTTAAAAGCTTGATATATATAGTTTATGATGATCGGATGTTAAAAAATAATCATTTGCATCACTTATGTCAGAATATTGAGAAAGAAAAACAATCATATTAAACAATGCAGCCAAACTCAATATATTGAGAAAGAAAAAAGACAATCATGTGGATCACTAATGTCAAAATTATAACATTCCACAATATCTCTACAAAGAATATTAACATAAAATTGAACTACTTTTGTCTTATTTTTAGTCATATAAAATCTCCATCAGGAAACAAATATATTCATCCAAAAGGGGAAAAACAAAAGGAAAACAGAATTGAATATATAGCTCTTATGCTGCAACAAGCAGTGAAAAGACAGGGTTTTTAGAGAAGGAGAAGTCACAAAATCACATTTTGCATCCACAGTTTCATGCTTATTTTGTATGACATAAACAAGTCACAGAATCACAGATTTATGAACATAAAAAGTAGAAGATGAATTACCGAACACGAGGACGACACCAGTGAAGAGAAAGGGTTGAGAGATTTTGACTTTGATTCAGAATAAAAATAACTGAGTACAAATCTCAAACGTGGTTAAATAATATATCTGATAAGAAGGAAAACTCCTTATATCACGTTTTGAAATCTTATTTAAAAAATTTAAAGACCCGCCAGTGGGCTTTTTTGGCTCCCAAAATTTCGCTTGTTGATAATTAGTGTGCTTTATATCTTAAATTGTTTTCGATAAGATTGTTTCCAAAATTGTAGCAAACCTAACATTTGAATAGACTTCCAAACCAAATTAATCAGTCTTATAATCTATAGATGACCACATAAGCAACTAACAATTATATTTAATCCTATATATATGAACGAACACATGAAATTGTATTAAAATGAATCAAGAACCTGGTAATGATAACCTCCATTGCCTTTATTTTCAAACAAGAATCAACACCTTCAGTCATCCCCTGCTTTGCTAGAATCTGAGGATAGACCGCAATGAATTAATTCTCATGGTGACCTTGGAATAAACTGGGTTGGGGTCTGGGGAGATTGGGTTAGAAATGGGGATTTCATTTATTTTGGGAGATAGCTACGACCCTAATTTCTGGCTATAGTTTTGAATTAGGGGATTTCACCTTTAGGGAATTAAGCTCACTTATTGAGCTTCAAAACAGGTTATTTCTTTTTATTATATGGGGTATTTTTTTTATTAAAAAATGGGGAACTTACAATGGGGTGTATTTCTTAAGACAAAATTACAATGGGGTGTAGTACCTTTTTCAACTTGCAACCAAGTGTATTTTTAGGTGTTAAATTACTTATATAACCTTAGTTACCCAGATCGTGTCCTTCATTACTGTCAAAATCTCACATTCCAATAAAAATTATGGAAAGCAGCCATTTACATCATTTCATTCCTAAAATTTGAAAATCAATTGCATATTTTCTCTCTCTATATTCCCCATTCTCTCTATCTCAGCGCCACCGCCGAAAAATGGCAGACCTATTTCTCGTTGCCATAGAACATTTTCTTGACAAAAAGGACGTCGCAGCCGTTCACATCTTTAGAAAGACGTCGTTGTTGCCGACTTTTTTCGCCACCAGCGTAGAGTCCAGATCGGAGTCCCTCTTCCCTTTTCTGTTCATTGTTGGTGTATTTCCAGCGAAGGTGCGTCGATTCCGATTCCCCCTCTCTTGTATGAGTTGGGGTTTTTCCCATTTTCTTAGATTTCTATACGGCGCCTTACAACTGGTAATACATGTTCTTCACCCTCATTTTTTCTTTTTCTTGGATTGGAATCTGTAAATTTCTCACGACTTTCTTAAGATTGGTCCTTTATTTGAGAGCAATTTTACTTTTATATATGTATTTTTGGGATTTTATTCTAGAGTTAGGATCTTTTTGAAATTGTGATGTTCTTTTATATAAGATTTTAATTTTATAATTTTCATGTGATTTCTTGTTCTTGGCCTTGGGTTGCTCATAGCTTTTCGCTAGCATTTCTTCTCCCCTGCTATTTTTTAGCCCATTATTCTGTTTTACTACAAATTTGGGTATTATATGGCTTTTGTTCCCTTTGTAATTGTGATATAACAGGAATTCTTCACAATTGGTTTGTATTTTGTACTAAAGGTTTATGTTAGAACAATATTGTAATTGTTTGTACTAACAAATAATAAATTATACTATAACAATTTTAAAGTATAAAGTACTAGTATTAATTGTGAAGAATAAGTGTAGAACTATAACAATATTGGTATATTTAGTATTAGTATTAGTATGTATAATAGAATGATGAGTATGAGTATTACAGTACTTTTAGTATAAGTATAGTAAAATTATAACTCTTATAGTACAAATTTTGGTAGTGATAGGTGGCGCTTTTGCTTTAGTATAAGTGTTACATTTGCAGGTGATTGTGATAGGTGGAACTTTTGCTTTAGTATTTTCGTGCTCAATGGGAATTTTGTTAAGCAGACTCTGTTTGGAAAGTTTGGTTATTTTCAATGACTTTTTTTTTTTATTTGGTGTTCAGTTGAAGGCTGCACTTAAGTTCTGCATAACTGAAATATTGTTTGCCATATGTTATCTGACTACAACTTTGTTTACATTTTAGCCTTTTAAGGTTGAACCCTGATTTTCATGTTGACGATGTTCTTGAGACAAAACTAGATCGAAAGTTTCAGCTTGTCGTAGATAAGGAAACACTGGATGCAATTGGGTTGCATCCTGATGGTCCTATCAAAAGGTAAAAATGACATCTTATATTGAGGGCTTTCTTCATGTAATGCATTTTATGTTTGCTCTTTGTTTGTGAATATGATTCCGTGCATTATTGGAAGCTTTTATATTGTCCCTGCATTTGAAGTATAAAATTATATACTCTATGACCTGCAGATAGTTCTTTTTTCCTTTCTATTTATATATCTATACCAAATTATATTCCGCTTCCTTCAACAACCGTTGGAAAAGATGAAGTGCATCAGTTTTTGCAATTTTCTTAGTTTGATGGAAATTAACCAACTAGCCAATCAAATAAGTGTGCATACAAAGGTATATTTGATTCTCTTAATTTTTCACTTTCTGTGTAATTCCTGCCAATTAACATTGAGATATAATTAAAAAAAAAATACCAGTTGTGCGTTGTGGTCTGGATGAACTAGTGAATTTGCATGACTATATGCTTGATTGCAAAGTTATTAATTAGAATGCATTGATTTTTTTAGGAATTTGAGTTCAATTCATCTGTGAAAGCAAAGCGGCTGCAATCACGAGCTACTGAGAAGGAGCAGAAAAGGTTTCATGTCCTCACAATTGACTACGCTATAGGAGAACATGTCCCCTTTGTTGTCGTGGTACAAGGACCTCCTCAAGTTTGTGTTCACGAGTTTCTCTATTCCTTGGCTATAATGTATGCTATGTTTCATTGCATTAGTTCTAAGAATTGGAAGTTTTGGTTGTATTGTAGGTGGGAAAGTCTTTGCTGAGCTTGCTTGGAATGTTTCCTTAATTGGACCCTTGGGTTTTTTCCATTTTGTTTAAAAAGTTTTTTCCTTCAGTAATGTTTTTTCATGTGAAGTTTTATTGTTTATACAAGAAGAAGATGAATGAGTAAAATAGTCAGTTCCCATAATTTTACCGCCATCATCACCATAAGTCTAAAAAAGCATACATTGCACAAAATACTGCTATCATCACCATAGTTACTGCCATTATCACCATATTTAATAAAAAAACAAATGAATTGTACCAATAAAAACATTGTACTAATGTTACATACGTTGTACTATAAATGGTGTACTATAATTGTTGTCCCTTATACTATATGACCTAATATTATGCTAATGCTATATTTATTTTACTAATACACAAAACACATAGTATAGATTATACTATAGACTGAAAAATATATACTATAGATCAAAATTATTATACTAATAATTAAAATAGTAAAAATGATACATGTAATTATAGTACAATAGTTTGATTATAGTACAACAATACAAACAATAGTTGAACGATCATACCTATAGTATAATTAGATAAACCTATAGTATTATATGATTATTGTTCCCTTTGTAATTGTGATATAACAAGAATTCCTCGCAGTTGGATTGTATTTTGTACTAAAGGTTTTTGTTAGTACAATATTGTAATCGTTTATACTAACAAATAATAAATTATGCTATAACAATTTTTAACTAAAAAATACTAATACTAATTGTGCAGAATAATTGTTGCACTATAACAATATTTGTATTTTAGTATTAGTATGTATAATAGAATGATGAGTATAAGTATTAAAGTACTTTTAGTATAAGTATAGTAAAATTATGACTCTTATAGTTCAAATCTTGGTTCATCGCAAAATGACTTGCATACCCTTAATTATTCAAAAATCAAAAAAATTAATATTTCATGAACAATCTCATTCATTCTCGCTCAAATATGCTGGTAATATATGGAAACAATCCACCACTCACAAAATATGCTAAAAATTAGGTAAATAATCCATCACTCACAAATTATGCCTATTATTTTGGAAACAATCCACCACCAAGATATGAAAACAATCCACCGGGTCTAAAATACAGAAACAGAGCATGAATTTGGGAGTTGGCCTTGCAAAATCCATCAATAATTTTGGCAAAATTTAACCGAAAAGTATTGAAATTTTGGCAAAAATAATTCAAACAGTACAATTCGATACACTTCTACCAAAAAACTACTGAATTTTCAGCAAAATAAATTCGAAAATTACTGCTATTTTCGAGCTTCATTAGCCGAACAAAAAAATGGAGGTTGCATATTGTTTTGTTGGTATATTCCGGTGGTGTGTTGTTTATTGCAGGGAAGTGGCGGGGATGGTAGTGAAAACAGAGGAGAGGGGAGAAAAATTGGGGGTACTTAGAAATTAGGGCTTATTACTTAATAATTGATGGCGGCTGTAGAAGAAGGGAGAGAGCTGAAATCTGATGGCGGTGGTGTATTCAAATTCGAAAATCGATTTGATTTCCGACCAGTGGTTGGAGATTCCGGCGTATATATATAGACGCGAAAGACCGTCAGAAAAACGGTGCGGGGAGATGGAAATATTTGAGAAATAGATAAATATTTAGTTGGAGATGGTTTTGAATTTTGAATTTGGTTTCTAATAGATAAATATAAGCTGGAATTTTGAATTTGCCAACAGCTATGATCGAAGGAGAAGGATTTGGTGCAGGATTGGAGAGAGAAATGACTTTGTTGAAACTTTCATCTATTAGGGGTATTTAAGGTATTATACTACAATAAAGTTAACTCAGTTGCATTTTTAAAAAGTGTACCAACTAGACTGTAATTATGAATGAAAAACTTAACCCTGTTGTAATTTTCTCTTAAAAAATATTATAATAATTGATTTAATGACATATCTTCTTATCTTCACATATATATTAATGTAAATAATATATGACAAATTCTTGTATGAAACCGATCAAATAAAAAAAAGTGACAAGATTATAAAATGTGACAATATTTTTAAAGAAAAGTGTTAAGTCACTTTTAACAAAAATATTATCTTTTTTTTATTTATTAAACTGTTATCACTAATAGTGATAACTTTTCAACTAATAAGTGACATATTTTAAGTTAAAAGTGAGTCAAATAGTATAGGTCTCATACTACCAGACGATCTCACACAAGACTTACTCATAATATACACATGTTAACTTTATTAAGTATTAATTTTTTTTTTTGGAAGGTGTTGCAAGAGACCCTCTCACAGTAAGATAGAACACAAATTGGGCATGACACATTAACATTTTAATAGAGATGAGTGTTAATTTGTAAACCGCCTCAAAATTTTGTTTTTTCTAATTCTTTTTATTGGATTAAGACGTTTTTATTAATAAAAGTAATCAGAGTATTGAAACGAGTTAACAAATTAAAAAGAATCTATAAGGTGAAATTGATTCATATATGAATTATTGAATGTTATTAGTTATTTTCACTAAAGTGTATTAGTTGTTACGCTGAAGGGTATTAATTATTTTCACTGAAGAGTATTAGTTTTTCTTACTGAACAGTCTTAGTTTGTTTTCAATAGACAACTAATATTCTTCACTGAAAACAATTAATACCCTTCAGTGAAAACAACTAACACTCTTTAGTGAAAACAACTAATACCCTTCAATTGTTTATATATGAACCATTTTTACTCTATTCTTTGTCCAAATTAAATATCATTATGCTCAACTTTGTTTGGAAAGAAAAGTTAACCAGATTTATTTAAAAAATAATATTTTCTTAGTTAAAAAATATTAATATTATTTAATGGAAAAAAGTAACACTACATTTTAGATAAATAATGAATCCTTGTTAATTAAACAACTAATATTATTTTAATGAAACTAAATAATACCTTTTACTTTAAAAACATAAATATTTTGTAAAGTTAACTAATATTGTTCGTTGAAAACATCTAATATATATTAATCAAATAATTACGTCACTGAAAAATTCACTTATATTGCACGGTGCAACTGTTGCATATAAGGATCTGAAATTAAGTATGTCGAGTTCATCTTCAGGAGATGGTATAATACAAAAAAAAATTGTAGGTAACCTATTAATTTTAAAGTTAACATCAATTTGTAACTTGTACTATAACTATAATAACAATTTGGTTATATATATAATTAGATTGTAATCGGTTAAATTTTATAGAGTATGTATAGAGTGAAATTGGTTCATGCATAAACTATTGAAGGGCATTAGTTGTTTTCACTAAAAAATATTAGTTGTTTAAATTGAAGTGTATTAGTTGTTTTCATTGAAAAATCTTAGTTGTTTATTGAAAATGAATTAAGACTCTTCAGTGAAAATAATTAGTACTCTTCAATAAATACAACTAATACTCTTTAGTGAAAAATAACTAGTACCCTTCAATGGTTCATTTATGAACAATTTTCACTCTATACTTTGTCAATTTTATATAGTATAAGTTGCAATCGGATAAAAAAATTATATAGTATGAAATTGATACTATGATATTCATTCTATGATACCATTGCACTTATAAAGTAATGTCACAGTGTAAAATATTATGGACCCGCGAATTTGGGGGCTTAGCCCACCTGGCCACCGGGTTCCTCACTCTAGTGAGTGACCCGAGTTCGATTCCCACTGGGAACGAATTATGGGAGTTATAAGGAGGCTTGGAGATTTCTTGGGGTAAACTAATCTAACTTCTAACAACTAACATTAACGACCAAAAAATAAATAAATTATGGACCCGCGATTTTTTCTTTTTATTCAAATATGTTCATATTGCATATGCAATATTGCACAAGAGACCCCCTATTTTTTCTATACTCCTTTCCTTTGTAAATCATCTTAATTTCATCTCTATTATTTAAAACTGCAAATTTGAAACTAATTTCATTAGTTTAGAATCAAGTCAAGTGTCTGTAATAAATTAATGAGGGTTTATTTAAAATTTCATCACTTAATTTCACGCTGACAAATTTTTGTAGTGAAATAGTGCAGCGAGAGACAAATTGTCAAATAGGTATAAGAGGTGTCCTATTTTTCTTTAGTATTATGTCACTTACTCAACTGGTTTAAACAAGCATCTAGGATTTACCTAATTGCAATCAAAATTTACTCTTAAAACAAAGTTCTTAAATTCGTCAAATGTAGATAATAAAGTGAGTATACTTATTTCACGGGGAGTTAATTTTTTTTTGCTATGTTAGCATTCTTTAAGAGGAGCCCAAACTAAGTTATTCCTACCTCCGTCCCAAAGTTAATTGCTACATTGCCAAAAAAAATTATTCTCATACTCAATTGCTACATTCATTTATTTACAAAAAAACAAAAATTATTTTTAATATTATATCCTCCATACTCTCCAACAAAAAACATCTAATAAACTCTTTAAAATAATAATTTTCTCTGGTGTCAGTTTGTTAGTACAAAAATTACCGATAAGATAATAATTTTTCAAAAAATTCTATATAAATTAGTGTTCCCATTAATATCATAAATTAATAATTTATTCAAATTTAAAAAAAATACTAGAATAATTTAGGAAAATAAAAATCTATTGTTGATTATTAAATTTTAAGTTAAAGCATTAAAAGATTCTTGATCTAGTAAAAATAATTTACGCGGCCGTTTGTTACAGCCTTACATTAGTTACATTGCCAGAATTTGTGATGCATCGGAACGATAAATAATAGCTTGATCACCACCTTAAACATTAATTTGGGAAATAATACGGTAAATGAGACACAAGTTATGAAAAGAAAAAAATTAGAAAACACAATATTTTCTTCATTAATCAAAATCAAGTAGTCTCTTTCTAATGACTCCATATATACAAGAAACTGTTTAAATAACCTAAAAACAAAAATCCTTAGGCTGCTAGATAGTTCTACTCCTTGGAAAACAAAAGATTCCAAACAAAAGAAATGAGAGTTCTGTTCCTACTGGAAAAAAATAATTAAAGAAGCAAAACTTGGGGAAACAATCAATCAAATTCAATATATGACCTCAATTCCTAATTACTGCACATATAATAAAGAAAGCTGAAACTCTAACATTAAAGCCCACACGACAGAAACTGCATAAATCATACTAAGGAAAAGAGATTGCAATCATTTCAATATAGTAGGCTCCCATCCCACCTCAAACGTAAACGAATTCCTCTGTTCTGCTCCTAAATGCGTTGAGCAATCGAAGAAAAAGGCCACCACGCAGAAACAACTTCGTCAAAATATTCCACATTTAATTCCTCAAGATCACACGGACCCCACCTACTTTGATTTGCAATGTACCAAACTAGAGTGCCTTGTTCAAGAAATTATATGTTAGACCAACCGTTAGTCTTCATATTATCTTCTAAAGCAACACCTAGAATAAATTCCCATTAACTCATGTGGTTAAAAACCTAGCAACTGAAATCACAGAAGTATCACTCTCAATGTAAAGTAAACATTGAACAATTAAATTGAGCAGCAAATCTATTTAATTTACCATTTGAAATCGGACAAGTCCTCCACACAAATTCTCCAAAATCAGTAGATTTACAAAGTTGAAACTCCAACACAAAGTAATGGGCATCAAGACAGCATGATGTTTGTTGTCAATTCAGTAGTCGGGGGTTTCTCTGCTATCTGGTACAAAAATTGCAACATAAATTAGGATATATTGATGTTCAACACAACTATAAACCAAAAGACAAAATGAATTCAATTATCTCCACCATAACACCTATGGATTAAAAAAATGCATGAAGCTCAAATAATATAAATGCACCATATATCATTTACCTTAGATTCTGGAAACACAATTTTGCAAGAAAAAATAAAAGAAAATTATAAATTTAACACGTTATATTGACTAAATATACATGAACCTGCTGAATTGTCGTCATCACTCTCGACATCGGAAAAATTATTTTTCTGAGAGTCTTCTTCACTGCTACAGTAATCAATTATGCTGTCATCCAACTCATCCTCACTAAAATTATCTAAGTTACCTTCTTCATGAACTCCAGGTGTACCTAAAATTATCGAATGCTCCACTTCTTCCACATCCGAGTCCTCTCTTTGCAGTGTTTGTATTTCACCAAGATCGACTTCAAATGCCTCATCTATATGATTATTTTGATATACTTCCTCTTCTACCTGTAGTTCATCAATATTCACAACTTCATCTTGCATCTCATCAACATCATATATATGTCTATGTTGAAATGGTTGCACTACCCGCCAATCACCTCCTAACTTGGGATCATTAATGTAGAAAACTTGTATCGCTTGAGCACCTAGTATAAAAGGATCATTCCCATACCATTTTCCTGTTGCTTTAATACTTGTTATATTTCCTTCCTTTCGTATCCCCGTTCTCTTTTTCGTCCCTAGATCAAACCATTCACACTTGAATATAGTAACATGTCTATCCTTCACATAGTCTAGCTAAATTATATCAGTTAAAATACCAAAGAAATCAATATCTTCGTCACCATGATTCCCTTTTACAGCAACCCCACTATTTTGACTCTTACGACGACCGTCACGTTCTATAGTGAGAAATCTCACTCCATTCACAATGCATCCGGTGTACTGCCTTACACACCTATTAGGTGCACAAGCAAGAGAATACAGAGACTCGTTTATTTCCGACTCTTCGGCATCGTAACATCGAGTCATCTAGAAAAAATGTGATTTTTTAACTAAATGTAGGTAAAATATATGTAATTGTAAACTAAATATTTGAAAGCCCAGCTAACTTACAAGATTTTTGAACCAAGCAGGGAATCGTTCTTTATGATCTCGATCTATGTTTTTACAACCCTCCAACATAAGTTCTTCCCTGTGCTTCCTACAATAGTAAATGTCAATTTTTAAACTTTCAAAAAATATTTTAAGATGTTTAGCAAGTTTAAAGGATATGTAGTCAACTTACTCAAGAAATGGTTCTAACTCTTCGCAATTCTGGTAAACAAACCATTGCATGTCCTTGAACTCATCCTCTGATAATTCAACGTATTTTGTTGCCCCAAAATGACGACATTTTTTACTAAATATCCATAGGCTATCATCAGTTTCTATATCAATGTTCCGTTCCTCCCTATTAAATCTAGTTTCAATTCCCTTCAAGTACATTGAGCAGAAAGTTAAGCACTCCCTTGCAATGTACGCTTCAGCAATCGACTCTTCGGGATGAACTTTATTATGCACACTTTACTTCAAGACGCATAATGATCTGCACAAAAAATAAAATAATAAGGTTATCATAATGTGAATAATGTTAAAGAAAGTATAAATAAGAAACAAAGATTCAAATACAACCTTTCAATTGGATACATCCATCTAAATTGGGCAGGTCCACCAAGCAACACCTCTCTTGGTAAATGAGATGATAAATGTATCATGACGTCAAAAAAGGCAGGAGGATAAATTTGCTCAAGTTTACATAAAATCAAGTTGATATCTTCTTCCATTTTTGGCAACTCGGATCTCTTCAATTTCTTACAACACAGACGTTGAAAGAAATGACCCAACTCTGCTAGTGCGTCAGATACATTCTTATCTAAGGATCCACGTACACCAATTGGAAGTATCCGTTTTAATAGTATATGACAATCATGACTTTTCAGTCCCGATATCTTCTCATCGCTTACACCAACACAACGAGAGATGTTGGAAGCATATCCATCTGGAAATTTAACGGACCTAAGAAACTCACAAAAGTCATGTCTTCCTTTTTTATCTAGAACATAACGAGCAGCTGGTTTAACATATTTCCCATTACTTTTCTTAATCAAATGCAACTCCTTGCGTATTTTCATATCCTCCAAATCGAGTCTTGCTTTTATCGTATCTTTAGTTTTGCCCTCTATATTCATCAAGGTTCCTAATATAGACTCACAAATATTCTTTTCTATGTGCATGACGTCTAAGTTATGCCTTAACTTTAACTTGTTCCAATATGGCAGATCAAAAAAAATGCTACGTTTGGACCAATTCAACTCCTCGGGCGTCCTTTTTCTCTTCTTGTTACAATATTTTCCTGGTACTACCTCTGGAAGTCTCTCCAATTGTAACAACACATCATCCCCACTTAATTCTTTAGGTGGTTCTCCGTATTCTGGTTTACCATTGAATTTCCTACTTCTCCTCCATGCATGATCTGCTGGTAAATTTCTTCGATGTCTCATGAGCTGTGTGCGTAGTCTGTGAGAGCAAGTTTGCTCATTGCAAACCGGACAAGACATGTATCCTTTAGTAACCCATCCGGATATGTCACCATAAGCCGGAAAGTCGTTTATTGTCCATAAGACAGCAGCATGCATTTTAAAATTCTGCTTACATGAGACATCAAAGGTTTCTGAACCTTCAACCCACTGTTCAGTTAATTCTTTAACTAAGGGTTGTAAGTAGACATCAATGTCTTTCCCTGGCGACTTTTTCCCTGGTATAAGCAAAGACAACATAAAGAATGATTGTTTCATGTAATCCTAAGGAGGGAGATTCAACGGTGTTAGAATAACCGGCCACATGCTATAAGTGGTGCTCAGGTTTCCGAATGGATTAAAGCCATCAGCAGCTAGGGCTAGTCTAACATTTCTTGGATCATTAGAAAACCAAGGAAACTCACTATCAAAATCTTTCCATGCTATAGAATCGGCTGGATGTCTCATATGGTCATCATCAATGCGTTTTTCTTTATGCCAAACCATCTTTTTAGAAGTTTTTGAAGACATGAAAAGGCGTTGTAGTCTAGGTTTCACAGGAAAATACCTCAAGATTTTTTGTGGTATCTTTTTCCCTGTACCAGTGTTGGTTTTCCAGCGAGAAGTCCCACAAGTAGGGCAAGCATCTAATTTCTTATTTTCATTCCAAAATAAGGCACAATCATACTTACACGCATGGATACATTCATAACCTAATCCCAGATCACGTAAATACTTTTTAGCCTCGTAGCAAGAGCGTGGAAGTGTCTCACCATCAGGAAAAGCTGACTTCATTAGACTCAAAATCATATCCATAGCTTTATTACTCAACTTGTTGTACACTTTTATATGGAGTAATTGGATAACAAAAGATATCCTTGAAATCTTCTTACAACCAGGATATAATTCGGCTTGAGTATCGGCCATAGTTGTTAAGGCGATAAGGCGCAGCTAGGCGCAAGGGTGCGCCTAGCGCAAGGCCTTGCGCCTTAGGCGCGCGCCTTTCGTCCAAAAAGCAAAAAAAACATAAAATATAGTGCATAAGCTTAATTTAAACATATTTGCATGCAAATAAATATTAGATTGAAGTTCATAAGCACATAAAAGAGTAATTGACATAGATTAAGGACATAAACTTCGAAATCAAGAAGCCACAAAGTTCAAACCGAAATAGTAGACACCCTAAAAATCAAATCAAAAGCAAACAAGTAGCAAAATCATCATTATCAAATTCATCAATCATCATCAAAATCACCCTCCTCCTCCTCCTCCTCATCATTAAATTGTGGATCATTCTCGTTAAATTCTTCTTCCTCTTCTTGATCTTCCAAATTCAGAAATTCAACTTCTTCTTCATCTCGTTAAATTCTTCTTCCTCTTCTTGATCTTCCAAATTCAGAAATTCAACTTCTTCTTCATGCGGCGCTGGGCGAGGTTCGCCGGTGCTCGGCGGCGTCGGCCGGAGCTGGGCGGCGGCTGGGTGGCGGCTGGTGAAGGGTGGGATCGTGCGAGCGAGAGCAGAGGAGGGAAAGAGAGAAAGCTAGGGTTTTCAGTTTTGGGTCTTTTTTTTAATTTATTTGTAAACCTGATCTTTAAAAATGCAATTTTAAAAAAGTGCTAAAGCACAAAAACGTTTTTAAGCAAAAAAAAAAAAAAAATATATATATATATAAATATGCGCCTGAAAAATAACGCATGAGGCGCTTTGGGTTGCGCCTGGTGCGCCTTGCGCCTTAGGCGCGCCTCAGGCGCGCCTTTGACAACTATGGTATCGGCCATGAAGGGAGACCACCAGTATTGTTATTATCAGTTGGCATATTATCATTGTTTGCTTGAGTGTATTGTTCACCGAGGTCAAACAACATTTCACTAACTCCATCGCCTTCCCCATCGTTGTTTTCTTCTATCGGATCACTATCAATTCTTATACTCTCATTATTCATTCTAGGCTCACCATGATAAAACCACCTAATGTACCCTGGATCTATCCCATTCTCCAATATATGGCGTCTAACCGTTCTCTGATCTTTAAAGCTTAAGTTCAAACAATTTGTACAAGGGCATCGAACTTCACACTCTAAACCCATATGAGTTCTAACAAATATCATAAAACTATTTACTCCATCTACATAACTTTTTGACCACTTGGTATCACGCATCCAACTCTTGTCCATTTTTCACTACACCTATCGTACAAAACATTCGAATTACATAGGGCCAAGATATTATTTGGTTAGTTAAAAAATAAAAGTGACAGATAAAGGAATTTGAGACGAGCTTGTTCCGATAAATGAAGTAAATGGGAGCTGAAAAATGCAATTTTCTGTATAAGAATTTTTATATCTAAGTTACTATTGAAGTTATTATATTGAACAGTTTTAAATGCCCATATGCTTGAATGATTTTAAACAATATATTCAGTATTACAAAAGGTTCATGTTAATGCCTGAAATAAATGCAAAAACTCAAATTTCAAGACCCAAGTTCTTATTTTCACTATCAACAACAAACATTATTCACCCATTGCAAAAATAAGAGATGTATCAGTATTAAAATAAAATATAGGACATTAGAGAGCAACGTACCTGTACAATTTGCATTAATATATTGAACAACCAGGTCCAACAATCAATCCAGTAAGAAGGAAACCAAGAATTACCTAAACAAGTGGGAATCGCTAAAATTATTACCAAATCCTATAAAGACAAAAATATTTGAATTTAAAGAACAAAAACTGAAAAAACTTGTTAGCAAAAATGACAACAGGGAAAATCAACTATTACAAACTGCCAAATCTGAAATTAGCCTACAAAATTTAATCTAATATTAGCCTACAAAGTGAAAATTTAGAGATTTTGTGCCATCAACATCTCCTTACATATAATATGAAAAATAGACAAGGAAGAGGGAATAAAAACATATAATAGTCAAAATTTGGCATAAGAAGCTTTGTCGGATAGTTTCTGACTTTGTACTTGTGATCCACTATTCTGTTAGATTTGAACAAGTTCTAACATCAATTTCTCATTCTCAATTTCCTGAGACCACATTATCTCACCATATGATACAACAAACAAACCTCAAATGTGCATAGTAAACGGTGTGTATAAAATTCCCAATAAATTTTGAAGTGGCTTTCAACTGATAAATCTTTAGAGGATTATGAATCCAATGAATCAAAAGAGTAGTCACAGCAATCGATGCTCACCTAAACAAAAGATACAAACATAATCCCTTTGCCAACACTTACAAATTTTAACTACAAAAGAAAGCATGACCATTCCAATCTAAAGAACGTATAACAAATAAAAAGAAAAGCACAACTAACACATCTTAAGATGGCAACAGAATCATATTAAACATTAAAAGTGAACAAAAAAACACCATATCTCTTCTAAAACTAATAGCCCAACACCAAATATGAATTATTGGCTAACCACTCTTTGAACAATTCCAGCTATTATTAGTATCCCTTACATATCAATTACATAAGGGTCGATTCCCGTTATTTATTATGAATTCGTAACAACATGTTAGTACATATTCTCCTATTTGCATATATGCATTTCCTAATCTATTTCTTAATCTATCTTGCCCCACAAGACTGTGTAATGTAATATACTTTTGGGAACCAGGTGAAACTAAATTTCAAAATCATTTTTTACAGAAAGCAAACAAGCAAGTAGATATGAGTTGAAAAAATCTTACATCGGAAAAAAGAATTGAAATTTGAAGGAGCTTACCTTTCTTATGTTTGTTAATTCCTGGAGGAATTGGGAGAACTTTAGGTATAAATTCAGGTATACCACAGCAAATTCAAGTACCAATTGGAAAATTCACCCCAAAGTCAAGAACAAAATGTGAGGCTGGTAGAATTGGGAAAAATTCTCCCAAATAATTCTTAGGTACACCACGCCAAATTCAGAAACAAATGAAATTTTATGCCAAAATTCAAGAGCGAATTCAAGGTTTGGTCGCTAAAGAATAGGAGAGAAGAGAGCTTGCTAATTTCTGGAAGAAGAAAGGATATACAACCTTTGGGGGAAATTCACGCGGGGAACAGGGGAAGGATGGGGGAAATAACAGTAAGAATTGCGAGAGGGTTTTACCAAGAAATCGCATTGAGGGCAACAGAAACATTAATATAAATAAATTTCGAAAACATAATATTGAAAATATCTGATCCAATTGGTGTAGTACATGCTGAATCTGGCAATGATACAAGGTTCGAACCTTGTTTCTGTTTTTTTTTACGGAAAAATTCAATGTTTAATAGAATAAATAAATTAAATTAAATTTTATATAGCATATTTTGTGTTGGTGGCTTTTGTCGAATTCGGGGCAAATGTATAAGGTTCGAATCTTGCCCCTATATATCTTATTATACTATATTTCCAAACTTCTCCAAGATGATGTGTCAGCACCACATTTCTCTTAAAATGATGTGGCACCTCTCAAATCATTTTATTTCAAAATTCTGCATTCTCCTTAAAAGTTATTTTAGGTATATTTTAAATCATATTAAGACTTAATCTACACCATATATTTTATACTTTTAATCTCAACCGTATATTTTATTTTGCATTTTCTATAAATGTCAAATCTAACTTTAGTCTTCATTCTAATTTACAACTCTAATCATCTTCACTTCTCTTTATTTTCTCATTCATGGTTTGATTTTTCTTTATAGGTATAATATTTTTTTTCTCTTCTCTTCTTCTCTCACGTTGATGTCTCTCTTTTCTCAGGTTATTCACGAACCGCTGCCTCCTCATGAATTTTTTTCCCTCGGACCACCGCGACCTTGAACCGCATCGGAATACCGCAAACCATCACATCGGGTAAGAGATCAATTTTATTTTAATCTAATTGAACCGTCATTTTTTTTCTTGCATAAATATGAATAAATACTTGGTATGACGATCCGAACCCGGAGCATCACTGTAACAAAAAGGGCCTCACGGCCCGAGTTTATCGGGATAATTTGGAAATCGACGGATGAAGATTTTTTTTTAGTTTTTGTTAGGAATTAATTATTTGTAAAATTTAGAGTTGTTATTCTTTATAGTATACTATAAATCCGAATAAAATTCAATCAATGTAAACAAAATATTAATGTATAATATGAAATATTCTTTTAAACAATAAAATAATGCAAGCAATTCTTTTTTCATTGTTGGATGTTTTGTTTTTAGGATTTATTTTTTGCAACATATTCATATATGTGAAATTGGTAGGAGAGAATTCGAAATATTTTGGAAAAAATATTTTCACCGAAATAGCGTATGATACTAAAAAGATCTTGCAACCAAATAAAATATATTTTCTTCAATAATAGATTGTAATAGAAAATTTTATTTTTGGATAAAATTATACGGCCAAAATAGATTATTAAATTGCAAAATATAGATATTCTTTTATAGACTAGGATTTTGATTTTTTTTAAAATATTTTTTAACATACAAATATTAAAAGAGTATTGTAATTCATAAATAAGTAAAAGATTGTTAAATTTTATATAATTAATGTATATGTTTTTTCTTAAAATATGTGCAATAATTTTTTTATGGATTAGTAATTATAGTGATGGCAAAACAAAGTTTTGATTTACTAATGGAAATAAAATATTTACGCATAATATGAAATATTAATTATTTTAAATATTATATTAATGCAAGCAAGTTTTTTTTCACGATAAAAAGTTTCAGACCGCGAAATTCGCGGGGTTGCACCCTAGTTTATTTTTATATATAGTACAAAATTCATTTTTAAGTAATTAACAATAATTTTAAAAAGTCATTATAAAAAATTGTCCAGTTTAGTGGTTAGCTGTTGATGAATTTTGTGCAAAGGTTCAAGGTTTGAACCTTGCCTATACAATTTTTTTTATACAAATTGATTTTCAAAGAATAAAAAATGTTTTTAAAAAATTATCCAGATTTTTTGGTGGCTTTGGATGAATTTAGTGCAATGGTTCAGGGTTCGAACCTTGCCTCTGTATGTTTCTTTTTTCATTACAAAAAAACACTGTTTTGCGACGGAATTAGCGACGGAAAATCCGTCGCAAACAGTGTTTTGCGACGGGATCTGCGACGGACACGTATCCGTACCTAAAACAGCCGTAGCAAATTTTTGCGACGGATTCAGCCATCCGTCGCAAATTAACGACGGACAAATCCGTCGCAAAATCGGCGGGTCAGATCCGGCCGGGTCAAGAATTTGCGACGGACAGTAGTCCGTCGCAAACTTTTCGGGTCAGACCCGATCGGGTCAACAACATTTGCGACGGCTAAATTCCGTCGCAAATGTTTTTATATATTTTTTATACTTTTTTGTGTTATAATTTGCGATGGGCTGTTTTCCGTCACAAAATTAAATATTTGCGACGGAATATGGCCGTCGCAAATTACCGAGCCTATACAAAAAAAAAAGTGGCTCGCGTGGTTCGAGCCCGGGCACCCGAGGCGGCCGGGGCGGGCGCGGACCACTGGGCCACTCGGCCCATTGCTTAATATATGCGGCCCACCTTCTATATTAGTCTTATTAGGCCTTAAACAATTAATCCATTTTTGCGTCCAAGGGGAATCGAACACGGGACCTCTTGTGCAAGAGGAGGGGGCGCGCGCCACTAGGGCACAAGCTACTTTCGTTTATTTTTATGCAATTAATTGTATATGTATTCAAATTAAGTCATTTTTTTTATAATTCACCAAATTAATTTCTTTTCGTATCTAAGTTGTTTATTAAAATATTTTGCCCAACTCTTTTTTTTATTTTGTAAAATTATTTATTTCGACTCCCGCTTAAATTTATAATTCGTTCATTTGTACGCAATTAATTGTATATGTATCCAATTGACTCTTTTTTTTTTCTACAATTCACCAAATTAATTCATTTTCGTTTCTAACTTGTTTTTATAAATATTGGGGCCATTTAATTTTTATTATTTCTGTAAAACTATTTATTTCGACTCCCGCTTAAATTTATAATTCGTTCATTTGTACGCAATTAATTGTATATGTATCCAAATTGACTCATTTTTTTTCTACAATTCACCAAATTAATTCATTTTCGTTTCTAACTTGTTTTTATAAATATTGGGGCCATTTAATTTTTATTATTTCTGTAAAACTATTTATTTCGACTCCCGCTTAAATTTATAATTCGTTCATTTGTACGCAATTAATTGTATATGTATCCAATTGACTCATTTTTTTTTCTACAATTCACCAAATTAATTCATTTTCGTTTCTAACTTGTTTTTATAAATATTGGGGCCATTTAATTTTTATTATTTCTGTAAAACTATTTATTTCGACTCCCGCTTAAATTTATAATTCGTTCATTTGAACGCAATTAATTGTATATGTATCCAAATTGACTCATTTTTTTTTCTACAATTCACCAAATTAATTCATTTTCGTTTCTAACTTGTTTTTATAAATATTGGGGCCATTTAATTTTTATTATTTCTGTAAAACTATTTATTTCGACTCCCGCTTAAATTTATAATTTGTTCATTTGTACGCAATTAATTGTATATGTATCCAAATTGACTCATTTTTTTTTCTACAATTCACCAAATTAATTCATTTTCGTTTCTAACTTGTTTTTATAAATATTGGGGCCATTTAATTTTTATTATTTCTGTAAAACTATTTATTTCGACTCCCGCTTAAATTTATAATTCGTTCATTTGCTTAAAAAAAATTTCATAATTCACCAAATTAATTCATTTTCGTTTTTCACTTGTTTTTATAAATGTTGTGTCCATTAAATAAAAGTAAATTCAAACTAATAAATTCACAAAATTATAAATTAAAGTAACAATTCAAAAATTAAATTAAAGTAACAATTCAAACTAAAAAAAAATTGTACTTCATAGTTATTAAAAATCAAAAATTTTTAACAATCGGAATTAAATCCGTCTTCCTCTTCATCCTCGCCCAGGTTAACAATCGGCGACATCGATGGCTGGGTCGGCGGGATCGGCGGCATCGATGGCTGGGTCGGCGGGATCGGCGGCATCGGTGGCGCAGACATTTGCGCTCGTGGCATTGAATCAGAGGCGAATATCTGCCACCACGCCTGCATGGCGGCTGTATACTCCTGCAACTCGACCCGATACTGCTCCATCTCGGCTGTATACCGGTCGTGCGCCTCTCGCTGCTGCCTCTCATACTCTTCCTTCTCTCGCTGCTGCCTCTGCATGTTCTTCATCTGCTCCACCACCGTGGCAAGCTGCCTCTCGACCTCACTGGGATGAGAGTCGATGGAAGACTGAGAGGAGGATGAGCCTGAGCTACGAGGTCGGAAAAAGTTCTTTCCGAAGCTGCCCAATCCAGCGAACCGCCCCTTTTTAGCCTTGACGTTCTTGAAGTACAATTCATTTTGAACGTCAACAGAAGGCTGTGTGGGGGGCATCGACCCCGACCCCTCTGCCGTTTCCTCAGGCTGAGGCTGAGAGGCAAGATCCTCGAGCATCTTTCTCTGCAAATTAATTATACAAAAAATTAAATAAATTGAACACAAAATATAAAAAAAATACTTTTAATATTAAAAATTTAAATAATACTATTAATATTGAAATAATACTTACGTGGATCTCGGTGGTACAGCCGTAGGTAGACTTCCCAGTCTCCTCGACGAATGGGTGGACGAGCTGCAATCTCTCAAAATGAGAGGGCTCGCGTCCTTGCTCCGCCGCCTAATTAGAAAAAAAGATAGTAAAAATTAACAACACTCATAAAAATTAGGAAAAAATAATAAATTCAAAAACGACAAAATTGAAGACGAAACTTACAAATCTCAACCCGTGCTCATAAATGGACCGAGAACCGGCCCGATGTCTTGCCATCCCTTCTCCATCAGGGTCACTACGCCGATTCGCCTTGTTTTTCGCCGACTTCTCTTGGAATTCAGGGGAATCCCAGTAGCGGAGGAATTGGTCCCAAATCGACTGTCTTTCACTGTCAAGCCCCAAGTCGGTGGCCTCTCCCTTCTTGTACCACTTCTCCCTCATTCTGTAAAGGAGGTCTCTGTACCTTTCCTTTCCATATTTATCGAAATTCCTCCACATCTGGTCATCGTGCTCCGGTGCCCAGACACATTCTTTCTGCAATTACAATTTAAATGTAAATATATGTTTATATATTTGATATTAATAAACGGTGAATTAATAAATTAAAATAATATCTTAAACTCCTCGAAGTATGTCTTTTTTCTTGCATCGGACACTAACCTCCAACTGTAAGCGGTGGGCTCGAATCCACCGCGAAGGATGGAGTCGGAAACCTGATTAGCAGCCTCATGACCTGGAATCCAACTGTAAAATTAAAATTTCAAAGTTAGTAAAATAATTAGGTTTTAATTAATAAAAAAATTGAGTATAAAATATTATCCCTTACATATGACCACATGGCTTAACAGGCATCCGTCCTTCAACAACCGGATGCTGGCGGGAGGAGGATGAGCCCTCAGCAGTCTGCTGTGAGGAGGAGGAGGAGCCCGCACCAGGCTGTGAAGAGGTCTCTGATAGAGACCTCGGCCTAAAAATAGATGGAACCACGGGTCTTAGTGAGGGCCGTCGTCTCCTCCCTCCTCGTCCTCCTCGACTCGCCTCCTCATCCCTCAGAGGCTGCTGACTGTCGTTGCCACTGCCTTGTCCGCTCATCTATAACAAATTTCACGAATTATTCATTCAACTAAATTAAAATCAATCAACTAATAATATTATTTTATAAATTATATATTAAACTAAAATCAAACAACTAATATTATTTAAAATCAAACAACTAATATTATTTAAAATCAATTAACAACCTACTCAACTAAATTCATTCAACTAAATTAAAATCAATCATCAACTAATATTATTTTGTAAAATTATTAAACTTAAATCAAGCAACTAAAATTATTTTGTAATATTATTTAAACATGCTTAACAATTAAAAATTAACAAATTACTAAAACAATTCAACTAAAATCAAACAACTCAGCTAAAATCAATTCTAAACTTAACAAATTCAACTATTTCTAAACATGCTTTAAAATTAAATTAAAATTCGATCAACTAATTAAATTATAATTCAACTAATTCAACTAAAATCAATTCATTTCTAATATAATTCAAACAATTCAACTAATTCAATTCTAAACTTAACAAAAATTAAACATACTTTAAATTAAAATTCGATCAACTAATTAAATTATAATTCAACTAATTCAACTAAAATCAATTTATTTTTAATATAATTCAAACAATTCAACTAATTCAATTCTAAACTTAAAAAAAATTAAACATGCTTTAAATTAAAATTCGATCAACTAAAATCAATTCATTACTAATATAATTCAACTAAAATCAATTCTCTAAACATGCTTTAAAATTAAATTTTAAACGGTAAAAATGAAGAAAACTTACGGTTTATTTGTAGAAGATGACGAAACGAGTGTTGGGTTTTAGAGGCACGAACACCATGTTCGGCGCAGCGGAAGATTACGATTCACCAACAACGAATCTCAAACATGGTTGTATAACATAACAATTAAAGGATAAATAACACGTATATAAATCCTTACAGCGATTTGTACGCGGAATCCTCAACTATGGTATCCACGTAACGGCTTTCTACCAACCCGCATCCATATGCCAGCGTTGAATCTCGAGACGAATTTGCTAGGAAAATTCCAACTAGAGATTTTATGGAGAAATTATATTTCTTATATCTCGCGTATCTTTGAAATTCCCATGCGACACGTATTTATAGGGATTAACTTGGCTTAATTCCTAAGCAAGATATCGGGCCTAGCCCGTAATATAATCTCTACAGATTATATCTCCCTAGATATGTTCCTACGAATAATATCTTTACCATATCTATTATTCTTGTATAATAATATTCCAAATATTATTATTGGGATTTCATATTTAATTAAATCCAATTTAATTAAATAATAATAATAATTAATTCCAAATATAATTATTAGTATATTCTCCATAAATTAAATATTATATCTAATACAATATTTAATCAACCAACTATAATTGGTAAATTGCCATTACTTGTTGTGTGACCCATAGGCCCTCGTATATCGAGCGATTAGTCAAACTAACGGTCTTAATTGAACCCTAGACAATAAATCAGACATTCTCAATATATGAGGTACGTTGCGAGGAAATCTGCAACTACCTGTAATATTGTGGGCTATTGTGATAACTTCCTTTCATTCACGAATACCCGATTAAGTCTTGAACATGATGAAGTGTCTATTCTAATAACTTAATCATATTATCTCCAATCACTAATTGATCAAGTATATCACACTTAGCCACAAAGTCTAAGTTGATGCGCGTAGGCCGACGACTTAGATCCAATTATGATGAGAAGACGAGTATTCTCTCTAAATCCACATTGAGGAATGAATCCTATTCTTGGCTCAACTACCACGCACATGCATTTCGTGATGAACCCAATCCATGTCATATCTACCCGTGGAAGGATGCAAGCGTCGGTCATGGTCAAAGTTCACCACTCCACACATGTCGTGCGTATTGACCTCAAGTCAGAGGAGTATCACATCGCTCCCACTAACCGAGACACCCGTAGACACATTATGTGGAATTACATCAAACGGTTTCTCAGATGGGTATACCAATACCCTCTAAGGTATCTGTGCATCCATCATGAGATACCCGGTATCTCGTAGTAAGTGAGATCTTACTACACTCTCTAAGAGTATGATGCAGATCGCACACCAATCTCAATTGCATCATCAATATCCCATTCTTGATGATCCTTGATCGGGGCTATTTAAGAATCATACTTAGGTCATCTGAGTTCTCACTCACTCAATGACAGTAGTGATTCATGGGAACACAAATAAGAATATATGCAAACAATCAAACATCATATTCAGATAAGTGTAACGCCATACATTTAATATTAAACCAATAATAATATTAAACCAAATCTGAATATTATCTTAGTATTATGTCCTTTCGATGGATTGTCTCTAGGACACTAACACTAACAACGAGAACTCGGTGGGGACGGATTGGCTCTACAGCGACGGCACCCGACTTCTCCTTCCTTTTCCTCTCTTTTTCCTCTTCTTCTTCTTTTCTCTCTTTCTCCGCGGCGGGTCTGTATAAATAGGTGAAAAAAAATTTGCGACGGACGCCTGTCCGTCGCAAATTTTGCCCGTCAAAAGCAAAACGACGCCGTTTCGTACTGATTTGCGACGGAAAAGCCGTCGCAAATCAGTCAACGCACCATTTCCCGATAAGACGCGTAAAACGGCTCGAATTTGCGACGGACATTCCGTCGCAAATCAGTCAATGGGCCGTTTCCCGAGAGGTCGCGAATATAAATGTAAGCATTGCGACGGCTTTCGTCCGTCGCAATTACAAAGTTTAAAATTGCGACGGCTTCTTCCGTCGCAAATCAGTCAAACGGGTCGCTTCCCGAACGGTCACCTTTAAACGGGTATGTTTTGCGACGGAATTGACCGTCGCAAACTCAAAATTGAAATTTGCGACGACCTTTCCGTCGCAAATGTAGCCGGTTCAAGACCAAGTCGGTGGGCCCTAGATTTTGCGACGGCTTATCCGTCGCAAATTACTATCATTTGCGACGGACTTCTTAAGTCGTCGCAAATTTTCATTTTTTGCGACGACTTACAAAAATCCGTCGCAAATGATAGTAATTTGCGACGGATATTCTTGCCGTCGCAAAATTCCCGTCGCTAAACTCCATCTTTTTTGTAGTGTTTATGTACAAAATTGATTTTTAAATAATACAGAATAATTTGCAAATAAAAATTCCAAGGTTTGTCCAGCTTACTTGGTGTATTTTGAAGAATTTTGTGCAAAGGTTTAGTGTTCGATCCTTTGCTACTGCATATTTTTGTTTTTATACACCAACAAACTTTATTTTAAATCTGTTATGTTTAGGTATTATAAGTGATGATGAAATTTTGGCAAATAAACTCATCATAAAATATTATGATTTTCTTTAGTGAAAACTAAAAAGTAACAAATGTTGGTAAATAGTCACTAATTTTATTCGAAGAATTAATGACGAAACATAAAATTGTCATGAAAATATTATACCATATGACAAATATTATTGTCACTAATTATAATGAATATCGTTACCAAATAATATCATGACGAAATAAGTTTGTCACTAATTACTTTTAATAATTAATGACAAAATAAATCATCGTCATGATAGTGTTTTTTCCACGACGTTAAATATCTTCACCAATTATTTTGAATATCGTCACTAAAATTTATTGTGACAAAACTATTGTTATCGTCATGAGATTTACAAATTAGCGACGAATTTTTTTTATCAACGGTGACAAAATAAAATTTGTTATTGTCATTAATTTTATTTTAAGAATTAATGACGAAACATAAAATTGTCATGAAAAGATTATACCATATGACGAATATTATTGTCACTAATTATAATAAATATCGTCACCAAATAATATTGTGATGAAATAAATGCGTCGCTAATTATTTTTAATATTTAATGACAAAATAAATCATCGTCATAATAGTTTTTTTTCCATGACATTAAATATCGTCACCAATTATTTTGAATATCGTCACTAAAATTTATTGTGACAAAATTATTGTTATCGTCATGAGATTTACAAATTAGCAATGAAATAAATTATAAACGGTGACAAAATAAATTTTTGTCATGATTTGAAGTTTTAAAGTGACGAAAATAAATTTGATCACTTTTAAGTAACAAATGGTGACAAATTTTGAGTCGTTGCGAAAAAATTTGTCATGTAAGGTGTAATTTCCTGTAGTGATAATGCATACCTTTCTTTTCGAACCAAGCCTTTCTTTTAGGACAATCTTTCTTGAAGTGTCCTCTCTTTTTACAGAAGTAACACTTGTTCTGTTGACCACCATCAACCTTCATTGGGGCCTTGTCCTCTTTCTTGTTCTTTTTACCCGGTTTTGCCTTACTACTACAACCTTCATCAACTGTGAGATGAATTGAGTGATCCTTTATCTTCTTTAATCTCCCTTCCTCCTGCAACAGCATGGCTTTGAGCTCTTGAAAATTTCATTTATCCTTAATGGTGTTGTAATTCACCTGAAACTGACCAAACTCAGCAGGGAGGGAGTTCATGATAAATTGAACCAGAAAGGTCTCACTCACATCCATTCTCATAGTCTTGAGTTTTGCTGCTAGGTTGGACATTTGAGTTACATGATCATGAATAGGTTGAGACCAGTTAAATTTCTTTGTAGTAAGCTCACGCATAAGGCTGCCTACAATTGATTTGTCAGCTAAGTCCAACTGGGAATACTCTTTGAGTTTCAGCATAAATTCCCTTGCATTGTCTGTTTTCGGCATCGAAGGCTTAATGGTTTCAGCCATGGTCATTTTCATCAGGTTTAAACTCAGCCTGTTAGACCGCTCCCAAGCCTCGTATAAGGACTTGTCAGTTTCCGAGCTAGTCTCAGTAATGGCTGGAGGTATCTCTTCAGTAACTATAGCATAGTCCAATTCCACAACACCCAAGTGAAAATGGATCTGTTCGGACCAATCTACATAGTTCAATCCATTGAATTTAACCACTGCATTTCCCGATGCGAAGAGATTCATTGAAACTGCACAATTATATATGTTTACCTATTAGTACTTTGAGTTAACTATAATAAATCTAGAAAATCTAATAATATACCTTACAACATGAATTTAAATTCACCTTTGGGCAATATTTAAAAACATGCACAATTATTGATGCTCAAATAAATTTAATAGACAACCACAACAGTCATTAATTAAATTAAGCATGTTATCTTTGGATAAACTAGCAAAATTTAAATTTTACATGGTAGTCTCTTTTATTTTATAAATTATATACAATGGTCCATCTTTGGGTAACCTCCTAGTAATATAATTTATAAATGCAATTGTTCATTCAATCCATAATGTCATTCTTTTAATAGCATCAACATATCATGAACAATTGAAATAATACACTTAATAATTTAACTTTACAAACTAGGCCACTTTGATGACTAACTAGTTTCTATAATTTAAATTAAATTAATTGTATTAAACTTTGATGTTGAATTAATTAATATCCAACACTATCATTAAATAATAAGTCATTAATAATTTACTATAAATTGAATCCGTAAAATTCAATAGACCATTATAGCCGATCAATAGACCATTATAGCCGATCAATAAATAACTTAATCACAAAATTAACACTAATTTGACTCATTCATGCATGATATAAGTTAATCCACTAAATATCAATTAAACTGGACTAAGTCTCAGCCTATGAAACACGTTAATATATATTCCTACTATATGTATAGTTCAAACAATATAATACTATTGAAGAATTAGTCAACAACCCATTAATGGTACTTGAGGAAACAAAACATGGAAATATGCATTACTGAAAGTGCCGAAATAATTGATAACCGATCAATTAATAAGAATTTCATTATTAATGAAATTCTAGAAACAATACACAGAAGGCCAAAATCACAAAAATGGTACTATGATCGACATGCTGTTAACAAAACTTTTGGGAACATTGGCATTCGAAACACAGATCAATCAATCCGAAAAACAATCAAACACATAACTGATCCGTACAGAAAATTATCAGATCAAAATAATTCTTTGATGGTGAAACATAGGCATCTAAACCAAGGCTCTGATACCAACGATAAGTAATTTTCTTGTAAATTCCTTTAAGCCATTATGGAATTTCACATCTGTAATTTGCCCAAGATCTTCCGTCTTATGATTCACACTGAAGAAGTGAATAATTCATACCCGGTTCCATAATTGTTCTTCTGTTCTTTATTGTCTCTTTTTCGGTTGTTTTTTTTCTCTCCCCTTGCTTTTTCCTTCCTTCTCACGAATTGATGATGCCCGTAAAAATATTTGCAGGGGAGAGGGGAGTTATAAATTGAAAACTTCTTTGAAAGTTTTATAACTGCCCTCATGATTTAAAATCTATAATATCCCGCTAATCATCATTACGGGAAGCTTTTATATTTAAATCATGTTCCTTTTATTAATATAATTGTGAATATAATATTTAATTATTAGACCTATAAATTACATGGACCACATTTATATGTTTAGAACAATAAAATTCTAACAGTTGATTCTGCTTATGTGTCGTCACTAGATTAATTTGGATGACGTGTCATTTTCTTGGAAGTTTAAGATTTATGAGTGATATCATTACATGTAAATATTGAGTTTGAAAAGTTAAGTAATAATGTGTAATAATTAATTTTAAATTTTAAAAATGAAAATGTTGACTCTAATATTTTTGGAGTAAATTTTTTTGTAGGAATATGATTCAATTTTATTAAAGATTATCTCATGATTTTAATTGATAATGACCTTTTTTTTGGGTCTTACTGTATAAAGTATGTTAAATAAGTTAAAATGATTTTATCAATTAAATTTTAAAAATTCTAATTATTTGGAATTTTAACATCTAACTGGCTTATTCTTATTAATAAAATAACACGTATATACATTTAATGGGAATGTGATACCCATCCAAATAATTTGAAGATGACACATCATACGATTAAACTTTCTATTAGTGTACTATAGGATTGTAGCGAGTCGATCTAATAAAGAGGAGTGACCGCCCCCACCCCTAAATCCGTTTTCAAAGCAATGAGGGTTGATGAGTTGTCATGTTGGAAGGAATGTACGGTGTGGGAACCAGGAGTAGTGGAGTCTTTCTTCCGACCGCAAGCCCATCCAACTCGCTCATGTCTACATCACTTGGTTTCATTCCGTTAGGCAATTTCCAGTCGAAGTTGTAATGAAGCTGAGCCAATGGGAACTGAACGTTTGCCAATCTGAAATTCAAACTGGGGCAGATCCTCCTGCCCGACCCGAATGGGAGGAACTCGAAGTCATGCCCCAACAAATCAGGAGAATTTTCCTCGAACCTTTCGGGCAAAAAGGTTTCGGGATCGTTCCAGTACTTGGGATCCCGGCCCAAGGACCAGACATTGACTATGTATTGAATAGTGAGTGATACATTTTGACTGGAGAAAAGCTTTCATTATTATTGAAGATGATATTGTATCCAAAAGTAAATTACAAGATAATTGTGGGGAGGTATTTATAGATAAAGAATACCTCAACTACCTCATAACTAACTTTATAACTTCTCTTAACAAACACAATTAAGAGAGGAAAACTAACTAACTAACTATATCTTTGATACCCCCCCCCCCCCCCCTCAAAATGATGAGGAGGGTTCATTTTGCATTGTCTTGCTGAATCTGTGTGGTGGGAGAGTCTTGAGATATTGGGGAGTGTATGTCCAAGATTCCTAGCTTCATCTTCATGTTGTTGTAGAGTTCTCCTCCCAATGGTTTGGTCATGATATCTGCAAGGTTCTCTAAGGTAGGGATTTGCACTAGCTTAACAACACCTTGTTGTATTTTATGTCTTGTGAAATGTTGATCCACCTCAATGTGCTTAGTCTTCTCATGAAAAACCGGATTGTGTGCTAGGCAATAGGCTGATTTGCTGTCTGTGTAAATAGTTGTTGTTTGGTTGTGTAGAATATTCAAGTCTCTAAGGATGTAGAGGATCCATTGGACTTCACAAGTTGTGGTGGCAAGTGCTTTATACTCAGCCTCTGTAGAGCTTCTACTAACTGTGTTTTGTTTCTTTGATTTCCATGATATTAGAGAGTTGCCCAAGTACACAGTGTATCATGTTATGCTTCTTCTAGTTAGCTCACATCTTGCCCAATCCGCATCACTAAAAGCATGGAGCTGAAAAGTGTTTGAAGCTGGATAGAATAGGCCATTTCCAGGATTTGTCTTTAGGTATCTAAGTAACTTGTGGACAGCAGCTAAATGGCAAGTGTTAGGACTACTCATGAATTGAGTTAAGCATTGCACAGCATAAGAAATGTCAGGTCTTGTTATTGTGAGATACAGTAGCTTTCCAACAATTCTTCTATATTCTTGTGGATTGTCAAGTAGTGGTGCTTCTTGTGAAGTAAATAATTGTTTGTTGTCCATAGGACTGAAACAAGGTTTACTTCCCAAGTATCCACTATCATTAAGTAAATCCAAAGTGTATTTTCTTTGACATAGTTGCATTCCTTTCTCATTTCTTGCAACCTCTATGCCTAGAATATACTTTAGTTTACCTAAATCTTTGATGGTGAATTGTGCATGAAGATGATTTTTAACCTTTTGTATTTCATCAATAGAGTTACCAGTTAGGATAATGTCATCTACATAGCAAGATAGAGCAGTGAATGTCTTACCATCAGATTTGGTAAATAAAGCAATGTCAGCTTGTGATTGTGTGTAGCCAAAGGAAATCAAGGAGTCAGTAAGTTTAGTATACCATTGTCTTGAGGCTTGCTTTAGACCATAGAGGCTCTTGTTTAACCTGCAAACTCTGTTATCATTTGATTCACAATATCCTTGTGGAGGAAGCATATATACTTCTTCCACTAGGTCACCATGTAAAAAGGCATTGTTCACATCTAGTTGATGAATATGCCAGTTTTTAGAAACAGCTACAGCAAGGAGAATTCTTACTGTTGTGATTTTAGAAACAGGAGAGAAAGTGTCTAAGTAATCTATTCCTTCCTCTTGAGTGTAACCTTCACCATGTAAAAAGGCATCTTATTATTTAAGATTTGGAATGGAGATTTACCTTGTAAAACTGGAGAGGGGAGCCTGTTAATGATATGAGCAGCAGAGAGCACACAATCACCCCAGAATTTTAAAGGTAAGCATGATTGAAACAAAAGAGACCTTGCAACCTGCAAAAGATGTTGATGTTTCCTTTCTACTATTCCATTTTGTTGAGGTGTCTCAACGCAGGAAGTTTGGTGCAAAATTCCATGTTTATGATAGAAATCTTTTAGGAAAAATTCTGTTCCATTATCACTTCTTAGTGTTTTTATGGGGATACCAAACTGAGTAAAAACCATATTTCTAAAATTTTCAAGAGCAAGTTCTACTTCTGATTTTTGTTTCAATAAGTAAATACATGTGCATCTACTAAGATCATCTACAATGATCAAAAAGAATTTATGTCCATTCCTAGTTTCAATGCTAAAGGGACCCCAAATGTCACAATGTATTAGATGAAAAAGTGAGGGAGAAACAGAAGTGCTAACAGGAAAGGATTTATTTCTTTGTTTTGCTAAAGGACAAATCTCACAGATTTTATTAATGGAAGACGAATCTGCTTTTACATTGAGTTCAGGAATTTGTAACAAAACTTTACAAGGAGCATGCCCTAATCTAGTATGCCATGCAAAAATGCTATCAAAAGAGCAGCTAGATTTCATGCTATTACAGCTAATATTTCTCCTAGATATGCTAAAATGATAGAGGCCATTTGCTTGGCTAGCAAAACCAATCACATTCCTTGATGTCTTGTCCTGTATAAGACAATGATAATACTGAAAACTCACAACACAATTTGAGTTATTTGTCAAGTGAGATACAGATAATAGGTTATAGGTGAATTCTGGAACATATAACACATCATGCAAGATTAGATTTCTATTAACAACTATGTTGCCTATAAAGGTAGCAATAGCAACTGCACCAGTGGGTAAACTTATTTTCACATTAGAAGGTCTAGGAGGATCACTATAAACAGATAAGTCACAAGTCATATGATCTGTAGCACCAGTGTCAATTATCCATATCACATCATCATATGATTGAACCTTTGCATTTAAAGAAGAATGAAAGGAATGTATACCTGTATTTGCATTTGTAGCTTGAACCATGGCTGCTGCATGATCAGTTTGAACATTGCCTGCATTCTGTTTCTTTGTGAAAGCCATAAACTGCTCAAACAGCTCTTGATTGAACAATGGGTTAGTGGCATTTGCATTATCAGTAGCAGAATCATTGTTAAGGGGCTCATTTATTAGAGCATTAGCAGATGAGTCATTTTTGTTTCTTGGTGCTCTAGGGCCTTTCCACCCAGGTGGATATCCTATTAGTTGGAAGCACTTATCCTTAGTGTGACCATTAAAGCCACAATGATCACAAACTAAAGGTTTCTTCCTATCTTTGAAGGATTTGGACTGGTAATTCTTGGCTAACATTGCCACATAATCATTAGGAACAGAAACAGGAATAGGTTTAGTAAGAGACTTTTGTGCTTCTTCTTGAAGCAGGATTGAATATACTTTTGCTAGAGGTGGGAAAGGGGATTGCATCAAGAATTGGCTTCTTAAAACAGAGTAAGTGTCATCTAGTCCTATTAAGAATTGCATTACTGCATCCTGTTCATTAACATTTGCTTGTTTTGTAGCTAAATCACAGGTGCAAGTACCACAATGACATTTCAAAATAGACCTGTAATTTTGATACTCATCCCATAAGGTTTTGAAAGAATTGAAATAGGAGACTAACGGCTGAGAATTTTGGGTTGTTGTAAAGAAAGATTTCTTCAAATGATAGACTCTAGTAAGATCAGACCTAGAGTATCTAGCGATGAGTTCAAGCCATACCTCTCGAGCATTAGTGAAATACTCTAAAGAACGCTTGATATCAGGAGAGATCGAATTAAGGATCCAATTAAGCACCAAATCATTTGCCCTAATCCACGCAGCATAGATTTCTCGATCAGTTTCAGCAGGAATTGAAAGCGTACCGTCAATTAAGGGCAACTTGTTCTTCACACTCAGTGCTCTTTTGATCGAATGACTCCAAGAAACGAAGTTAGCTCCCACCAGAGGGTCGAGCACAATTGATACAGCAGGGTTGTCGTTGTGGTAAAGAGCCAAAGAAGAAAACAGATTCAAGGCCGGATTGAGTGAATTCGGCACCGGATTGAGAGGATTCGGCACCGGATTGAGAGGATTGTTTTCGGCCATTGAGATCGAGAATTCGAAGTCGATCGAAGCAATAGAAGAAATCCGATCGAATTGAAGAATAAATACGATCGAATTGCAGAATAAATCCGATCGAATTGCAGAAGAAATCTGATCGAAGAGACAGAAGAAATCTGATCGAAGAGACAGAAGAAATCCGATCGAAGAAATCTGATCGAAGAAAGACTTGGATAGACCAAGAAAGGGTCGATCGCGATTAAAGAATTGCGATGCGGAAAGCAAGTATGATCGCGACTAAGGATTGCGATGGTAGATTTAGGAAAGTTAACCTAAGCTAAACTGATACCATATTGAACAGTGAGTGATACATTTTGACTGGAGAAAAGCTTTCATTATTATTGAAAATGATATTGTATCCAAAAGTAAATTACAAGATAATTGTGGGGAGGTATTTATAGATAAAGAATACCTCAACTACCTCATAACTAACTTTATAACTTCTCTTAACAAACACAATTAAGAGAGGAAAACTAACTAACTAACTATATTTTTGATACTATGAGCCTCGTTTTGAGTGGGATTGAATATCCCCCAATTTTACATTCCTCTCTGCACTGCCTTGGGATTATTGGCACCGGGGGATGAAGTCTCATTGTTTTTTTTATGTTTTGAAATGATGTTTAATTTACAATGAAACACTTGATGAAGATTGAAAGAAAACTAGCATGAAAGTGAGATAGAACACACTACATCCACTAGAAGCTCTGCAAAACCTTTATTGTTCAACACTAGGATGGATTCTTTATAAAGTATAGAGCTAGGAATAAGAGTAACTCTATGCTTGAAAACTGAAACTGAAAACTAAAATGAATGTGATGTGTGATTCCTCTAACTTTGAGGCTTTATAACAAGTTGTGTAGTGGTAGTTACAACCGAAAACTTGAGCCAACTTGAAGCTTGCCACATCATCTAGTTAGTTGGGCAAAGTTCTGGTATAAACTCAGTCTCAACCGCCTTGCATGAAGCGAGCAAAGCCACGCCAGTAAACTCCCTTAACCGTTTTTCTGTTATAATTGTTTCTTGATGAATGTTGTCCCCGATGTTGCCACACCCGATCCAACATTCCTTAGTTCAATCACAACTTTAAAACATGCATGAAGTGCATGAATTAATAGCTACACACTTACAATTCTCCACCTTAGCTTTAATTCTTGATCACTATACTACAAAGACTCCACCTTAATCACTGCTCTGAACTTAAGAGCAGTTTCTTGCCTCCTTATTCTCAATTCACTCCAACCAAACCAAGACACAACTCAAAATTAGAAGTAGGAAGTGCCTTGGTGAAACAATCAACTGAATTTTCTTATGTACTAATCTTCTTAACCTTCACAATACCTTTATCTACAACATCTCTCACAAAGTACATCTTCACATCTATATGTTTAGTCCTCTCATGATAACCTTAGTATCTTGACAAATGAATTGCACTTTGGTTATCATAATAGACTGAGACTCTCATTTGATTGCTGCCAAACTCTTTTAGGATTCCCTTTAACCACATACTCTCCTTTACTGCTTCTGTCAATGCAACAAATTCAGCTTTTGTTATTGACAAAACTACCATTGATTGATGTGTGAACCTCCAACTAATCGCTGCTCCATATAGAGTAAACACATATCCTATGAGAGACCTTCTAATGTCAAGGTTTGCTGCAAAATTTGCATCCACAAAACCCCTTAATGCATCAGTTTCTTCTTCACGCTTCTTATATTGTAGCCCTCTTTCCATTGTTCTGTGAACATATCTCATGATCCATTTAACTGATTCCCAATGCTTTCTTCCTGGATTTCCCATGAACCTATTGACTAGACTCATAACAAGTGTTAAGTCTGGCCTACAACAGACCATAGAGTACATTAGGCTTCCAACAGCACTGGCATACACTTTGCTCATCTCAGACTTCTCAGCCTGTGATCTTGCCTCTTGGCTCAATGATAGTTTATCACCTTGCCTCACTGGAGTAGATATATCCTTACACTGATTCATGTTGTATCTATTAAGAACCTTCTTCAAGTAAGTGGGCTGACTTAGCTTCACCTTACTCAGTAATCTGTCTCTTTTGATTTCCATCCCAAGGATCACTTTAGCTTCTCCTAAGTCTTTCATCTCAAATTCTGACCTTAACAAAGCTTTAGCTGATTCAACTCCTTCCATTGACTCACTAGCAATTAACATGTCATCCGCATATAACAGTAACTACGTGCATAAAGATGTATCTCTCTTGAAGTACACACGACTGTTATATCTGCTCTTGGAGAAACTACATGACAATATGTATTCATCAAACCTCAAATACCACTGCCTTGGACTTTGCTTCAACCCATACAATGACTTCTTTAACAAACAAGCCTTGGATTCATGGTTATCAACTATTACCCCTTCAGGAACCTTCATGTATATGTCTTTATCCAGATCACCATGTAGAAATGTTGTAGTGACATCCATTTGATGTAGCTTTAGATTAAACTGAGTTACTAATGCAAGTAAGATCCTTATTGAAGAATGCTTAACCATGGGAGAAAAGATTTCATTGTAATTTATTCCTTCTCTTTGTGAGAACCCCCTTGCTACAAGTCTTGCTTTGTATCTGACTCCACCACCTTTCATGGTTTTTTGGCTTCTTCTTATAGATCCACTTGCAGCTTACAAGTTTCTGAGATCTAGGCCGGTTCAATATAGTCCAAGTGTTGTTCTTACTCAAGGATAGAAGTTCCTGTTCCATGGCCACTAGTCACTTCTCTTTGTCTTTGCAGTTGATAGTCTCTTGGTAGTTCTTTTGTTCATAAGCCTCCACCTCAAGATTTGTACATAAAGCACATGGAACCAAATTAGTTTGACCATACCTGACAGGGGGGTGTATGGTCCTTCTTTCTCTATCTCTTGCAAGTTGATATGTGCTGTAATCAGTGTCACTTTCTGAGTCTTTTGCTTTAGCATCTTCTTGAGTGTCATATAAGCTATGTATCACAGGATGCTCCACCTCAGACTGAGTACCTCCTCCATGTGAGTTGCTAGTTGAACTCCTAGAATCTGGTCCTTTTAGTGGCATGGTATCTTCACTAAAAGTGACATCTTTACTGATGATGCACTTTTAATTCCTAGAATCTAAGCACCACAACTTGTATCATTTTACTCCTTGTGGATAACCTATAAACACACACTTGACAGCTCTAGGATCCAACTTGTCTTGCTTGATGTGTGCATATGCAAGGCATCCTATAACCCTCACCATCTTGTAGTTAGCTGGTTTTCCACTCCATAACTCTTTTGGAGTCTTAAACTTCAAGGTTGTTGATGGACATCTGTTGATGAGATAGGTTGCAGTAATCACTAGTTCACCCCAGAAACTCTTTGATAAACCAGAACTGCTTAACATGCATCTCACTCTTTCAAGTAATGTTTGATTCATCCTCTCTGCAATACCATTCTACTATGGAGTACCAAGTACAGTTTTGTGCCTTATAATCCCTCTATCTTTGCAAAACTGGTTAAATTCTTCAGACAAGCACTCTAAGCCACTATTTGTCCTTATATGTTTCAATTTCTTTCCACTAACTTCAGTAAGTCATTCTTTAAACTTATCTAATGCATCAGACTTAGCTTTCAAGATGTAAATCCAAATTTCCTTGAGAAATCATCAATAATGGACATAAAGTACTTACCTCCACTCTTAGTGAGATTCTTTGCTGGCCCTCATAGATCAGAATATGCATACTCCAGGATTTTCTTGGTTGTGTGTAAGCTGGTACTGAACTTCAACCTCTTTGCTTTCCCATAAATGCAATGCTCACATATCTCCAGCTTTGTAATTGCATCTCCATCTAATAGATTCTGCTTAGATAGTTCTTACAGCCCCCTTTCACTCACATGAGCTATCCTCTTATGCCATAACAAAGTAGTATATTTGCCCTTTGTTTTATGTGAACTACCTGTTACTATACTTCCTCTCAAGAAATACAAATCATTTCTTCTTATGCCTTTCATCACAGCAGTAGAATTTCTTGATATTATTAGTTCACCATTCTCAGATTAAAACTTATAACCCATGAAATCCAGCATACCAAGTGATATAAGGTTCCTTCTAAGTTCTAGAACATACCTGACATTTAGAAGAGTTCTTATAGCTCCATCAAACATCCCGAGCTTAATTGATCATATGCCTCTTACCTTACAGGCTTGATCATTTCCCAGTAGCACAAATCCTCCATTTTGATGCTTAAAATCTATAAACCACTCTCTTATATGACTCATATGGAAAGTGCAGCCTGAGTTAAGTACCCACTTAGACCCAACTTCAGATGAGGTTATTGACAATGCCTCTGAAGATTCATAACCTGCATCAGTTGGCTTGTCAGTCACTTGATTTGCTTGATTACTTTGATTAATTTGTTGGATGGTTCTTGACTTGGAAATTTATGCCTTCTATTTAGCACATTACTTCTTGAAATGTCCAGGTTCTTTGTAGTGAAAACACTTCTTGTCTTCTCTGTCTTGAGTAACATCAGCCTTCTTCTCAAATTTCTTATTTCCATGAATTGCTTTCTTCTTAAACTCATTCTTCTTCTTTTAATTCCCTTTTGCAGTTAGCCCTTCTCCTGTGCTTGCTTGATTCTGATCAGCCCCCTTTTGCAGTAGTTTAGACTTGAGGGCAATTTGTACATCATCAAGAGTAATTCCTTCTTTGTCTCCATATAGCAATGTATCCTTAAAGTTGTCATATGATTTAGGGAGAGCACTTAGAAGAATAAGGGCCTTATCTTCATCACCAATCTTGACATCAATGTTTTCCAGATCATCCAAGATCTTACTAAATTCATCTAATTGCTCCAAGATTGACTTATCTTCAGTCATCTTAAAACCATACAACTTCTACTTCATGTATAATCGATTTGCCAAGGATTTCACCATGTAGAGGCTTTCCAGCTTGTCCATCACTCCCTTAGCTGTAGTTTCTTTGCTAACTTCCCTTAATGCCTTATAACCAAGGCATAAGATAACTGCACTGTGAGCCTTGGCCATCATCTTAGTTTGATCTTCTGGTTTGGAACCAGAAGGAATTTCCGACTTCTCCTTCAATGCATCATACAGGCCTTGATAAATCAGGAGTGCTTTCATCTTCACTTTCCAGAGCCCAAAATTTGTTTTCTCTGTAAACTTTTCTATCTCAAACTTTCCTGACGCCATCTTGATCTCTCTCAATCCTCCTTCTTCCCACAGACGGCGCCAATTGTTGTGAAATGATGCAATTCACAATGAAACACTTGATGAAGATTGAAAGAAAACTAGCGTAAAAGTAAGAAAGAACACACGAATTTAAGTGGTTCGACTATGAATTAGTCTACATCCACTATGGAGCTCTGCAAAACCTATATTGATCAACACCATGATGGATTCTTTACAAAGTATAGAGCTAGAGAGTAACTCTATGCTTGAAAACTGAAACTGAAAAATGGAATGAATGTGATGTGTGATTCTTCTAACTTTGAGGCATTATAACAAGTTGTGTAGTGGTAGTTACAACCAAAAACTTGAGCAAATTTGAAGTTTGCCACATCATCTAGTTAGTTGGGCAAAGTTCTGGTACAAACTCAGTCTCAACCACCTTGCATGAAGCGAGCAAAGCCACACCAGTAAACTCCCTTAACCGTTTTTCTGTTATAATTGTTTCTTGATGAATGTTGTCCCCGATGTTGCCACACCCGATCCATCATTCCTTAATTCAATCACAACTTTCACAAATGCATGAATTAATAGATACACACTTACACTTTAATCACTAATTTCATGTATTTTAGCTCATGCACATCGCTCTCTTCCAATCCATAGAAGTTGAAACTGTTTCCATTCCCGCAACAAACATGTCCTGTAAATTAAATACACACAACCAAAAAATGAAACAGAGGAAGTAAGTATCAGCTAATTACCAGAATGATAGCCTTGATGTTTGCGGTAGTGATGGAAAACTTAAGCTCTCCAATTTCCTGCATCCTAAGAACATCGACAATATCTTCCCCAATGTACTCATTGCTCTTCTTGACCTTATGATCCTCTACCATACGATCGAGTATCACATCGATCTTGTATACAGCTTATGCCTCCTCACGCTGAACAAATATAGCAGCTTGAAAGACGGAAATAGATCCGCCATCTCAAACCCACTGGACATCCCCACCATCGTTTTGATCAACGGTATCAACGTGTCGCGTGTTGGAAATTGGTTTAAAATTTGGGTATTTGACCTAAGTTTGATCAATTTTATTTTGATGTTCCATTTATGGAAAATGGAAATAAATTGCAAATTCATAATCTACGTTTGGAGTAGATGAATTTGGTGTATTAATTTGCTCAAACCAATTTCGGGTGAATAAGATATTAATACATGAAGTTCGGAATTTATCATGGAAATTTCTAAAGGTTGAAGTGGAAATGTGGAGAAGCAAGGAAAAAGGGATCCTTGTCCCACATTGGAAAATTGGAAGAAATGAACTTTCCATATAAGTAGACTTATGAGATAGATTTATAATCTTAACTAAGTCTAAGTGGTGGTGTTTAGGTTAGCCCGAAGGGCTAACCCATAGACCCTTGATTCGCACCCGCACGGGCATGTCGCACTTAGTCGCATTGGGCGCTTTAGAGGCGCACTTTACACTTCGCACGTGCGCATCATCGCGAGGAACCTTAAATTTTTCGAGGGAAGTGGCTCAACCATGGCTCACGCTCGGGAATAGTCTGGGGCTCATGGGACTCGGTTCAAACTAGGTCGGGCGAGCGGACCGGATCGGACCGCCCATGCGGTCAGCGCCAGGTTGGCCGCGCGCACCCGTATGGACGCGTCGGTTCGGGATTAGAACCATGGGTCCTGGGCACGCAAAAGGTGCGATCTGGTGCATCTGTTTGGGTTTAAACTTCGGGTCCGGGCCATGCGACCCGCTCCGCACGAAGGGATGCGATTAGATCCGTCTGATCCAACATTAGCGATCAAAGGGCTCAGATTGATCCAGGAAGAAAGGTTGCAATCCTATGCGAAGAGGCACCACAACTCTTCAACAATTATAAATAGACCCCCACAGAATGCATTCGAGTCAATCCAGCGACCAAATAAGCCTTCTGCATTCAATACCCTCCAAAGCATCCTAGCATTCTAAGTTTTGCATTAGAGTCGAGTCAAGGAAAGTTCCAGATACCCGAGTCCGTTTGCCGATAACTTTCGATTCGTAGTGCAACGATTGAGAAGTTCTAAAGTCGTTGTATCTTGGGGATGATTCTTATTTGACACCGTATTGCACCGAAGTACGGGGCAATATCGTCTTACGGAGAAAGAGTTCAACTCTTACCTCGACTTACCGTTTTTAAAAGTCAGTGTCCGTCCTTTCATCTTCGTCTACACAACCCTTATTTTTCCAACATCACGGTCGCCCAGCACTATCCCGAGCGCAGCTCTGCACGTGATGCTGCAGTTGAAGTTGGATATGTTTCAGTAAAATCGATGGACTCGCCACTCGATGCTCGCAGATTTTTTACCAGAGTGATGATCTCGTCTTCCCTGATATACCTGAAAGACATGATATTTTTGGGGCTCAACATTTCAACCATGCAAATTTTGCGCATTTGGCGCCATTCTTCGCCGTAGGGACAGAATCTCTACCGAAATGTTGTTAGGCCTGTCTGCGAAATGGAGGTCGTGGACTTTCATCACCTCTTTTGCCTACTCTTTCGACGAGACTATTACTGCGCTCGTCTCTCCGAGTTGGAGAAAGACAATATCGCCGTACTTTTGGTAGATTTTGCCGAGTGCGCGTCATCACGGGTAGCTTTGGAGGGCTTGGAAATTTATTTTGTGGGGGTTTGGGCTTTGTGATAGTCTTGATTAGGAGGAAGATGAAGGATGCGAGTAGCAGAAAAGCAGCAATGTTGATGATCTTCATTGTGTTATCTAATATCTCTCTATTATAAGATACTTGGTGTTTGATGAATGAATACAAGTGAATTGCTTGCCTTTATATTGGTAGAAGAAAATGATATAGTGCATGCATTATAACGACTTTCTTCACTCGGCCATGAGAATTGGTTTCACTCGGTCGAGTGAAGGGTTTAGGGAGGCCGAGTGATGGCTACGACATTTTTCACTCGGCCAAGCTTGAGATGGTCACTCGGTCGAGTGAAGTTTTGAAGAGACCGAGTGACACCTACGGCAAAAACCACACAGCCAAGGAAGAAAATACCTCACTCAACCAAGTAAAGAAGTCACTCGGCCGAGTGACATTATTTTGGTCGAGTGAGAATGCGGTTTTGCGCTTATAGTGGAATTTTCAAGATCTTCGAGGACTTAAGTGCAAAATTTGAACGTGGGCATTCTCTAAGACGTATAAAAGGCTGAATTCAGAGCATTTGGGTCATTCTCTCACCACATTAGATCTCCAAATTCAGTAGATAGATTTCCTTTGAATTTCCTTCCAATTTCCATAGCAATTACCATTCAATTACCTTAGATAGTTTCAATTCCAACCATAGATAGTTTAAATTCCAGTTGTTGCTCAAGTAAACTACCAATTGTAGCTAAAGTTTCTTTCAATTCAAGCATGGAACTAAGTGGAGATAAATAGTATCAAGTGTTTTGCTGAGAATTCTTTCAATTAGGTGTTTCCTTACCTTAATTTTGTTAACTCTTTTTTTAAATTTTGTTTTAATGGCTATTTCTCTTATTCTGTGGTTGATTTTCTTATTATGAGAATGTCTAGCTAAATTCCTTATGTTTGGGTGTTTACTATTGCATGGGTAATTGAGTATTGGCTTTGATTTGTGATATATATTCTAGATGAACATCAATCTATTAGGATTATGGACTTTGATTGTTCAATTGCATGAATTGCTCTTTTAATTCGTCTCAGTTTTGTGTTTATTGCAACGAGAGTTGAATCGATGCATGATCTAATACGAGTGTGGGTTATTCATGTGATTTGAGTCAATATTGAAGTATCACAACGAGAGTTTGATATTTTCATTAGAATCTCCATTAATCCTACATTTTTTGTTTGATACCTTAGGTCATTGAGTAGTAAGTGAGAAGATAGGTTCATCCTAACAATCCGTCGAATGAATTGATGTGTCCACCCAGGCTTATCCAGTACGATGAACATGTAATGCTTAGTGATTGCTTCTATGGTTGATTGGAATCTAGAATAGTTATTACTCATCGCAGTTGTATTTGATTTCCATGTGAGGAAAAACACCCGAACACCTCTCTTTTGATTGTTTGAAAAATTCAGAAAATCGTTGTTTGCTTTTGTTTAGTTCTTGTTTACAATTGGTTAGTTATTTTAATTGAACTTGAATTTTGATGCAAATACCTTTCAAAACAATGACTAGCATTACAATTGTGTGCCAACGTACACTCCTAGGGCTACACTTGTCCTTAATCCTTTGGTTCGATAATTAAACTGGGCACTTTTGTATTACTACACGGTCCTCTTATACTTGAGAGGTAAATGTGTAAAACACGTGTCAAGTTTTAAGATAATAAAAAAAAATTGTCTATGAAATTAGAATTACCTATTGTTATTAGGCGAACACGATTAAGGGCCTAAATACTTGGATTACAACTAAAGCAAATTGACTTATATACGACGAGCAAGTATGACATCATAGTGGTGTATAAATCAGACAAAGGAGTGACATCCTAGTATTTACCATATATGACGAGCAGCTTCCAGACGAACAACTCCCATCAAAGGTGCAAAGACTGGAGACACCAAATAACGAGGTGGGCGAACAACTCTCCATCCCACATTTCAAGAAGGCGAACAACTTATATTAAATAACTCATGAAGATCAATGAATTAAGCAAAGATGAACAACTCTAAGGCGTGATAAGCCTCAAAAGAAGACTTTATAATTAAGTTTAAGCCGAGATAAGGTCAAACAAGTCAAAGAGTACACATGTCACGCATGCAAGTTTGAAAGTCCACGAGTTTTGTCCACCACCTACTTAATGGTGTGTATAAATAAATTGGGCTCCAGCAATAAAATTAAGTTCAAACACATAAAAATCCTACTACACACATGATTGCCATTTTCGTTAAACACAAAATGAACACCACACAAGTGTACGAGGGTTGTTGTAATATGCAAGTAACTAAGTCTAATTATCAAACCACGGGACTAGTGGCTAGTGTAGCCCTAATACTATGTGTCAGCGCGTAATTGTACTGCGGATCAATATTTTGGATCAAGGTTTTTCTTAAAATTAAAACTCAAATTAAATCAACTAAACAAAATAAAGCAATTAACTAAATGAAAGTAATAAGCAATTTTAAGGACTTTCTAACAATTAAAAGAGACATGTTCGGGTGTTTTTCATCACATGAGAATCAAGTACACGTTCGATAAGTAATCACTATTCCAGTTTCTAATCAACTATAGAATCAATCATTAAACATCACGTATTCACCGTACTGGATAAGCCTAGGGTAACACGTCAAATGAAAACATCGGATTTTTAATCTTCTCACTTATCACCAATTTCTCAATTAAGCAACAAGTGTAGGAAATATGGGGTTCTAATGAAAACACTCAACTCTCATTGCGATGCCTCAATATCCACTCAAATTGCATAAATCACTCACACCCATATAAGATCATGCACCGACCAAACTCTCGTTGCGATAAACACACAATCTAATACGAATTAAAAGAGCAATTCATGAAATCGAACAATCAAAATCATAATCCTAATAGATTAACCTTCAACTAGAATATATATCACAAATCAAATCAAATACTCAATTACCCATGCACTACTACATTTTCGTTCATAGATAACTGGGATTAGATAACGGATATTATTGAATCAGTTATCTGTGATTCATAAATCCGTTATCTAGGTAATATCTGTTATCTAGGTAAAAGAGTGTTCGCTCATAGGTAACTGATTTTTCTTATCGTTATCTAGGTTCAGTTATCTATGTAACTTTTTATTTTAAACTATAAAATTTTAGTTAAGATTTTTCCTTAGATAACTGATTACGACCGATTTTAGTGGCTTGAGTAAAATAGAGGATGGATCAATGATATCAAATGAGCATACATCTAAATGGAGAATTTTTACTGATAATGGAAGAGACTACTTTATGAAGGCATGTGTTTCTTATTCATCCAACATGCTCCTACCAGTACCATAGTTTTATATTGGTTAGTGCTAATGGTGGACTGAATCAACAGCGAGTAGCTGTAAGATTTTTCTTGTTTGTGAAGTAAATTCTTTTCTGATAATTCAATTTTCTTGTTAGTTGAATCTTGCTCCTGGTGTTATGTTCAGGTATGTAATGCTGTCGCCGTGGCATTTCTACTAAATGCAACGTTAGTAATTCCCAGATTTCTTTACAGTAACGTATGGAAGGATCCCAGGTGATGATAGACTTGTTATTTTCTCCATTTAGATGTTAAAACTAATGAATCATTCCAATGACTTTTGACTGGATATTCGAATAATAATATCTCCGGCCTTCTTTTGTGATTGCAGCCAGTTCGGTGATATTTACCAAGAGGAGACTTTTATAAACGCGCTAAAGGGTGATATAAGTATTGTAAAGGAGCTCCCGTCTCATCTGAAATCAATTGATCTTGAAGCCATTGGTAGTCTAGTAGGTTCCCCATTCAAATTTTCGGAAGACAATTGCTTTAGCAGAACAATATTTTAAGGCCTCCCATACTATTTACAGGTAACAGATGCAGACCTTTCAAAGGAGGCAACACCTGATGAATATATACACAATATATATCCTATTTTATCGCGTAATGGAATTGTTCATTTCCTCGGATTTGGAAACAGACTCGGTTTCGAATCATTGCCTTCTGATCTCCAGGTAAATTGATGCAGATATATTTTTCATATATATATATAAGTTGTTTAGTTACCAAAGTTCACTTGTTTAGATAAGATGTACTGGCTTTGCAAAAACTTAGATGCAAATGCAACTTTCATGCTTTGAAGTTTGTACCGAAGATTCAAAAAACGGGATCTTTACTAGTGAAAAGGATACGAAACTATGGTACTGGTAGGGGAATATTGAGCAAGCTGAGAAATTCTTTGTGTCTATATAAAAAGAAGCCAAAAAAGGTTCTGGGGAAAAAGATGCTCATGTTGCCTCTTCATGCAACAACCTGGTTTGTCTATCTTATATGACACAAAATTGCAATTATGGTTTTATATGCTTGTCAGACAGTGAGCTCTGGTTCAGGACGTGTACATTGAACTCTGGCTCATGCATTTTACTTAGCTAGTAACTAGTAAGTTATTGTACTATTGGTGGTTGCAATTGTCTTATTGATATTGCTGATTTTCTATTGGAAGATGTTAGTTTAAGCTGGTTAAATGAAGCTATGTACTTCTGTAAGCAATTTTAGTGGAGTTAAGAGGTTCTATGTTCCCCAGTTTTTCCTATTGATATATTTTTGTTGCTTATCTCATGGATATGCTCATAATTCTAGTGGAATATCCTCACTGCATTTAATCTTTAAAACACTACATACCCCCACCCCCTTCTTTTATGCTGCTGTTTAGTAACCCAGAAGTTAGTAAAATATAATTTCTATTGCAGGTTGAGCTCTATAAAGTAAAAAAAGATTATGATAAAGAGGAACCCTTGTATCTAGAGGCTGTTAACATACTATATGAATATATTGGAACAAATGACATAAGGTAATTATTGGTGTTTGGGAGATATCCATTTTATCACTTATATATTTCCTGAGAAAGGGTGGGGTAAGAGATCAAGAACTTACTTAATCTGGTGAAGTGCTCAATTTGTAACATTGCAAAAAGGTATGTTGGATTTTCAATAAAAAATGGAGAGAGTGAAAATTATGGGCAATTTATGCTTTTTTGTGCCGTTTTGTTTTTATTTTCATTCTATGCAGTTTCAGCATGGTGAAGTTACTGGTATATGATCAAGGGGCTCTTGGTGTAGTATGTATAGACAAATTTCTAATTCCTTCCTCTTGTTTTTCTTTGTTAAACTGTCTCCGGGTTCTGCAAATTCTTCGACACCCTTTTATTTTTGTTGGTGTTTGTGTTGGTTGGTTGTTGAACAATCAGTAACTTCAGCAGTCCACTCTAGATTCTTTTCTAATCCAGCAGTTCCCTTGTTCTCATCATTTCAGAATTAGTTGGTATTAGATTATCCATTTTAGTTGATATATTACTTTTGAATCTTGGTTCTGATTTTGATTAATTGTGTTTCAGGTTCCTTTGAAATTGTTTGGGGCAACTGGAAACTATGCTACGGCTTTATACATTGCAACAGTAAAAACCAACACTCTGGATAAAGTTGAATCTGAGCTTCATTCTCTAGTTGAGGCATCTATGAAAAGCCCAACATTTTCTCAATTCATGAGGGATGTTTTGATTTTTTTTTTTTTTTTTGGTTGTTTGGATGTTTGACAATTTAATGAAAATATTGACTTTTGAATTGATTGTGAATTTATTAAATTTTGTTTTGTCTTTTTATTGTGTATATTTTAATTTTTTAAATTAGGAATTAAAAAAATTTGACAAAATTGAATATTTGTTTTATTATATATAATTAATATTTTTTATAAAAGATAACGGATATATTCAGTTATCTTTTCTGGAATAGGTAACACAAATATAAATAATTAGATAACGGATATTATTAGTTATCTATGAGCAAAATATTATAATCGGTATTGGCATAGATAACACATTTTCGTTGATTTGAATCTGTTATCTATGAGCGAGGTGCATAGATTACACCATCTTAGATAACTGACCATTTCGCTCATAGTTAACAGATATTCTCTGTTACCTATGAGCGAAAATGTAGTAGTGATGTAAATCCAAACACTCAAACACAAGGAAATTAACTAAGCATCATATCAAATAAACTCATATGAAATAAAGAACAATAATCTATAAACATGAAAATTAAGCCAAAAGAAAATGAAATTAAGGAAAGAAGTCACATCTATGAGTTGATTCAGCTATAATTCTTGAGAATCCTTGCTTGAAATGAAAGTAACTATTAATTGAAAGTTTAATCTAATCTAATTTAATCTATACTAGAAATTTAAGAAAATGTAAAAGAGAAAATGAAAAGAAAATAAAAAAAATGGAAGAAAACTATTCAAGGGGATTAGGGTTCTAGAGCTCTATCAAAATCTGATGGAAGATGGTATTTAAAGTGTGGAATGAGGGTATTGAGACGAAATTGTACTTTAATCCTTGAAAATTGCAAAAATACCAAAAAATTGCTGATTGCACGGTTTGAGCATACTTGGCACGACCGTGCTTCTCCAAACTTGGTCGTGCGCCAATTTTTGCGCACGAGCCGTAGCGAAAGTGCACGGTCGTGCTCGGTTCGGCTTGGACGTGCGACTCTTGCTTCGAAACAATGTCGTCCTTTCTTCCAAAATGTGTTCCTCCATTAATGGCGGCTCGGTTTTCAACGAAAAGCTTTCCAGGCGTGAGCTTTGAACTCCAGCGCGACTTCGTCCTGCCAATTCTGGCACGGCGATGAAGCTCTTTTTCCGGCGGCAAATGCTTGGTCGTTGTTACAGTATATGGCTTGCATGAGAGTGCATGCTCTCATGCATATGTTCTAGCATGTTCCAAAAGATCCGAAATGCAGCCCAGGGTTAGTTAGGATCAGTTACACACTTGCTTGTTCACCAAGATCACAGAGTTTGTTACAAAGTTAGTTAGGAAGTTACATTAGCCTGTGCTTAGCACATGATCAAGTCTCACACTTGTATATATATCACTATCATGTATACTTTACATTTTGAGAAATAAAATCAGAGTTTAAATTACTAAAAGTGAGAATTTCAACATGGTATCAACGAGACGGTTACGATCGCCACCAAATGATTCGGGTTGATCCTTTTCCTAGTTTTCCCATTGATTCTTAGCGTTTCTGCTTCTCTTTCTATTCCTTTTCTGTTCGATTCCATGGAGTCTTCCATCTCTGCTCTTCCTAAATCCTTTGTAACTCTTTCAATTCGTTTAGATAGGAACAATTACTTGTTTTGGCGCACTCAGGTTCTAGCTGTTGTTCGAGCCCATAACTTTGAGAATTTTCTCACATGCTCATCATCTGATATTCCTCAATTGACTACTATTGATGGAAATGGTGTTCCTCAGCTGAATTCTGATGTACAATTATGGCACCAACAGGATCAGTTTCTACTCAGTTGGATGCTCAGTTCTATATCCGAATCCATGCTTGGTTATGTGAACAGATGCAGTCACTCTTTTCATGTTTGGAAGGTGTTTGATGATTTGCACATTTCTCAGTCCAAAGCTAAAGCTAGAGTCTTTGGATGCTCTTGCTTTCCATTCCTTAGACCATATAATTCTTCCAAATTACAGTATGGATCTTCCAAGTGTATTTTTCTTGGGTACAGTCCTGTGCATAAAGGATATAGGTGTCTTCACCCTTATGGTAGAGTCTATGTTTCATCAACAGTAGACTTCAATGAACAAGAGTTTCCTTTTCCTTCATTTATAAACAACAGTGCTTCACATAATTCTTCCCCTACTATACCTGCTACATCAGTCCCAATCCTGCCTACTCATATTATACACACACCAGTTCAATCAATATCACATCATTCTTCAGGATCTGTTCCTTCACCTGAGCACACACCATCCTCTCACTCACATAGTCCCTATTTCTGGTCCAGCTTCTCCTCACATTAATGCTCCAGCTTCTACTCATATTAAAGCACCAGATGATCCTAATTCCCCACATAATCATGTTCCAGTTTCTCCTCATAATCATGTTCCTTCTCCTCTCAATACTCACTCCATGATCACAAGATCCAAAGCAGGAATATTCAAGCCTAAGTCTTCCAGTCTTACCTGAGCCTGATACGGTCTCCCAGGCATTTTTGGTTCCAGAATGGAAACAGGCAATGGAAGACGAATATAATGCTTTGCTTGCTAATAACACCTTGGTTCCTACTTCTCCTGATATCAGTCCTATCTCAACAAAATGGATTTTCAGAGTCAAGTATAAGGTTGATGGTACAGTAGAAAGGTACAAAGCTAGACTTGTGGCAAGGGGATTTCAGCAAAATGCTGGGGTGGATTGCTTTCAAACATTTTCTCCAGTTATTAAGCATCTCACAATACGAATTATGTTCACATTGGCTGCAACTTTTGGTTGGCTAGTTCAACAAGTGGACATCAATAATGCCTTTTTAAAGGGTGACTTAAGGGAGCCTGTCTATATTATTCAACCTGAGGGTTTCACAGATTCTTCTAATCCTCATCATGTCTGCAAACTTGTAAAGGCTCTCTATGGCCTCAAACAAGCACCCAAGGCTTGGTATGATACACTAAAGACCTTCCTTATTCAAGTTGGTTTTGTGGCTTCTAAGTCTGATCATTGCCTTTTTCATCAATCTGTTAATGGGAAGAGACTTCTTGTTCTAGTTTATGTGGATGACATTCTGATAACTGGTGATGATAATGGTGCTATTGCTCAGCTGATCAACACCCTCCATCAAAAGTTTTCATTGAAACATTTGGGCATTGTGATCTATTTTCTTGGGATTGAAGCTGCACCTAATATCATTAGGCTTTCTCAATCAAAATATGTTAAGGAACTTCTTTCTTGTACAAACCTTTCTTCTTGTAAACCTTGTCCTACTCCTGCTTGTCCAAGTGTCAAGTTAACTCAACAAGATAGCCCTCCTTTCACTGATCCTTCTCTATATCGAAGTGTTGTTGGTGCACTTCAATACTTGACTCTCACACGGCCTGACATTGCTTTCAGTGTAAGTAAACTAAGTCAATTCCTATCCTTACCAACTGCGAATCATTGGGGCGCTTGTAAACGGGTTCTTCGATACTTGAGAGGTACTATACATTCCGGTTTACATTTTACACCTATTTCTAATTTTCAATTACAAGGTTTTGCAGATGCAGACTTTGCTTCTTCCATAGATGATCGTCGAAGTACTTCAGGGTTTTGCATAATGCTTGGATCTAATCTCTTATCATGGAGCACCAAAAAGCAAACTGTTGTGGCCCGTAGTACTACTGAAGCTGAATACAGATCAATGGCTTCATCAGCAACTAATCTTGTTTGGATTACATCCTTATTCTCCGAGTTATCTCTTCCGCTTCGCACTCCCGCACTCCTTTGGTGTGACAATCAAGGGGCAATTACCCTATCGTTTAGTCCCGCTCTTTATTCCCGAACAAAGCATATAGAAATATATAGATGTCCATTATCTACGTGAACAAGTTCAAAATCAGGCATTGGACGTTCGTTACATTGTTACTGAGGATCAACCCGCTGATATCTTCATCAAACCCTTAGCTCCAGCCCGGTTTCGTCATCTGTGCACTCTTCTTGGTTTGTTTTACAAGAGGGTTCGTAGCCAAAGGGGCGTGTTACAGTATATGGCTTGCATGAGAGTGCATGCTCTCATGCATACGTTCTAGCATGTTCCAGAAGATCCGAAATGCAGCTCAGGGTTAGTTAGGATCAGTTACACACTTGCTTGTTCACCAAGATCACAGAGTTTGTTACAAAGTTAGTTAGGAAGTTACATTAGCATGTGCTTAATTAGCACATGATCAAGTCTCACACTTGTATATATATCACTATCATGTATACTTTACATTTTGAGAAATAAAATCAGAGTTTAAATTACTAAAAGAGAGAATTTCAACAGTCGTCAATTTCCGGCGAATCGACGACGCTGTGGCGAAGATTTCTTCAATTTCCGAATTAATTTCCTGCTCTTTTCTCTTCTTCGAATTAAAATGGCGTGGGGATCTGCCATTTTTAAGATGATACCAAGCTTTTGTCTTTCTTCTTTTAGTAATTGTGGGGCCCGCATCACACTGAATAAGAAAACAAACAATGCTTGCTTTTCCTTGCAAGTTCCAAGTCACGTGAATGGCAAATGAAACAAGAAACCAACTTGATTGACCATTTCCTTCATGAGCTGCTTCTTTTATTTGGGCTACAAAAAATCGCTTAAATGAGCCGACAAGTTTGGGCCTCTTTTATTTAATCACCTTGGGCCGTGAGTTGCTTGCATTAAATATTCAAGCCCAAATGCGATGTTTCCGATATTTTGCTCGGCTCATTCCCCATTCAAATCTTCAATTGAATATAGGCTCGATTTTCTACCAAATAAACTCAAACACCTTTTTCAACAAATAGGCACAAATGATCAATTTAATCCAAATAATCACACGAAATCTAATAAAATAGGCAAATAATATACACGAATTTCGAGCAATTATCACACTAATCAACACACTCATACACCCTCAAACTCACACATACGAAGTAAATACACAATCAATACACGTAATTACGATTGTATAACCTTGATCTATAGTATTTAATATTTACGGTGATAACCAATCTCACAATATTGTTTGGTGATCCTAATTCCGGTTGAAAACAACCACTAATCCATTCGATTAGAACCGGTCATCAACACCTACAAAATTTTCCAACAAAAAATTTTCGTAGTGGAAATGCCTACAACTTACCTGCAAAATTTCTAATCAAGTAGGCACCTTCTCCTCAACCTATAATCAATTTGCACATGATGAAATTCTTAGATAATAATTATCTACAGACAATTTGACTATAAAAATGTACCCATAAATTATTTGTTAACGAAAATTTTGTAAGTAAATTCTTTATAAGTAAGAAATGAAAATAACTATATAATTAGAAAAATTTATAGACAATTTGCTAGATACAAATTCTAGCATACACTTAGATTTTAAGCTCAATTCTAATTTAAATTTTGATTTTTGTTTTCAAAACAAATACAAACACACCGAACTGTGTATTTTTTTGGAGTTGGATATTGTTGATTATTTAATAGAATATTACTCATTATTTTTTTAGGTATCACTGATTACTATTTAGAGTATTATTGATTTGCAAATGGACAATTAATTATAGGTATAAAAGCAAATTTGCCCTTAATTGTATGGGCAAAATGTTTTTTGCCCAACTTTTAAAAAAAAGATGTTTATTGTCCTAAAAAAAGGTTGGCAAATGGTTGGCACACAGGTTGGCATGGTTCCAACCATTTACCAATCTTTTTGGAGCAAAATACATATTTTTTACAAAAGGGGATAAAAAATAAGTGCCTCCTTACTTTCTGGGTAATTTTGTGTATTTTCTCTTAATGGAGAAAAACAAATTTGCCGTTAGATATATGGGCAGAAAGACAAAAAAATGAGGAATTTAAAACTGTAAATTAAAAAAAAAAATTATACATTTAATAAAGAAAGTTTAAATTACCATAAAAAAAATTAAGAAAGCGTAAATTTAAAGGGAGGGACCGCCCGCCCCCACTCCTTAACCCGTCCTCCAAGCAATGAAGATTGATGAGTTGTCAGTTGGAAGGAATGTATGGTGTGGGAACTAGGAGTAGTGGAGTCTTTCTTCCGACCGCAAGTCCATCCAACTCGCTCATGTCTACATCACTCGGTCCCATTCCATTAGGCAATTTCCAGTCGAAGTTGTAAAGAAGCTGAGCCAACGGGAACTGAACGTTTGCCAATCCAAAATTCAAACCGGGGCAGATCCTCCTGCCCGACCCAAATGGGAGGAACTCAAAGTCATGACCCAACAAATCAGGAGAATTGTCCTCGAACCTCTCTGGCAGAAAGGTTTCGGGATCGTTCCAGTACTTGGGATCCCGGCCCAAGGACCAGACATTGACTATGAGACTTGTTTTGAGGGGGATGGAATACCCCCCAATTTTACATTCCTCTCTGCACTGCCTTGGGATTATTGGCACCGGGGGATGAAGTCTCATTGTTTCTTTAATCACTAATTTCATGTATTTTAGCTCCTGCACGTCGCTCTCTTCCAACCTCGTCTTTCCCTTCAACGCCCCTCGTATTTCGCCCTGTAGTTTTGCCATCACCCGCGGATGCCTCATCAGCTCCGTCATTATCCAATCCATTGAAGTCGAAACTGTTTCTGTTCCCGCAGCAAACATGTCCTGTAAAATTAAATACACACAATAAAAAATTTATTAAGGAAAAAACAGAGGAAAATGAAACAGAGGAAGTAACTAGTATCTGTTAATTACCAGAATAATAGCCTTGATGTTTTCAGTAGTGATGGGAAACTTAAGCTCCCCAGTTTCCTGCATCCTAAGAAGAACATCAACAATATCTTCCCCATCGTACTCGCCGCTCTTTTTGACCTTATGATCCTCCACCATACGATCGAGTATCACATCGATCTTACGCCGCATCCCCAACAGCTTATACTTCCTAACACTAAACAAATGCAGCAGCTTGAAAGACGGAAACAGATCCGCCATCTCAAACCCGCCGGACATCCCCACCGCCGTTTTTATCAGCGGTATCAAAGTGTCGCGGTCGCCCAACACTTTCCCGAGCGCAGCTCTACAAGTGATACTGCAGTTAAAGCTGGAAATGGTTTCAGTAAAATCGACAGACTCACCACTCGATGCTCGCAGAGTTTTGACCAGAGAGATGATCTCGTCTTCCCTGATATACCCGAAAGACTTGACGTTTTTGGGGCTCAGCATTTCAACCATGCAAATTTTACGCATTTGGCGCCATTCCTCGCCGTAGGGGCAGAAGGCGAGGTCGGAGTAATTGTACCACAGAATCTCTACCGAAATGCTGTTAGGCCTGTCCGCGAAATGGAGGTCGTGGACTTTCAACGCCTCTTTCGCCAAATCTTTCGACGAAATTATCACTGCGCTTGTCTCTCCAAGCTTGAGAGAGACGATATCGCCGTATTTTTGGTAGATTTTGCCAAGTGCGCGATGGGGGAGGTCTCCGGCGAGTTGGTGGAGGTGGCCGATCACGGGTAGCTTTGGAGGGCTTGGAATTTCATTTTGTGGGGGTTTGGGTTTAGTGACAGTCTTGATTACGAAGAAGATGAAGGATGCGAGTAGCAGAAGAGCAGTAATGCTTATGATCTCCATTGTGTTATCTAATATCTCTCTATTGTAAGATATTTGGTGGTTGATGAATGAATACAAGTGAATAGCTTGCCTTTATAGTGGTAGAAGAAAATAATGTAGTGTATGCATTATAACGTTCGTTTTTGGAGGCTAAAATTTATTACACTGATTGATTAAAGTCGTAGTCGTAGTCGTAGTCGTAGTCGTAGTCGTAATTGCACAGTTAGGCGATATTATTATTATTACATAGTAATCCTTCTATCCACTGAAGTATGTACACAGAGCTGGACACATTTAAAAAATAAATAAAAGAGTATTGTGAGCTAACGTGGAGTCTACTTAATTAAATTAATTGGTTATACGTGTGATAATAAAAGTGTAACTCTCTTGTGCACTTGATATATGGTGCACTCACTCAACAGTTGATCATGTTTATACTAAAAAATTTCTTTCAATTACGCTGAAAAGTGTGGTTGAAATTCACTAAAAAGTTTACGCTAAAAATTGAGTGCACCGTATACTTGGTGCATATGAGAGTTTTTTTTTATCAGCAAAATAATTTTATTAAAACTGAGGTATAAGAAATACCCCAAAAGCGTGGTGCATATGAGAGTTTGCCTTTTATAAAAAGAATGTATGTACTTTTAATGGACTGACGAATAAAACAAGTAAACATATTTTTAGTGAACAGAATGAGTACGTTTTAACGATTTCATAACTGTACTTGGACTGATGACTTGATCGGAGATATAACAAAGCTTATACGTATTAGTTGTGTTGTAATGTAATTTTGGTTTATTTTAATGAATTGGAGGTTTCAAAAATAGAGTGCGAAATATTAATTCATAAATAAATGTTGTTGGCAGGTATTTTCGTATGGGTAGATTTATGTGGCTATTGGGTTTATGCCCGACAAACAATAAATATAAACGAACACGAACAATTGGGGAAGAACTTTCGTTCTTCCCACGAATATGAGAGCTTCTTTGATATATGAGAAATGAGGAAGAAATGTGAACCCTTTACAATGAGGGGGTGACCCCCTATTTATAGAGATTCACCCCCAAAGGCCCCAAAGTGGCCTTAAATTCGTCTCAACCCTTTATTTAGGGATTTATTACAATTATTAATATAAAGATCAACAGTAGACCTATAATACATTAAATACTCTTTTCTGATGTAGACTCTCGATCTTGTCGGGTCAGTGTATCTTTAGGAATCTGACCCTCTGTCAGGCGAGGATATTTCCTGCTGTAACAATTGCCCCCAAGATTGGGCTCTGATTGCGGCCAGAGTTCGATCTTGATCTGTGCTTCAAATAGGTTTTGCCCCCGAGCCTGAAAACAGGATAGCTCGGATGCCCCGGAGGAGTCTTCGACAACAGGGCCCGTGATGGCGAATCTTCAGTGTAACCTTCGAATAGTCAAACTTTCGAAACTGGTCGGGTTAGGTGGGGTACGATCTTTAGTCGTGCTCCCGAGTCGAGAATAGTGATGTTCAATTAATAAAGAGTTCTTGCCGCTGGCCGGCATTGATTTTAGTAATAGGGCGGTAAGGACCGCGATGATAAATTAATGAAGTGTTTAGGCCGCTTGAGGGTAGCGATTTCACGGACAACAGATTGACATAACAATCAATTAAAAGATAAATCAACAGATTAATGAGTGAAGTGCTTTAGCCGATTGACGGGCAGCGACTTCACGATGATGTGATTGAATTAACAACCGCTTAAAAGATTAATCAACAGATTAATGAGTGAAGTGCTTTAGCCGATAGACGGGCAGCGACTTCACGATGATGGGATTGAATTAACAACCGCTTAAAAGATTAATCAACAGATTAATGAGTGAAGTGTTTTAGCCGATAGACGGGCAGCGACTTCACGATGATGGGATTGAATTAACAACCGCTTAAAAGATTAATCAACAGATTAATGAGTGAAGTGCTTTAGCCGATAGACGGGCAGCGACTTCACGATGATGGGATTGAATTAACAACCGCTTAAAAGATTAATCAACAGATTAATGAGTGAAGTGCTTTAGCCGATTGACGGGCAGCGACTTCACGATGATGGGATTGAATTAACAACCGCTAAAAAGATTAATCAACAGATTAATAAGTGAAGTGCTTTAGCCGATAGACAGGCAGCGACTTCACGATGATGGAATTGAATTAATAACGCTTAAAAGATTAATCAACAGATTAATGAGTGAAGTGCTTTAGCCGATAGACGGGCAGCGACTTCACGATGATGGGATTGAATTAACAATCGCTTAAAAGATTAATCAACAAATTAATGAGTGAAGTGCTTTAGCCGATTGACGGGCAGCGACTTCACGATGATGGGATTGAATTAACAACCACTTAAAAGATTAACTAAAGCATCCAAGACGCGATATATTATGGCCGCAAGTGGGCAAAAACGATGCGGGTCAGTCGATACCGGTGAAGGCGGACTGGTCGATGCCGTTTAACACGGATAAATCAAAGCAAAGAATAGATTAGTTGACGCCGGTGAAGACGAACTAATCAATATGTCAACGCATAAAAGGCGGACTAATCAGCGCCGAGAAGGCGAATTAACTCAAGAAGTAGATTAGCTGACGCCGGTGAAGGCGAACTAATCAACACGTCAACGCCTAACAGGCGGACTAATCAATGCCTAAAAGGCGGATTACTTCATCACTCCAGGTGGACCGTCAACGCCTAACAGGCGGACTAATCAATGCCTAAAAGGCGGATTACTTCGCCACTCCAGGCGGACCGTCAACGCCTAGCATGCGGACTAATCAACGCCAGGAGGGCGGATTAACTCGAGAAGTAGATTAGTTGACGCCGGTGAAGGCGAACTAATCAACACGTCAACGCCTAACAGGCGGACTAATCAACGCCTAAAAGGCGGATTACTTTGCCACTCCAGGCGGACCGTCCACGCCTAACAGGCGGACTAATCAACGCCAGGAGGGCGGATTAACTCGAGAAGTAGATTAGTTGACACCGGTGAAGGCGAACTAATCAACACGTCAACGCCTGAAAAGGCGGACTAATCAACGCCTAAAAGGCGGATTACTTCGCCACTCCAGGCGGACCGTCAACGCCTAACAGGCGGACTAATCAACGCCTAACAGGTGGACTAATCAACGCCTAAAAGGCGGATTAACTCGAGAAGTAGATTAGTTGACGCCGGTGAAGGCGAACTAATCAACACGTCAACGCCTGAAAAGGCGGACTAATCAACGCCTAAAAGGCGGATTACTTCGCCACTCCAGGCGGACCGTCAACGCCTAACAGGCGGACTAATCAACGCCTAAAAGGCGGATTACTTCGCCACTCCAGGCGGATCGTCCACGCCTAACAGGCGGACTAATCAACGCCAGGAGGGCGGATTAACTCGAGAAGTAGATTAGTTGACGCCGGTGAAGGCGAACAAATCAACACGTCAACGCCTAACAGGCGGACTAATCAACGCCTAAAAGGCGGATTACTTCGCCACTCTAGGCGGACCGTCAATGCCTAACAGGCGGACTAATCAACGCCAGGAGGGCGGATTAACTCGAGAAGTAGATTAGTTGACGCCGGTGAAGGCGAACTAATCAACACGTCAACGCCTGAAAAGGCGGACTAATCAACGCCTAAAAGGCGGATTACTTCGCCACTCCAGGCGGACCGTTAACGCCTAACAGGCGGACTAATCAACGCCTAAAAGGTGGATTAACTCGAGAAGTAGATTAGTTGACGCCGGTGAAGGCGAACTAATTGATACGTAAATGCCTGAAAGGGCAGACTAATCGACGTCGAGAAGACGGATTACTTCGCCAATCTAGGCGGAATGTCGACGCCTAGAAGGCGGACCGGTCAACGCCTATGAAGGCGGACAAATGTTTGTAGTCGAAAGGTGTGACCATATTTTAAATATTGAGTTATGTGTTCGGTGATCGACTTCGATGATTTTACGAAATTATACTTGAAGTTTTAAATAACTGACTGTATTTAATAATACTCAGAGTCAAATAATTTATTTTTGATATCACAAAATGAGCTTAGGATATGTGTATCCGTGCCCCCACTTTTAATATATATGAAAACTTACGAGTTACAGAATATATTAAAAGGAAGTTACCAAATGAAAATTGAATTTCGAAATTTGTCCCCTGTTAATGATCTTTGTTAATCGGAGGTGATTAGTGGCTGTTTTTCTTTGTTAAGATCACCAAACAAGATCTAAGATCATGAAATTTGACAAAGTAATATTCAAGAAGTAAATTTTCAAGAGTTTGGGTAATATTTTTAATTATGGAAAAATCCTCTTTCTCCTCATGCAAATGAAGAGGTATTTATAGATGTACAAGGAGGTTATGTGTCACCTTTCTAGTGGTCTAACCATTGGATTTTTGCCAAGTGGTGGTACACTTGTACAACATCTAAACTATTATCACTTGGATGAGTGCCAAGTGTTTAGACACTTGGACCATATCTAAACTAGTGACTCTTGGAGTTCACAATGTTGTACTTGGTCTTCAAGACCACTTTGCTGCTTCCTTTGGTGACTAATTGCTCGTTTGTATATTCTCGTTGGATGCTTCGGACCTCTTGCTCGCCTCATGTTTGGGCTTGATGTATGGTTGTTCGCGTGTTTGCAAAGCTGTCCGCCTTTCGTCTTCACTTTTTGTTTTGGTTATTCATTTATTTTGTCCTTTGCTTTTCTGTTCGCGCAACATGTGTCTGACCACACTCCTGGTCGCCAGAAGACTTGACTTTCTCCAAACTCTGATGGTCGCCTGCTTCTTGATTTTAGTTTATTAACTTCTTAACCTTCAATCAATGTTGCTCGCCTGGTCGCCTATCAACAATGCCCCCTGACTATTTCTTCGTTTGGGAAATTATTGCCTAATGAAGGACAAGGCACAATTTCAGGCTTGAAGGTTCACATGACGCGAGCAATGAGTTTTTTTTTTAATCTCATTGGGCGGGAAGGCGGGCGAATATTAGGGCATTGGAGCGAGCACCAGGGTGTAAAACGCGTGAGTGACGTTTGGTTTCCCGAGGTCGTTGGAAACCGGAATGTCGTGGGCGGCGATGACGTCATTCACCGCCCACGTGAGTTTGAGTTTTGCAAATAGGGGCCTATGGAATTTTTCAAAAATTTCATTTTGGTCCCCATTTTTGAACCTTATAAATACTCCCATCATTCCTTCTTTTCACTTTTTCAAAATTGTTTTCCCTCTTCTGCCATTAAAGCTTCCATTCAAGCTTTTCTACCCTGATTTTCACGAGATTTCTGGGTTGATTTCGCGTATATTCTTCAGGTAACAATCAATCGTAGTTCTTGAATTTTGTTTTTGCTTTCAATTTCACGTTTATTTGTGTCATTTTTCTTCAAAATTTCTCTTCCGCCGCCGCGCCCTTCTTAACGCCGCCGTATCTCCGTCGTGCTCCGCCGTGCACCGTGATTTTTGCTACAAATTTCTTCTTTTCCGATTTTTCTTTCGAAATTCTTCATCATTTTGTCAATTTTCCCGTAAAGATTTCCTATATGGCTTCTTCTTCGAACGAAACTCCTTCGATCGAAATTTTCAAACGTAACCCCGGGAAATGTCCCATGGAAGAAGTCTCTTCCCCTGCTCCTCGCCGGTCTGCTCGCCAAGCTCTCGTTCGAAACCCAAGGACTTTATTGGTGGATGAAGAAACGGGATCTGAGACGTCCTCTGTTGTTCGCTCTGTTGAAGCTTATGCTTCGGAGAACTCTGGCGAGGAGGAGATCCAACACACTTGTGGTCGCTCAGCTGCAGAGGAAGGGACCTCCTCGGATTTAGGAGAGGATTCGGAGGAGGTGGCCCCGGAAATCGATGCTGAGGGCGATCATTTTGAAGTGGAGCGACCACGGTTGGCCGTGACTTGGGAGTTTCTTGAAGAAATAGGTTTTCCTACTTCCAAGGTGACTCCTGAGTCTCAAATCCCTGAAGGCATTGCTCGCCCAAACGAATGGGAGGATTATGCTGCTCGCTTTTCTGAGACCTTCCCTGTTCGCGCTCGAGAATTTATGTCCGCCGAAGTAAATGTTTATACAGCGAGCAAGATTTCAAGCTTAATCATGGAGGACGACTTAGATAGTATCAGGTCCCAGTACAAGATTCCATACGACATATTCTTATACGCCCCCAAGGTAGGAGAGACTGCTGATCGCCCTCCGCCAGGTTGTACAGCGATCAACTTGGACATTCTTAACACGGGGTTCCCGTTGCCGCTTCATCCCATCATTGGTCGCCTTTTAGAGGATCTCAACTTAGCGATCACCCAAATTACTCCCAATGGGTGGAGTATCTTGCTCGCTCTGATGACCCTCTTTGGCCTTGAAGGGTACAAGAACAAACTCAGTATGGCTGAGATCTTATACGCCTTGGTTATCTCGGCTTGTAGCGAGGAGGTTGTTGGCTGGTATTATGTCAAGGCGAGGACGGGGGTAAAGCTTATTGAAGGAGTCTCCAATAAAGTTAGGTGCTGGCATAACCAATTCATATTCATAGGTGGCGATTGGCGAGCATCAGCGGACTTCTTCGGCGGCCAAGCGCGCATTAATTCCCTTGAGCGATTTGGCATAATCAAACATATGCCTTTCTTTTCTTTCCTTAGGACTGCGTTGGGGACTAATTTTAATTTTTTTCTTTCTTGTTGTTTTGCAGGTTAAAGAGTTTTGAAGTGGGGTAATCCCGGCCTTAGCGAGGAGTTCCTGTATACGTTGGCTGTGATAGTACTTCGGAATCCTGCTGATCGCGATATCCATCATCTCTCAAAGGCCCATTGCCGTAAGATTGCCTAACTTTTCACAAGTCCTCATCACTTAGAGGCTCGGACAGAAATCCCCGAAGGTAGCTACCCATACGACCCTTACTCTCTTGTCCGCTTGGTCGCGTTTGTTTGTTTGAACCTTTTATTCGTCTTTTTCTTCTAAATAGATCAAAGGGTAACTGTTGCGGTGCCAACTATTCCGAGATCTTACCACCTGCTCGCTGCAAGGGTCAAACAAATGGTTGCCGAGGAGCCGACTAGGAAGAGGCAAGACCCACCTTTGTCACTCATGCACCTCCGAGCTGGAGAAGAGCCAGGTGCTCGTGCTCGCCCGCGAGCATCCACTTGTCGCTCCAAGGGAGCCCCCAAGACTGCCACCACTTCTCTAGCTGTGGAGAAGGAAAAGGCGAAGAAGAAAGCTCCGCGGGATGATTCTCGCGAGGAGGGGGATGGCGCCGAGCGAGCATCGAAGCGCTCGAAGACTATCACGGAGGCGAGTAATCGTGATCCTCGCTCTCCCGCCCCCAAATCTTCCTCTCTTGAAATTGTGAGTGAGCAGCAAACCGTTGCTGCTGTCTTAAACAAGAAAGCGCGATCATCCAGTGACCGCTCGTACCTGGGGTATGACCCCGTAAAATTGAGGGAGTAAGTCTTCTAACTGGAACTTTGATGATTGACTTTTTACTGTATCTTTACTTAAGATTTTCTTTCTTTTCTAGATACAAGCATGAAGAGCATCTTGAGCGAGCAGAAGTGCTCCATCAATTGAGCTGCGTAAAATCTCCACCCCCCCTACCTAGATATCCCAGACTCACACGTCCGGCGAGCAACAGAGATGGTACCCCGTGCTTGGACCAAGACTTGTGAAGAGATAGTTCAAGGGCAGACCACCAGCGACAATGCTCGCTTGATCGCTTACAATGCCAGCCATCAAGCTGTGATGGCTCAAAGGCTCCTTGATCAAATCGTACTCCTTGAGAGGACGAATCGCAGTCTTGGTCGCAAGATCGAGGGCTTCGAGGCGGAGAGAGCGGCTGCTTTGAAGAAAAAGGATGAAGAGCTCGCGCAGGAGAAAGCTGAACATGCCAAGGCAATGGCGAACTTGGAGCAAATGTTCAACGCTTCCGTGGCTAGTGAGCAATTTGCTCTGAACCAATCAGAGAAGCTATCCCTTGAACTGGGAGTGGCCGACCAGCGAGCAAAAGCGTTAGAGGTGGAGAAGACGGCCATGGTCGCCCAGATTGAAGAGCTCCAAGCCGATGTTGCTCGCCTCCAGCAAGAAAAGGTTGGGATGGTCGCCTATGACCTTTATGCTCAAGATGTGGCTGACAACACCAACCTAGGGTATGTATGTGCTTACGCTGAAAGCATAAGATCAGTGAAGTTCGCTCTGGACCATAACTTGGATGTTTTGGCCACGGCAAAGAAGGACTTCATTGGTTATGTCAAGGATAACCCTATCGGAGCTGGGTTCGTGCTCCCAGTGGCCGATCTTGAGGAGCTGGGGGTCCCCATGGATATCTTTGGGGAAGATGTCTAAATTGTGCCTCCCCAGTCCTCCGGCGAGCAGCCGAGCAAGGAGGCGGATATCTTCGATGGCCTTCACTCTCTCCCCTTAACTCATATCGATGGGGCGGGTACCTCGGCTGCAGCGACCACCACTACAGCCGCCACCACTGAAGAAGTACCTCCTGCTTCGGCGACCATGGATGCACCTCCGGCCCCCCAAGCTTGAAGATTTTATGCTTTTTTATTTCTTTAGATTTGTATTAGGGCTAGCTTGTATTTTTGCCTTCTTTTGCTGTAGCAACTTGTTCTTTTTATGAATGAACAACTTCATGATATTTGTTATTCTTCTCCAATATACGTCCTTGTGCTTGCTTGCTACATGTACTGTTGTTCGCACATTTTCCTTTTTTTTTAAATAAATATTTTGTGCCTTAATGCTCGCCTGATCGGCTTAGATGGGCTTTTAGTGTCTTTAAAAAGACTTAGCCTTAGATAATTGGGCCTCATGGTCTCTTTGTGGACTTGGCCTTGCATTTGTTTGTTTTCAGCTCTGTTGCTTGCCCCTTGCTTGGTTATTCTGAGCGAGCAACTTTGCTTGGTGGAGCGAACAACTTAACAAGTAACAAAAGTTCTCTATATATATACACCCATAAAATTTTGAAAGTTTCAACGTATTTACAACTCTATACAAATGACGCAAAAACTAAATTAACTCTTACATATGCCAAACAAGACTTGTCTATTGATAATACTTTTTTAACAAAGCCGCATTCCAGGAGTATTGGGCCGAATTGCCTTTCGTGTCTTCCAGGTCATATGTGCCGTTGTCCCATTTCTGAGTTATTCTGTACGGGCCCTCCCAAGTTGGTCCGAATACTCCTGGTGGTGGTCCCAAAACCTTTTTTAGCACGAGATCTCCAACCTTGAAATCTCTGACTTTTACTTGTGAGTTGTAATACTTTGCGATTCTTCTTTTGTATATTGCATTTTTCATTTCTGCCGAAATTCTTTTTTCCTCAATCAAGTCCATTTCTGCAGCTAGAGCTTGGTCATTTGTTTGCTCGTCGAATGTTGCTGTTCGTTCTGTTGGGACCTTCAACTCTATGGGTATCACTGCTTCGATGCCGAATGTCATTGTGAATGGAGTTTCACCTGTACTCGTTCTGTGAGATACTCGATATGCCCACAACACCTCTGGTAGCTCCTCCGACCATTTTCCTTTCTTGTCCACCAGCCGGATTTTCAGTATGTGTTTTATTATTTTGTTAACTGCTTCGACCTGGCCGTTAGACTGGGGATGATATGGAGTTGAAAAATGTTTTTTTATTCCCCACTTCTCACAGAAGCTCCTTATTTTCTTGCCTTCGAATTGTCGCCCGTTGTCAGTCACAATTGCCTGTGGCACTCCAAACCGACATACGATGTTCTTCCATATGAAACTGATCATTTTCTCTTGTGTAATTGTCACGAGTGCTTCTGCTTCGGCCCACTTTGTGTAGTAATCCACGGCCACTACTGCGAACTTTACATTTCCTCTCCCTATTGGGAAAGGTCCTACTATGTCGATTCCCCATTTTGCGAATGGCCATGGACTATTGACTGCTATCATCTCGGTCGGTGGCTTGTTGATATTGGGGGCGAATATCCGACATTTGTGACAGGTTTTCGCAACTCTGATAGCGTCTTTCAGCAATGTAGGCCAATAATACCCTTGTCTTACTGTTTTGTAGGCCAACGCGCGTCCTCCAGCGTGGTTTCCACAAACGCCTTGGTGGATTTCTTGCAAAACCTCTTGGCCTTGTTCTCTTGTCAAACATTTCAACAACGGGAGTGGGAATCCTCTTTTGTACAATTGTCCATCCATCATGGTGTACCTTGCCGCTCGTTTAACCATCTTCCTAGCCTCCAACGGGTTGTCCAGTTTCTCATCATCTCGTAGATATTTGATGATTGGCGTTCTCCAATCATCTTCACCCATTTCTGCGTCAACTTGATAGATTTTGTAATCCTCGGTTGATGGGTTGGATATTCTTGTTAATGTAACTTCTGACAACTCCGCTGGTCCGGTGCTAGTTGCTAGTCGAGCGAGCGCATCTGCTTGTGCGTTGTTGTCTCTTGGTACCTGTTCGATGTATATTTGCTCGAACATGGAGGCCAGGTGAGCAACAATTTTTTGATACAAAGCCATGTTTTCATCTTTTGCTTCGTACTCTCCCCGAACTTGGTTAACAATTAGTTGAGAATCTCCAAAAATCTGTAACTTTCTTACTCCCACCGCTAATGCTAGCCGCAATCCAGCGATCAATGCCTCATATTCAGCTTCATTGTTTGTTGCCATGAATTCGAAACGAACAGCCGAAGTGAAGACATGTCTGTCAGGACTTATCAGAACTATTCTTGCTCCCGATGTTGTGTTTGTGGATGACCCGTCAACGTACATGTGCCAGGGATGATTATGTCCTCTCGTCGGATCTTGGGGGAAAGTTAGCTCGACTATGAAGTCGGCTAATGCTTGCCCCTTGATCGCTGTTCGAGGAGCATATGAAATCCCGAATTGGCTGATTTCCAAGGACCACTTTAGGAGGCGACCGGCTGCGTCAGGTCTATGCAATATCTATTTGAGCGGGAATATTGTTAGCACTTCTACCTGGTGGTCAAAGAAATATGGGCGGAGTTTTCTGACGCTCATCACTAGTGCGTATGCCAGCTTTTCTGTTGGCGAGTACTTGAGTTCCGCTTCATGTAAAACTTGGCTTACGTAGTAGATGGGCAGGTGGAACTTTCCTTCTGCTCGAACAAGTACCGAGCTGATCGCCACCTCTAAGGCCGCCAAGTACAAGTATAGTTTCTCTCCTGGAGTTGGTTTAGCAAGAATCTTTGTGTCGCTGAGATATTCTTTCAATTGCTCGAACGCTTGTTGGCAGGCGTCCGTCCATTGAAACTTCCCCTTCTTGATTGCTTCGAAGAATGGCCTACATTTGTCTCCGGATCTTGAGACGAACCTGTTCAACGCTGCTAGGCATCCGATCAACCGTTGAACCTCTTTTACTGATCGGGGCGGCTGCATCTCTATGATTGCTTTTACTTTCATTGGATTTGCTTCAATCCCCCGTTGACTGACCAGATATCCCAGGAATTTCCCGGAATGGACTCCGAAACTGCTCTTCTTGGGATTTAGTTTCATGTTGTAGGTCCGGAGTATTTCAAATGTTTGGGCAAGGTGTTACAAGTGATCTTCCTTCCTTGAGCTTTTAACGACGATATCGTCCACATACACCTCCATTGTCTTTCCGATGTGGTCGACAAACATCTTGTTGACCAATCTTTGGTAAGTGGCTCCGGCGTTAATCAACCCAAATGGCATCCTTTTCCAGCATAACAGATTTTTGTTGGTATAAAATGTTGTGTGCTCCTGGTCGTCTGGGTGCATTGCAATATGGTGACATCCTGCAAATGCATCCATGAATGTGAGGAGCTCGTGTCCAGCTGTGCCATCAACCAACTGGTCGATATGTGGCAATGGGAAGTTATCCTTTGGGCAAGCGGCATTCAGGTCGGTAAAATCGATGCACAATCTCCACGCCCCGCTTGCTTTTTTGACCAACACCGGGTTCGCCACCCATTGCGGGCATAAGGCCTGTCTGATCAAGTTATTATCCAATAGCTTTTTAACTTCCACATCGAGTGCTTCATACTTGTCGGGCCCAAATTTTCTCCTCTTTTGATGGATTGACTTTTTCGTCGGGTCGATGTTGAGTTTGTGGCAGGCATGCCCGGGGCTGATACCTACCATATCTGCATGCGACCATGCGAACACATCGAGATTTGCTTTTAGGAACTTCGTCATTTCGGATCTGTACGGCTCCGGGAGCTCAGATCCTATGAAGAGTTCTAAGCTTTCTTGGTTCGGGTCGACCTTTATTGCTTCTAACTCTTCGACCGGAGTAGCTCTTCGCTTCCGGCCTTTCCAACGAGGGTCAATGATAGGTCCTTCCATGTCTATTTTGCCCTCAACTTCCATTGGTTCCGCACCCAGTCGTGGTTCAATGTCCTCTGCCTCTTTGTTGACTGTTGTTGCATGCTTTGCTCTGATGCCAGTTGTTGCAGTTTTTTTATCTTCCATATGGCTCAGCTGCTCATTTTTGCTCATCTGCTCGCCACCACTCTGCTGCTCATCACTACACCGCTGTTCGCCTTTGTACAGCTACTCATCTACCTCCATCATCTCCGTATCGATAGAGTCCATGGTTCCGTTGGGAGTGGATGGCTTCTCTTCACCACATCTGCTGAGTTGTTTATCCATCATGTTGACTCTGTGATCTTTGGGTTGGAGTTGTAAGAGGTGTTGGAGTTATACGTGAAATTATGTTTTTACTTTGTATAACTCGTGTATCAAACACTCGTTTTATGAGAATAATTCTTTTATCGCATTTGCTTTAGTTATGATTGAATGTTGAATTTCTATTGCAAACCGTTCAATATATAGTACGTGTTACATAGTAGTTAATGTGGTGATACCCGATCACGGAAGACAACATTAACAGTTTACTTGTAACTAAATGTACATTTTCACGACCTAGGTGGAATTGAACAATCCGCCGTGAAAGGTCGATGTGTAAGGCTCAGATTAGTCTGTCTTGACTAAGAGATTGCACTAGCACATTTAGTATGTGTTGAAGAGGTCCTACAGCGAGGATAAATTCTTCTGTTCTGAAAGGTGAAGAATTAGACCTCAGTGGTTGTTGATTTCTTAATCTCCGTCACTTAAATAGGACCGTGTGTGCTTAATGGTTACTGCTTTGATTCATGTTGGGTGAGAATCATTGCGACTTCGAACTTTGTGTCTTGGGCAGTAATATTAATCATACGACGGTTGCTAAGATTTAATACGGAGAAACGCGTGCGAGTACGGCTCGTGTGATTAGTCCCCTTGGTGGGCTCAGAAGTTTTATTGTACCAAATCTTGCAAGTGAAGAATTAGTTTCTTCGGTACGAATAATAATGTTGAGCTGTCTTTACTCCAAGGTGAAATATATTAATTAATTTAGAGCTATTCAGAAGCTTAATTAATTAATGGACTTGATAATCTTAAACGCGGGAAAAAATAACCGGGAGCCCATATTATCGTAATATGGATTAAGATGGATAGTGCAATATTAATTTATTAGTGGTAATAATTAATATTAATGGATTGAATTATATTGGGGCTCAATATTGAAATTCAGAAGTCCATTAGGAGGTCCAATCTTAATTCTCCTTAAGGCCCCTCAAGTAGCCCAATTAAGTAGCCCAATAATGATAAGGTGATTAAAATAAAAGAAAATATATTTGCTGATTTTTTCATGATATTTCGAAAAAGATATATTAGGAGAAAGAAAAGATCTTGTTGATTTTCTTGGAAAGATATTATGGAAGATAAGTATTCTTGGAATACAAGATTATCTCATATATTCAAGAAGATCCAAATCTTGGATTCTTTCTTTAATATTTTCGAAAATATGCTTATTAGGAGGAGGTTGAGATTTTTGTGGAATATTTTATTATGGAGAAAAGAATATATGGGATATATTCAAGATTTCTTAGAGGCTAAGAAAAGATTTTCTCCACCTCTAAAATATATGAAAATTTCGAAAATCCCTTGTCCTATAAGTAGGGGATGATTATTTCATCTCCAGTTTACAGTTTCACAGTGTTGAAAAAAAATCAGCAACAATATTTTTCTTTTTCCTTAGTTATTTAAATTACTTGAAAGCATCTCCCACCGGTGATCAAGTAAGGCGAAAGGAAAATACTTGAGAAGGCTTTTGGGTTGATAAAGCGTGTTCGTGTTTGTCCCGTTTTATTCAAAGGCCAGTTCTACGAGAGGTACGTAAGTCACATAATTTCTTGTTTATTCCGCCATAGATTTTATGTGAATTAATTCAACATGCTTGATGATAAAAATTGTTGTTAGAATTATTATTTGAATTAATTAGGATTAATTCATTCTAGTAATAATTGTATTTAAATTCGTATTTAAATTTCATCCCGAATAGATTCAGGGCACCCCTATTTTCCCAACAACTGGTATCAGAGCCACGGTTTCGGGCTCTGATCTTTAAATTGGAATTTAAATTGTTTAACATTAAATTGAAATTGGATAGTAAAATTGCTAGATCTTTTTTGCAGGTATCCAATTGTCATGGTTTTTAATGTTGATATTTTTTCATGCGTGTGAATTAATTGTTTTTTAATTCGATTCGTTCGAGTTCGTTTTTCTCGTGAGAAAATCCACGAGTAGATTAGTTGTTTTTATTTTGATTCGATCATTGTAATAGACTAGTCTAGATCTAGTATTTATTTTTTTTGTAAAAATAAATTGTAACCGGATCGTGACGAGTGACGAAGAACAAAGAATTAAAAACGGCGTACCCGGACGACGCATACAAGCGTGGCGCATGTATGGACGTAAAATCATGTAAGGGGTGAAGAAAATGAGGATGAACGGCGAAAAAAACGGCGCACGGGGGTGCACGGCGCACGCCGTGCGCAACGGGGGCACGGCGCCGCGCGCTGACTTGAAGCGAACTACACTAGCTTCTACTAGTAGCTACCCCGCAAGAGTACGGGTTCACTGTAGTATGGGAAAGTATAGGGACCAAGTATTATCGAACCCAAGGGATGGTGTATATGCGAATAGATCCCTGAAGATCTACGCGTCGTAGTTAATATGAGTGTGATGTTTTTGGATTTTTTGAAAGATTAATTAAAAGACGAAAATAAACTAAGTAAACTAAAATACTAAAGCAGACGAATTCACTAAGGGTTGGATTCAAATAAGAGATGGTGATGCTTAGGATAGGAGTCCCTACGTATACTAACGGAGCAGGTACATAATCAAAATAACTGTGACACACAAGAATTAACCTAAGTCTAAGAATGCAAGGTGAAAGCTCAAGATTCTAAACCCTAATACTTTACCCTAACACTCGACTTCACTAATCCACTAACAAGTTAATGGATTGTGCTCAATTAATGAGACCCTAATTTAACTAAGGTGATGCGGTCGTCCTCCTTCGCTAAACCGGTAGATGAATTAACCTTTCCTAAACCTTCTCGTTAAGACTACTAGTTGTTATTGAGTGATGCGGTCGTCCTCTCTCTAACACTTTCGTACTAAATTTAAAGGTAAAGTTCAGATTAATTATAAGAATTCATTAATTAAGAGAATTAAAACTAACGTCACGAATTACCCTAATTACGTACCCACATCCTACTTCTACGAGTTCATCCTAACCTAAGCATGCAATGGTTTTAGCTAGACATGACTGTAACAAACATAAAAGCAAACGAAGAAACAACGAACATAAACATAATGAATTGCACTAAGAAAATACGAAACATGAACTAGGGTTTTAAAAGAAAATAAATACGAAGAACTGAAATTGAATTACTAAAAACAAAATTTAAACGTGTTCAAAGTAACGAACTAATGAAAAGAAACTAAGAATTGAAAAGAAACTAGAATTCGTATGAAAAACCTCAACAAAACGTAAATAAAGTTTGCTCGTCTCCTTCTTCTCCAAAAACTAAGTCTAAAATTATTTCTAAAAGTCGGGTCTCTGATGTTGTCTTCAAAACATGTTTGGAAGAGGTATATATAGGCACCGGGTCGAAACGGGAGTTAATGGGCCGAAAATACGCATCCGGAGGCAAAAATCCATGGGCGCTCGAGCAAAACGCTCGAGCGGTCCCGCTCGAGCAGTGTAGCTCGAATGACACAATCGCTCGAGCGGTTCCGCTCGAGCTGGTCGAGCGCTGAAATCATTCTGTATGTTTTGGGCGCTCGAGCAATTCGCTCGAGCGGTGGCGCTCGAGCTGCTCGAGCGCAAGAATAGTTCTGTAAGTTTAAGCGCTCGAGCAATACGCTCGAGCGGGGGTGCTCGACCTAGTCACTCGAGTGACTTCCAACTCTTCCCAAGTGATACTTTTCCTCGTCCGCACTAATACCAATCGTATTTCTTCAATATCTTCTCATCCGGGCATCCGTTTGAGTCGATTCAAAGTCCTACGAACTCCGTTTTTCGTCCTCTATTCACCTATGAGCATCAAAGAGACAAATTCATCAATGTGTAGAAATAATGCTCAATTGACTCTAAATACTCTATAAACTCGACCAAAATTAGGGCGTTTCTAGCTACGAATCATGACAATTTCACGCCTAATCAACCCCCCCAAACTTACCATATTGCTTGTCCCCAAGCAATGAAATAATAAGTCAAGTGAAATTGTTAGGAATGAGTCAACGAATCAAATCATGCAAGTAAATGAACTCAAGCTTCAAAAGTCAATCACCCGTATACTCACTCACTTTCTTTTATTGTACTCATGCAACAATAATAAGAAACACCAAGATCAAGCGTGGATGTGCACTCAACGATGTGTTTCACTCCCTCACAAGTGTATATCAATGATTAAGGGACTCACTCAAACAATCAATCACTCATATCGGCAACCATAGGCTTGTAAGCACTCTCAACTCCGACCATACTCTAGAAATCAATGCCGAATCAAAAAGGACTTTTCCCAAGGTTGTAATGTAGGTTCTTTGGACAGGTGGGATAACAATATGGTAAAGTGACTCAAGTGAATGGAGAATAGAAAATCAAACTTTGGCACTTCGAGATTAGGAACAGACTACTTCAAATATATTCAATCAACACTCTTTCAATTCCACTTCTCTCAACACTTCAATTTTTTTTTTCTTTCTCTTTTCACTTTTTTCAATCACTTCACTTTTTTCTTTTTCGCACAAACACATGAGCTCATTTTTTCTTTTGCTCATTCTTAATTTTTTTCTCTTTTTCCCACATCTCATAACTTCATCACACCTTCTTCTCATATTCACTCAACAAATAACCTTTTCCTTTTTCAACTCAATTCACTCCATTCATATTCACACTTTCCTATTCTCCACTCAAATTGGGATAAAAAGGCTTAGGAATTGGAATAGTGTTCATATGTGCTAGCAAATAAAATAGGCTTTAGGCTCAAAGGGGCTAACAAGGGATCAATGTCATTGGTAAGGAAAATTTTGGCTAAGTGACTCAATAAAAACAAAGATGGCCTAAGATCACATTCGTCATTTCAAACTAGACACAATCAAGAAGCAAGAGCACATGCAAGTTCTAGCATCCTCTAAGGTGATGATTCACTCACAAACGAAGAGATTAATTCATGCATTTAAATCTCATAAGGCTCAAATCTCACAGCTTTCACATCCATGCTAGTCCTAGTGCATTCTCACTCTCATCACACAAGTACTCAAAAGAAAAATTCATAAGCATACAAGTTCTTTCTCAAATCAGCTCAAACTCAAACACTCACACAAAAGAATTTCTAACTCACCCTTCACAATTCACTCTACTCATCAAATCATACTCAAAGATAGCAATCAACAAGCATAAGGTGATTGATAGGCGTAAAATATGCAATAGCAAGTCAACTCAAAATCACCCCAAGGAGTATCTCAACTAATCAATAATCAATCAAACTCAACTCAAAGATAAGGGCGTGCATGCATGTGCAATGTAACGAGAAACATAAAAAAACTCCACCCCCCCAAACTTCGACCTTGCTAGAGGTCTAAGTTTGGGGTTGTGGGTTACCTCAACCAAATAATTCAATTTCTCTCACTAGCTTTGCACACTTCCTTGTCTCAAGTTGGTTCCTTCAATCTGAGTAACTCCATGATACCTTTACTCCTTTAGAGACAAGCCTACAAGCACTCACTCAAATATGAGGTTAAACATACGACTCAAAATAACTCCCTAATAATATAAAAAGACACTAAAAATAAATGAAAGCAAATAAAAAATGGGTTGCCTCCCATTCAGCGCTATTTTTAAGGTCCTCATGCCGGACCAAGCTCAAAGGAGCTTATGGGACATCATACTCAAATTTACCTCCCTTACTCTCATAAGAGTGGTGTTTGAACTCCTTTCCTTGATGTCCTTCCATCATGAGTTCCTTTCCTCTTTTCTCATTCCCAAGTGTTATGGGTCTCAACTCCTTCTTGCCTCTATCTGGAGGAGTCTTACTAAACAATTTCTTGAATTTTGACTTCTTCTTCTTAACTCCTCCTTTCCCTTCTAACTGGACCACGTCCACACTTTTCACCTCTTCATCCTTCAACTTCTTCACTTTGTCCCTTGCAAAATAATCAAGATCATAACGCTCATGGGTTAAATAGTCATGTGAAGGACTAACAAAATCATGAGTATGAGAGGGATTCGGGAGAGAATGTGTGTCTTCGACTCGAGGATCAATGGCATCCATGCAATACAAGCTCTCATCCTCCTTCGGGTGCTTTATGGCTTCATATAGGGAGATCTTCACTTCTTGATCATCTACCTTCAACGTAATCTTCCCATTCGCCACGTCTAGCACCATCCCCGCCGTAGCTAAGAACGGTCTTCCCAAAATCAGGGGCACGTGCTCATCTTCCTCCATCTCTAGCACTACAAAGTCTGCTGGAAAAATGTGATCTCCAACTCTCACTAGGACGTCTTCAACCACACCTTGAGGTCTAGTAATAGACCGGTCGGCTAGTTGAAGCGTCATCATTGTGGGTTGAAGTTCACCACCTTCCAACTTCTTGAAAAGCGATAGGGGCATGAGATTGATGCTCGCCCCGAGGTCGCACAACGCTCCCTTCTTGATCCCGTTCCCAATATCACATAGGATCGTGAAGCTCCCGGGATCCTTCAGCTTTGATGGAAGCGCCTTGTGCACTAATGCACTCACCTCGTGGTTCAGCTGCACCAACTTCGGCTCATCCACTCGCCGTCTTTTCGCGATCAAGTCCTTCAAAAACTTCGCATAATGCGGCATCTGTTCCAAAGCATCATAAAAGGGAATATTAATATGCAGTTGTTTAAAAACATCAAGAAATTTAGCAAATTTTTCATCAAGTTTCTTTTTCATAAAGCGTTGTGGATATGGGACGGGTATCACAGATTTGGGTACCCCCCATTCATCTCTTTCTGTTTCTTTCACTTTCTCCCTTGCTTCCTTTGCCTTTTTCCACTTAGGAACTCTCTCACCCTTCTCACTTTCCTTGCCCTTCTGGGATTCATCCATATCTCTATGCTTCTCAATCCCTTCACTTTCAATCCCCTTCTCAACTTCATCTCCTTTAGGCTCAATCTCTTCTTGGGGCATCTCAGAATCAGCAGGCATCTGAGGACCTTCGTAGTTGGTTCCACTTCTTAGCTGGATCGCCTTGCACTGCTCTTTCGGGTTCCCCTCCGGCATTCTATTCACTGATTTTGCAATCTGGCTCATCTGGAGCTCTAAAGAGGTGAACCTTCGATTGTTCTCTTGTTGAGTTCTAGTCCACTCAACGTTCATCTTCTGGAGCTCTTGATCACGTTGATCACCCTTCTTGTGCAGCTCCTTCACATCGTACTCCAAGGATGACAACCGCTTGCTCCCTTCCTCCACCTTCTGAAGGATCGCTCTCAACATCTCCTCGGTTGATGCACCGCCTTCTCCACCAGGAGGTTTAGACCCCGGATCAACACCTGCAGGAACAGTAACACCAGCTTTTGGGTTAGCATAAGAAAAATTATCATTCTTCCTCCATGTGTTTTGAGGAGGCTGCTGGCCTCCTTGAACTCCTTGTGTGTTCCTCCATTGATTTTGAAGTGGCTGAGGACCTGGAGGTACAAATGGTTGGCCATAAGAAGGTCTTCCATACTGATTTCCACCTTGGTAGCCATTCTGATTGTAATATGGACCTCCCATGTAATTGGCTACCTCTTGCTGTCCACTTGGTTGGTCTACTCTCTCATTCTCTACTGCATGCTCTCCACCCAAACTCTTCCCCAACTCGAGGTTGTTGATCTTTTCCATCATGGCCATCAGCAGCCTTCTCGTTCCTTCTCCCTCTTCAACCTGATGCACTCTCTGAAAATCTGCATCTCCACTCCAAGCACCGGCATTCGTGACAATGTTGTCCACGATATCCCTACACCTCTCTATGCCTTGGTTCAAGAATGCTCCGCCCGCACAAGCGTCTAAATGGTCTTGCCCCGCCTTGTTGGCACCACTATAGAAGAACGCCATAATGTCTCCCTCATTGTACCCGTGCTGCGGGCACTCAATCAGCATGTTTGAGTATCTCTCCCACGCTTGACGTAGGTCCTCTCCTTGCTTCTGGCGAAAGGATGAGATCTCAATTCTAGCCTTGATCGTCCTAGATGGAGGGTAGAATCGCTCGAGGAACAGACGCTCGAGCTCGGCCCAAGTGGTAATACCTCCCCGCGGGAGCGTATTATCATACCACTCCTTGGCTATTCCCGTCAATGAGAATGGGAACAGCCTAAGCCTCTTGGCATCTTCAGACATGCCATTATAATTAAATGTTGAGGCTATCATGAGAAAGCTCCTCAAGTGTGTGTGAGGATTCTCCTTCCCGATCACCCCCTTGAACTGATTCTCGGTGAGTAGCTTTAAAATCCCCGGTGATATCGAGAAGTTGTTTGCCTCAACAGGAGGCAAAGCCACTCCATCATAGTACCGTTGTGGCTGTGCTGCAAACCTCCCTCGTATAGCCATATTGTGATCCACGTTCTGAGGAACGTGTTGAGGATTAGCAGCAGGTACTGGTACTTGTTGGGGTGGTGGTTGGTAAACAGGTGGTTGGTTGTAGACTGGTGGTGGATGATATGGATATGGTGGGTAAGGATAAGGTGGGTATGGGTAATGTTGGTATACTGGGTTGTTAAAAGGGTTATTTGGGTTTTGTGGGTAAGCAGGGTTGTTAGGAGGATTATGGACAAGGTTCTGAGCTGGATTCCCTATGTTTTGTGTATCCGGGTTTAGGCTCTGGCTATCCCCTAATGGAATTTGATTCTGGCTACCACTAACTCCAGTGCCTTCAACTCGGTCTACTGCCTGATTGAAATCGTTGGCAGCATCGTCCAACTTATTATTGATGTCCATTGGTTCCTTCCCTAAGTCGGCAGCGTTCATCCTTCTCAAGAAGGCTCGGTTCCTTCTGGCTATTGTCTCAGGGTCCAACGGTATTCTCTCTTCGCTCGTATTGCCTTGTGAGCGTGTTTTCATAAACCTGACACACTAGCAGAAGGGTCAAAACGCAACTGCCGATTGAATACAAATAAAAAATAAAAACAGAAAATAAATAATCCACTACTAACTACTAAGCTATCTACAAATCCTATTCAAAAGCATACAACGCCATCCCCGGCAACGGCGCCATTGACTTGAAGCGAACTACACTAGCTTCTACTAGTAGCTACCCCGCAAGAGTACGGGTTCACTGTAGTATGGGCAAGTATAGGTACCAAGTATTATCGAACCCAAGGGATGGTGTATATGCGAATAGATCCCTGAAGATCTACGCGTCGTAGTTAATATGAGTGTGATGTTTTTGGATTTTTGGAAAGATTAATCAAAAGACGAAAATAAACTAAGTAAACTAAAATACTAAAGCAGACGAATTCACTAAGGGTTGGATTCAAATAAGAGATGGTGATGCTTAGGATAGGAATCCCTACGTATACTAACGGAGCAGGTACATAATCAAAATAACTGTGACACACAAGAATTAACCTAAGTCTAAGAATGCAAGGTGAAAGCTCAAGATTCTAAACCCTAATACTTTACCCTAACACTCGACTTCACTAATCCACTAACAAGTTAATGGATTGTGCTCAATTAATGAGACCCTAATTTAACTAAGGTGATGCGGTCGTCCTCCTTCGCTAAACCGGTAGATGAATTAACCTTTCCTAAACCTTCTCGTTAAGACTACTAGTTGTTATTGAGTGATGCGGTCGTCCTCTCTCTAACACTTTCGTACTAAATTTAAAGGTAAAGTTCAGATTAATTATAAGAATTCATTAATTAAGAGAATTAAAACTAACGTCACGAATTACCCTAATTACGTACCCACATCCTACTTCTACGAGTTCATCCTAACCTAAGCATGCAAGGGTTTTAGCTAGACATGACTGTAACAAACATAAAAGCAAACGAAGAAACAACGAACATAAACATAATGAATTGCACTAAGAAAATACGAAACATGAACTAGGGTTTTAAAAGAAAATAAATACGAAGAACTGAAATTGAATTACTAAAAACAAAATTTAAACGTGTTCAAAGTAACGAACTAATGAAAAGAAACTAAGAATTGAAAAGAAACTAGAATTCGTATGAAAAACCTCAACAAAACGTAAATAAAGCTTGCTCGTCTCCTTCCTCTCCAAAAACTAAGTCTAAAATTATTTCTAAAAGTCGGGTCTCTGATGTTGTCTTCAAAACATGTTTGGAAGAGGTATATATAGGCACCGGGTCGAAACGGGAGTTAATGGGCCGAAAATATGCATCCGGAGGCAAAAATCCATGGGCGCTCGAGCAAAACGCTCGAGCGGTCCCGCTCGAGCAGTGTAGCTCGAATGACACAATCGCTCGAGCGGTTCCGCTCGAGCTGGTCGAGCGCTGAAATCATTCTGTATGTTTTGGGCGCTCGAGCAATTCGCTCGAGCGGTGGCGCTCGAGCTGCTCGAGCGCAAGAATAGTTCTGTAAGTTTAAGCGCTCGAGCAATACGCTCGAGCGGGGGTGCTCGACCTAGTCACTCGAGTGACTTCCAACTCTTCCCAAGTGATACTTTTCCTCGTCCGCACTAATACCAATCGTATTTCTTCAATATCTTCTCATCCGGGCATCCGTTTGAGTCGATTCAAAGTCCTACGAACTCCGTTTTTCGTCCTCTATTCACCTATGAGCATCAAAGAGACAAATTCATCAATGTGTAGAAATAATGCTCAATTGACTCTAAATACTCTATAAACTCGACCAAAATTAGGGCGTTTCTAGCTACGAATCATGACAATTTCAAGCCTAATCACGCGCACGCGTGGCCGCGCCTCGGGCGCGGGCTGCAGCGCCTCGGGGTTCCTCGGGTGCGCCTCGGCGCGCCTCCGTGCAGCGCCTCGGGTGCGCCTCGGGTGCGCCTCGGGGCTGCGCTTCGGCGCGCCTCGGGCAGCGTTTCAGCGCTTCTCGGACCGGGAAGCGCGCGGGCCCACTTCGTGGGCCGACGCGCGCTGTATCTCAGGCCGTGGAAATTTTTCGGTTCGTGTTTTTTTTCCGTGTGATTTTAAACGTCGTCCCGAACCCCAAACGATGTTGTTTTTGAAGAAGTGTTGCTGTTCGAGTGGGAGCACGTCGAGACGAACGTCGGAAAGCAATAAGGACGATTTTTCGCATCAAGACGTGAGGAAATTAAACCGTGACAATTGGATTTGAGTGCTCCAATGTGTTTAATTTTGTTTTGATGGATGTTTTATTTCGTGCACTTATTATTATTTGTTAATATGTGTTTGCATGAATTTAATTGTCCAAGAAAAACCTTACTTTCAAAAATTACTAAGTATGTTTTTATAATCGCAATTTTATTCCGGATATTAAAATTGGATTATTTTGGCCTCCATAATTTATTTATTTGTGAAGTTCTTTTGGAATACATTTCCCCCTCGGATCGGCCAAAAGAACGGATTTCACATGAATAAATTTCGAAAGGATGATTGTGGATTATTACTTGTGGCGGTATTGACCCTCACCACGAGTGGCTTGCTCAAAGCGAAATAATAATCCTGTATTTAATTATGGTTATTACTTAGGCATAGGAAATTGATATTAACTTACTCCCCTCGGAGTCCCTGTCAATTTCTATGTGGTCAAAGTGGGAGCCAACTATTAATTTTGAATTAAGGATTTGTAACTTTTAAGTTTGTGATCCACTTGAATGTATTTAAATGTATAGACCACCCCTCGTGGCGCATTTAAATTGTTTCGAGATGTTGGCTGATGCATGATTATATTGTTTTAAGGTTTCAATATAATTGATGTGATCGAATTATGTGATAATTTCATATTTTTCTAGATATTGATATGAATGTATGTTTTATTCTCATTTCATCATGTCGCAACCTTTTAATCCACTGTTTAATATACTTAAAGTTAATAAACTTTTTGGAGAAAATTATATCGATTGGAAATGTTTTTTTTTAATTTGTCCTTACTGCACGAAAACACAATTGGGTTATTTATGTTAATATACCCGGCAAGCCTAATGATAAGTCAAGCAATGGGAAGAGGCAGTTTATGATCGGAAGCGTGACAATGAATGAAGTGCATCATCTTGACATATCTGTCTGAGGATTTGAGGCGCGTTCATGAAGACATTGTATCCGCTGTTGAAATCATGGAACACCTTGAAGAGATGTTTTCACATCAGAATCCCATGACTAATCAGTTCACCAAACATGACTCGGTCAAGTTGGAAATGGTGGAAGGAACGCCCGTGAGGGAGCACGTTCTCGAGATAATGGCATACCTTAACAAGTTGGAAGTACTTGGTGTGGATTTTGATTGATTTCATATACCATTCCCTACCGAGAAGCTTTGAGTAGTTTCATCTGAACTGTCAGATGAATGAACGGACAAGTCGTTTGTCCGAGCTCTTGCAAGCTTTAGTTTCGGTGGAGGTGATAATGGAGCACCAGTCTAGTGCTATGGTGGCTAATGGTTCGTCTACCTCTTTTGGTCCCAAGGGAGGGAAAAAGAGGAAGAGAACCAAAGGCCGGATCCAAGCAAATCCAATTGTTGCGAAAGGCAAATGCAAAGGCAAGCATCAAAGGGGAAGTGTTTTAGTTGCGGTGAGAGAGGACAATGGAGGTCTGCCTTTTCCAAGCCTAATAGGCTAGGAAAGTTAGGTAATTCACACACCTTAGTCGTCGAAACTTGTGAAGTGGCGTATGCTGTCTATTCGTGGATAGTGGATACGAGAGCTACTGATCACATTTGTTTCATAGGTTTAAGCTAACCCGACGACTTAACGGAAGTGAGATCCCCATCACATCGGGCAATGCTACGAGAGTGGCAGCTGAAGCAGTGGGAGAAGTGCGCCTATCTTGTGAAGATAGAGTTATGGTCCTGAGAGACGTTCCTCGTGTTCCTAGTTTGGAAAGAACTCAACCTTCAGTTTCTAAACTGTTTGAATAGATACTCAGTTTCTTTTAATAAGGATGTTATTATTGCTTGAAACGGTGAGTTTATCCGTTCCGGAACTTTAATGGATGATCTTTATACCATTATTTGGGCACACCACTCACAAAATTGAATCTAATAACACATCGATTATTTTGAGTAATAAAAGAAAGCGTTCTTCGGAGATGAACGAAACACTTCTATGGCATCTTAGACTAGGTCATATTAATCTAAAGTGGATAGAGAGATTGGTGAAAGACGGATCCTTGGAATCATTCCAAGTCGAACCGTTTCCAACTTGTGAATCCTGTTTAGAGGGTAAAATGACCAAGAGGGCATTTGGAGCCAAGGGGAATAGAACTACGGAAGTGTTAGAACTCGTTCATACCGATATGTGTGGTTCAATGACGATCATAGCAAGAAGAGGTATGAGTAATTTGATGATTACTCAAGATACGGATACATCTACCTTATGATGCATAGGGAAAGAAGTATCAAGTCTCTACGATTTGTTCGTGGAGGCGAATACCTTAGCAATGAATTCTTGAACTACCTATCGGAAGAAGGGATTGTATCCCTGTTGACCACATCGGGAACCCCTCAATAGAACGGTGTGGCGGAACGAAGGAGCCAGACTCATTTAGAAATAGTCAGATCCATGATGAGTTATTCGGATTTACCCAAGTCGTTTTGGGGTAACGCCTTGGAAACAATGACTTACATTCTAAACTTGGTGCCATCCAAATCGGTTCTTAAAACCCCAATGGAATTGTGGACCGGGGCGCAAGCCCAGTCTAAGACACTTGCAGATTTGGGGTTGTCCGGCATACGTGCTAGACAAGGAAGCCGGTAAATTGGATCCATGTTCGGAATTAAGGTTGTTTATAGGATATCCCATGGGAACGAAAGGGTGTATGTTCTATAGTCTCAAGGATTAAAAGACCGTGATTAGTTCGCACTTTAAATTCTTGGAGGAAGACTATATGAACAAAAGAAAGCCCAGAAGTGAGATTACCTTAGACGAGTTAAGAGGGCAAACTCCTATACCAAGTATACAAGATGATATACCACACGTCATACCTTCACAACCGGAACCCCGTCGTAGTGGGAGGATTGCTAGGCAACCCGAGAGATTCATAGGAATTGGAGATTCTTCGGATTTGATTCCCGGCGATGAATCAGACCCATGAACGTACGACGAGGCAATCTAAGACAAAGACGCGGAAGTGTGGCAAACCGCAATGGAAACTGAGGTGGGTTCGATGGATTATAATCAAGTGTGGGAGTTGGTTGATCCACCTAATGGGGTAGAGCCCATTGGATGCAAGTGGGTGTACAAGAGGAAAAGAGGACCGGACGGAAGGGTAGAGACCTTCAAAGCAAGGCTTGTGGCCTGTGGCCTGTAGCTATGCTTAAGTCCATCCGTATTCTCTTGTCGATCGCTGCGCACTTAGATTACGAGATCTGGCAAATGGATGTCAAGACAGCTTTCCTTAACGGAAGTCTTGATGGGATCTATATGCAACAGCCCAAAGGTTTCGTTGAAAAAGGCTAAGAGCACCTCGTATGCAAGCTTAAGAGATCCATTTATGGACTTAAGCAAGCATCGCGTACTTGGAACCAGTGTTTTGATCAATTAATTAAGTCTTATGGGTTTGTGATCAAAACAAGTTCGAAAGTTGTGTGTACAAAAGATGTGACGGAACTGCGGTGGTATTCTTAGTATTATACGTAGACGATATTCTGCTCATTGGAAACAATGTAAAGGTATTGTCAGACGTAAGGGTATGACTGTCAAATCAGTTTGATATGAAGGACTTAGGGAAAAGCCGGTCACATCCTTGGGATCAAGTTCACTCGAGATCGCAAGAGGAAGATGTTGGGCTTATCGCAAGTTTCATACAAAGCCACTGTTTTGAAGCATATCAGCGTGCAAGATTCCAAGAAAGGTTTTGTACCTTGTAGGGACGGAATCCATCTATCCAAAGAAATATGCCCTAAGACGCAAGTGGAGATAGATGACATGAAAGACGTTCCGTACGTTTCGGACGTAGGAAGTCTTATGTATGCAACGTTGTGTACGAGACCGGATATCTGCTTTGCCGTGGGCATGATGGCAAGATATCAAAGTAACCCCGGGAAAGCACATTAGATTGCAATTAAATGCGTTCTTTAGTTTCTGAAAAGAACTTGGTATGGAATGCTGATTTAACAATCAGACAATCTAATTCCCATGGGATACACGGACTCAAATTTCCAATCAGATATAGATTCCAAAATAACTACCCCGGGTAGTGTGTTTTGCATGGGAGAAGGAGCCATGACATGGAGAAGAGATTTGCAGAAATGCATCACCGATTCGACCATGGAAGCCGAGTATGTAGCTGATTGTGAAGCAGCGAAAGAGGCAGTTTGGCTCAAGAACTTCTTAGTGGACTTGGACGTTGTTCCGAATTTGCCCGACAAGATAACTGTCTTTTGTGACAATGCCGGAGCAGTTGCAAATTCAAAGGAACCGAGAGCCCACAAGGCCAGCAAACACATAGAAAGAAAATACCATCTGATACGAGAAATCGTTAAGAGAGGAGATATAGAGGTGGCAAAGATAGCGTCGGGTGACAACCTAGCGGATCCATTCACAAAGGGTCTGCCTCAGAGTACATTCGAGAGACATGTGGATGGAATGAGAGTCAAGACTATTGCCAATCTGCTTTAAGTATAAGTGGGAGGAATTATTAGGTTAGTGTAGGTTGACATGAGATGTCACGTAGAGCTACTACACTAAGACATGCGTGATGTATACTAAAAGCAGACTTTAAGTATAAGTGGGAGATTGTTGGAGTTATACGTGAAAGTATGCTTTTACTTTGTATAACTCGTGTATCAAACACTCATTTTATGAGAATAATTCTTTTATCGCATTTGCTTTAGTTATGATTGAATGTTGAATTTCTATTGCAAACCGTTCAATATATAGTACGTGTTACATAGTAGTTAATGTGGTGATACCCGATCACGGAAGACAACATTAACAGTTTACTTGTAACTAAATGTACATTTTCACGACCTAGGTGGAATTGAACAATCCGCCGTGAAAGGTCGATGTGTAAGGCTCAGATTAGTCTGTCTTGACTAAGAGATTGCACTAGCACATTTAGTATGTGTTGAAGAGGTCCTACAGCGAGGATAAATTCTTCTGTTCTGAAAGGTGAAGAATTAGACCTCAGTGGTTGTTGATTTCTTAATCTCCGTCACTTAAATAGGACCGTGTGTGCTTAATGGTTACTGCTTTGATTCATGTTGGGTGAGAATCATTGCGACTTCGAACTTTGTGTCTTGGGCAGTAATATTAATCATACGACGGTTGCTAAGATTTAATAAGGAGAAACGCGTGCGAGTACGGCTCGTGTGATTAGTCCCCTTGGTGGGCTCAGAAGTTTTATTGTACCAAATCTTGCAAGTGAAGAATTAGTTTCTTCGGTACGAATAATAATGTTGAGCTGTCTTTACTCCAAGGTGAAATATATTAATTAATTTAGAGCTATTCAGAAGCTTAATTAATTAATGGACTTGATAATCTTAAACGCGGGAAAAAATAACCGGGAGCCCATATTATCGTAATATGGATTAAGATGGATAGTGCAATATTAATTTATTAGTGGTAATAATTAATATTAATGGATTGAATTATATTGGGGCTCAATATTGAAATTCAGAAGTCCATTAGGAGGTCCAATCTTAATTCTCCTTAAGGCCCCTCAAGTAGCCCAATTAAGTAGCCCAATAATGATAAGGTGATTAAAATAAAAGAAAATATATTTGCTGATTTTTTCATGATATTTCGAAAAAGATATATTAGGAGAAAGAAAAGATCTTGTTGATTTTCTTGGAAAGATATTATGGAAGATAAGTATTCTTGGAATACAAGATTATCTCATATATTCAAGAAGATCCAAATCTTGGATTCTTTCTTTAATATTTTCGAAAATATGCTTATTAGGAGGAGGTTGAGTTTTTTGTGGAATATTTTATTATGGAGAAAAGAATATATGGGATATATTCAAGATTTCTTAGAGGCTAAGAAAAGATTTTCTCCACCTCTAAAATATATGAAAATTTCGAAAATCCCTTGTCCTATAAGTAGGGGATGATTATTTCATCTCCAGTTTACAGTTTCACAGTGTTGAAAAAAAAATCAGCAACAATATTTTTCTTTTTCCTTAGTTATTTAAATTACTTGAAAGCATCTCCCACCGGTGATCAAGTAAGGCGAAAGGGAAATACTTGAGAAGGCTTTTGGGTTGATAAAGCGTGTTCGTGTTTGTCCCGTTTTATTCAAAGGCCAGTTCTACGAGAGGTACGTAAGTCACATAATTTCTTGTTTATTCCGCCATAGATTTTATGTGAATTAATTCAACATGCATGATGATAAAAATTGTTGTTGGAATTATTATTTGAATTAATTAGGATTAATTCATGCTAGTAATAATTGTATTTAAATTCGTATTTAAATTTCATCCCGAATAGATTCCGGGCACCCCTATTTTCCCAACAAGAGGCACTCACGAGCTTTCCTCTGGTCACCTTTAATTGTGCCTGCACCTTTTGATGTGGGAATTTTACACAATAATAGTAAGTCGAAACTGCGGCCTTAAATTCATGCAAAAAAGGACGGTCGAGGAACCCATTGTAAGTGGATTGTTGATCTACAACTAGGAAGTCTACCATCCTACTCAGCCTCCTCTCAGGGTCCTCGACCGATACAAGTTCGACTGCTAGCGTAATCATTCCTAGTGGGACGGTCACAGCATTTCCGAATCCCACTATTCTATGATCACAATCTTTTATGTACTCGGCACATTCTCCTAGCTGATCCACCGTACTTTTGAACAGGATGTTTGTGTAAGAGCCAGTGTCGACAAGAAGACGGTGTACCTTCGTTCCCATGATGTTCGCGCAAATGACTAATGAGTCATTGTGGGGAGTGAGCACCCCGTCTAAGTCCTTCTCTGAAAAAGTAAGGTTCCTAGTTTGTTTGGTTGATGGATTTACACCGACCTCCATCACTTGCACTACTGCTCTCAATTCTGCTTTCTTCTTTCTTTTTGACATGGGTGGTCCTCCATCAGAACATCCGCCTACCGGCCCAAACGGTTCCAGCATTAGAATCTCTGGGATTGGTCTTGCTGGGGTCGTAGGGACCTTTCTTCCTTTCTTTCCCGTCCTGCTCGGTTGCTCGTCGCTATCATCATCGTCTGAACTAGATGGCGCTGCTGCTCTCGGCCTCTTACCCGGTTCCTTTTTCACGAACTAAGATAACTTTCCTTCCTCGTAGAACCTCCACAATTATTTTAACAAATCTCGGCATTCACTGGTGAAATGGCCGATGCTCTGATGATATGCGTAGTATTTGTTCGGGTTCAATTTTTCTTTTTCCTACCTTATTTTTCGTGGCTCTGATAACATCTCCTTGTCCTTGACATTGTTGTACACAGCGTCCACCGACATCGTGAGGACTTGATTAAACTTTTCTTTTAACTCCGCTCCCTCGTTGAATGACTTCATGTTCTTTGGTGCCTTGTAGTCATTTCCTCCAGTCTTCTTGCCAAATTTCTTCGGGTCAGCTTTATCTCCCATTTCTCTGTGCAAAGCCTCTTGCATCGATACATGGATCCCTGCCTTATGTCTGAATTCCGCGTATGTTTTTGGACAGGTTAAATGCATCTCCTTCCACAGCTCGGTTCCTTTCTTCAGTCCAGCCATCACTGCGACTATCTTTGTGTCCTCACTCACCATTTCGCCTTCCAGCAGAACTTTATCAAATCTCTCCAGAAATTGTTTGTCTGACTCCTCGTCTCCTTGCTTGATGTCTGCCAACCGGTGCCTGTGGGTCAAGTATGACTCAGCTGTTGAGAAATGAGACAGGAACTCCTTGCTCAGTTGGGCGAAGGAGTTGATGGAACCAGGAGTCAATGCTGAAAACCATCTGTGCGGGCCATCCCCAAGGGTGAGTAGGAAATTTTGACATTGAGTGGCGTTGGTTGCCCCCACTGAGATCATGAAGTCTGAATATATCGTCACATGAATTCGTGGGTCCGACGCTCCTTCATACAAATTGATGGCAGGGAATTGTATCTTCTTCTGAATCGGTGCATTGAGGATTGATGGAGATAGCGGTGAGGATGGGAGAATAGTTGATCCGACACCTTTCTGAGATTCTAACTGCTTTTGCAATTCCTCGAGTGCTTTTTTCATCTCCTGCAACTCGCTAGGGGGAGTTCTACCATCGGAAGGTTGTTCATCGCGATTGGGTCCAACTTTTTCACGATGCAGTCCCTCTCCGACGGGACGTTTCTCCTGGGTTGCCCTCCTAGCAACGTTACTAGCTCCATTCGGCCCTAGCCGGCCAAAAGCTGATCTCCTGATTCGATCATGTACTGATGGGCGAGCAGCAGGGCGCAGTCGCTCATCATTCCTCCTAGATTGTTCTCTCATGGTTGTATACCTTGTTCCCAGCCTTTCCAACGCACTGGTCCGAGAAGTGCTTTTGCTCGGCTCACTTGCCTGACTCGGTGATGATTCTTCTCGATTCTCCAAACGTTCACTTATGGGAGCCTTTCCTTTGTTTCTACGGACTTCAGCGCTGTCAGCCTCATCACGGCGCACATCTTCTCTCATTTTACTTCTCTGCTCGCCTGTTCGCCCCTGCTCGCCTGCTCGATTGGTTGCTGCTGTTGTTCTTGATGGTCCAGCTGCCTGTCGATTTTGCAATGACTGAAGGACAGCGATCGTTTTTGCTAGTTCTTCGGGGTTTTGAGCAAGAGCTTCAACTTCCGGTGGAATTGTGTCAATGGTGACTTGGACATTCCTCTGCGAAGTTGCTCTCACCGTCCGGGCATGTCCTTCGGTGGACGAAACCCTAGTTCTTGACCTAGGGTTTGGGGATGCGCTCGAATGTCGCTCTTCTTGCGATCTACTCATTTTGGTTGTTAAAATATAGATGATAAACAAGGATTTTGGGGTGATCTTGCTTCTAACAAACACCTTTTTTAAGAGTTACTAGTCTTGTATGTATGAATATGGTGGTTTGAAAACCCTAGTTCATACACACATGCATTCAAACTCTTAAAGTGATATTTTTATGGATAACTTTGATCCGAATAGTGTGCACACTTGATTTCCGGTGACTTCTTCCCGGATTCCGGCCAACTTTTGCAGATTCCGGTGGAGATCTTCAAACTTTCTTCTATTTTTACAAATCGAAGGTTCAAAATCCTCCTTCTAGCGCCAATTGTTGATGATCTTTGTTAATCGGAGGTGATTAGTGGCTGTTTTTCTTTGTTAAGATCACCAAACAAGATCTAAGATCATGAAATTTGACAAAGTAATATTCAAGAAGTAAATTTTCAAGAGTTTGGGTAATATTTTTAATTATGGAAAAATCCTCTTTCTCCTCATGCAAATGAGGAGGTATTTATAGATGTACAAGGAGGTTATGTGTCACCTTTCTAATGGTCTAACCATTGGATTTTTGCCAAGTGGTGGTACACTTGTACAACATCTAAACTATTATCACTTGGATGAGTGCCAAGTGTTTAGACACTTGGACCATATCTAAACTAGTGACTCTTGGAGTTCCCAATGTTGTACTTGGTCTTCAAGACCACTTTGCTGCTTCCTTTGGTGACTAATTGCTCGTTGGTATATTCTCGTTGGATGCTTCGGACCTCTTGCTCGCCTCATGTTTGGGCTTGATGTATGGTTGTTCGCGTGTTTGCAAAGCTGTCCGTCTTTCGTCTTCACTTTTTATTTTGGTTATTCATTTATTTTGTCCTTTGCTTTTCTGTTCGCGCAACATGTGTCTGACCACACTCCTGGTCGCCAGAAGACTTGACTTTCTCCAAACTCTGATGGTCGCCTGCTTCTTGATTTTAGTTTATTAACTTCTTAACCTTCAATCACTGTTGCTCGCCTGGTCGCCTATCAACATCCCCGCTTTGAATTTTCGAAATACGAGTATATGTCCCCGCTTTTAATATATATGAAAACTTACGAGTTAGGATATATATTAAAAGGAAGTGTCAAATAAAATTTGTATTTCAAAAATTGCCCCCATTATGAATTTTCGAAATACGAGAATATGCCCCCGCTTTTAATTTATATGAAATTTGGGAGTTGTAATATATATTAAAAGGAAATTATCGAAATAAACCTGATTCGAGTGGGCAAAGGACTGCCCGTAGATTTTTCGTTGATGACGAGGCTCCGAATGCTCGTCCCGGTGCTACTGCCTTTTTTTTTTAAGCTGGTGTACAAATTAAATCGGGCCTAACACTTAACAAAATTGGCCCAACATATTAAATAAAAAAGGGCCCAAAATCCTAAATTAAAAAAGGCCGAAAATTTAAATACTAAAAAGGGGCCCAGCTGCCATTTATTTTGCCCATTTCAACCTGCTGCTCATCGCGATCACAAAATCAAGGCGGTAGGATCTTTTCTCGGCGGCAGCGGACAAAAGACGGTCGGGCAGCGATTGGCGGTGAGGACGGGCAGCGGACGTGCGCGCGGGCGGCGGGAAGCCCCGGGGAGACCGCGTTGTTGATGGCGGGGAAGCTCGCCGCGTGAGCGGCGGTCGCCCGTGTGGTGAGGACGAGCGGGGAGGCGCACAGGCTGCGCGGGAAGGAGGATGAGTCCGCTTCTCGGCGGTGCGGGGAGGCTGAGCGGCGAGTTTGCGTTGGGGAGGAGCCCGAGTATATGCCAGAACACGGGCTGGCGGTGCGGGGAGTTGTGTCGGGTTGCGTGGGCTGCTGTGCGGGGAGACCGTGTGCGATGCGGGGAGGAAACCGGTGGCCGCGGGGAGCCCCGATTTGCAGCGCGGGGAGGCGTAATTGGCGCTCTTGGCGGCGGTTGGCGAGGAGGTTCACGGGTAGGCGACGCGGGGAGCCCGCACGGGGAGGCTCCGCGGGGAAGCCGTGGCGGTGAAGCGAAGGGCAGGTAGTGACGGGAAGAAAGCGGGCGGAGAGGGTTACTGTGAGGATAGCCAGCGTGCGACGCGGGGAGGAAACGGGCAGCTGCGGGGAGGCTGCGGGCCTTCACGGCTCGCGTGCGGGCAGACCCGTCGGGGAGATTTGGTCGGGCTGGTGGCGGTGGTCGTTCTGCCACCCGAGGTCGTACCGGGCTGCGACCAGCAACGACGGCTAGGTGGTGGCACGTGGATCGATGCTGTCAGAAAACTATTGACTTACTGTGCATGGCAGGTGTGTTGAGATGTGTGCCTTTGAAAAATCTGCACCAATGTAGATAAGGTGGCGCAGAAATCTAGGTATGCATTGGGGAATAAGACCAACTTCTCCCTTTGTTTTTGCTTGAATATACCATCCGTTTTCCGACGAACGATGGAGGAGGAAGGTGGGAAAGATGGCATTCTGATCGAATTTTTTGGTGGACTGTTGGGATGGTGGAGTGGCCTTGGTGGCCTCCTTGCGGGTGAGGGGAGATGGCTGCGAGTTTGGCGACTCCGGCGGATGAGCCCCGTCGCCGGAAACGACGACAATACTTTGAGGAAAAATACATCCACCATTTTTCCTCCTTTTCTTTTTCTAGTTATGTGAGCTTTCCGGTGTTGTCAAGAAAATGGAACTCTTCAAATCTCTATTTTTCTTCTTGCTTGTTGCGTGCCTTCTTGTTGTACATAGGATCGGAACTGGGTTTTATAGAATCGAAGTTGTCCAACAAAATTCAACAGAAGGAAAATTCATTTCCAGTCCAAGGTACAACAACAAAGTTTTGCAGCTAACCAAAAAGAATGAAAAGAAAGAAGAGAAGAAAGATTGTTGCTGCCTTTTCCGACGGTGCCGCAGCCATTTCCGGCGCTGGAACTTGCTTTTCGGCATCGTCGTGGCTACGCCCAGCCGCACCATCACCCCCGTGGAAACACTCCGGACCCAGAAAAATTTCAAGCAGAACAACCATTTTTCTACCTTGAATCCCTCTCTGTTTGCCTCGGTTATTGTGCTGCTTTTCCACAGCTTTTCAGTTTGCTTTTGGCGCGTTTCCCAAGACACGTTGAAAAGTCAATGATTCCGGCCTCGATCCGCGCACCGCCGAGGTCGATACCCGTTACCCCGTGTCTACCCATGGAGGTCCGGCAGCTCCAACCGTTGCTCACCGCCCATCGGCCACCGGCCGGCGTTCGCCGCCCGAACATGGTGCCTACCTGATCGCCAGCCGCCTGAGAAGTGGCCTCAGCCGCCATCCCAGATCTCTGCCCGCAACTTTTTCTACCCGATCGCCGCCTCTCACGAAGGTCCAGCGGCCTCCTCGCCGCCCAGCGCCATCTCTCCATCCCTCACGGCAGTCTGGCCGCCTCCCGTGGCCTTCCCAGTTCCCGGCACAGTCTGCCCGCGTCCGTCACAGCCTGCCTGCGCACCCAGGTCGCTACCCGCGCCCCTCTCCGCCGCCTGGGGGATCCGTTTGCCCGTTGTCCGAGACGCCATCCGTCGCCTCTCTCTGGGCCTCCCCGCGTCGCCGTCGAGAGGTTTGACCTCCGACCAATCGCCAACCCGGAGTCCCTCCCGCTGCTCCCCGCAGCCCGCAACCGCCGCGCCTACCCGCGCCGCCTGCTCGCCGTCCCAGGCTTCTCCGCACCGATCTATGGCCTCCCCCGACCGAATCGCGGCCTCCCCGACCGGCCTTCTCCCCGAGCCCCACGCCACCGCTCATCGTGGCCGGCTTCGCGCCCCATCACGGGCTCCCGCAGCCCGACACGGCTCTCGCCTCTCACGGCTGCAGCATCCGCACTTCCTGTCCGCGCCGTCACGCCGCACGGGTCGCCGCCGTCCACGCGGCCAGCTTTCCCGCCATCGGCAATGAGGCCTCGCTGCCTGACTTCCACTTCATCCGCCGCCAAGGGGAGAGATAACCTGCGTGTGATTTTCAAATCACGATGCAGGAATGGGCCATAAAAACAGCAAAGGGGCCCTTCTTAATATTTAATCTATTGGGCCCTCTTTTATATTTTAATCTATTGGGCCCTCTTTTATTTTAATCTATTGGGCCCTCTTTTATTTTATCTGTTGGGCCCCCTTTTATTTAATTATGGGGCCTGATTTAATTTGTAAGTAAAAAAAAAACCAGCAGCTTCTGAGACTGGCATCCAGAGCCTCTTCGTCAACGAAAATCTACGGGCAGTCCTTTGCCCACTCGAATCAGGTTTATTCCGATAATTTTCTTTTAATATATAGCACAATTTGTAAATTTGCTTATAAATTAAAAAGCGGGGGCATATATACTCGTATTTTGAAAATTCAAAGCGGGGGTAATTTTTAAAATTCAAATTTCATCTGGTAACTTCCTTTTAATATATACTGTAACTCGTAAGTTTTCATATACATTAAAAGGCGGGGACATGGATATACATATCCTAAGCTCATTTTGTGATATCAAAAATAAATTATTTGACTCTAAGTATTATTAAATACAGTCAGTTATTTAAAACTTCAAGTATAATTTCGTAAAATCATCGAGGTCGATCACCGAACACATAACTTAATATTTAAAATATGGTCACACCTTTCGACTACAAACATTTGTCCGCCTTCATAGGCGTTGACCGGTCCGCCTTCTAGGCGTCGACATTCCGCCTAGATTGGCGAAGTAATCCGTCTTCTCGACGTCGATTAGTCCGCCCTTTCAGGCGTTGACGTATCAATTAGTTCACCTTCACCGGCGTCAACTAATCTACTTCTCAAGTTAATCCGCCTTTTAGGCATTGATTAGTCCGCTTGTTAGGCGTTGACGGTCCGCCTGGAGTGGCGAAGTAATCCGCCTTTTAGGCGTTGATTAGTCTGCCTTTTCAGGCGTTGACGTGATGATTAGTTCGCCTTCACCGGCATCAACTAATCTACTTCTCGAGTTAATCCGCCCTCCTGGCATTGATTAGTCTGCCTGTTAGGCGTTGACGGTCCGCCTGGAGTGGCGAAGTAATCCGCCTTTTAGGCGTTGATTAGTCCGCATGTTAGGCGTTGACGTGTTGATTAGTTCGCCTTCACCGGCGTCAACTAATAAACTTCTCGAGTTAATCCACCCTCCTGACGTTGATTAGTCCGCCTGTTAGGCGTGACGGACCGCCTGGAGTGGCGAAGTAATCCGCCTTTTAGGCGTTGATTAGTCCGCCTTTTCAGGCGTTGACGTGTTGATTAGTTCGCCTTCACCGGCGTCAACTAATCTACTTCTCGAGTTAATCCGCCCTCCTGGCATTGATTAGTCCGTCTGTTAGGCGTTGACAGTCCGCCTGGAGTGGCGAAGTAATCCGCCTTTTAGGCGTTGATTAGTCCGCCTGTTAGGCGTTGACGTGTTGATTAGTTCGCCTTCACCGGCGTCAACTAATCTACTTCTCGAGTTAATCCGCCCTCCTGGCATTGATTAGTCCGCCTGTTAGGCGTGGACGGTCTGCCTGGAGTGGCGAAGTAATCCGCCTTTTAGGCGTTGATTAGTCTGTCTGTTAGGCGTTGACGGTCCGCCTGGAGTGGCGAAGTAATCCGTTTTTTAGGCGTTGATTAGTCCGTCTTTTCAGGCGTTGATGTGTTGATTAGTTCGCCTTCACCGGCGTCAACTAATCTACTTCTCGAGTTAATCCGCCCTCCTGGCATTTATTAGTCCGCCTGTTAGGCGTGGACGGTCCGCCTGGAGTGGCGAAGTAATCCGCCTTTTAGGCGTTGATTGGTCCGCCTATTAGGCGTTGACGTGTTGATTAGTTCACCTTAACCGGCATCAACTAATCTACTTCTCGAGTTAATCCGCCCTCCTAGCGTTGATTAGTCTGTCTGTTAGGCATTGACGGTCCGCCTGGAGTGGCGAAGTAATCCGTCTTTTGGGCGTTGATTAGTCCGCCTTTTCTGGCGTTGACGTGTTGATTAGTTCGCCTTCACCGGCGTCAACTGATCTACTTCTCGAGTTAATCCGCCCTCCTGGCGTTGATTAGTCCGCCTGTTAGGCGTTGACGGTCCGCCTGGAGTGGCGAAGTAATCCACCTTTTAGGCGTTGATCAGTCCGTCTGTTAGGCGTTGACGTGTTGATTAGTTCGTCTTCACCGGCGTCAGCTAATCTATTTCTCGAGTTAATCCGCCTTCTCGGCGCTGATTAGTCCACCTTTTATGCGTTGACATATTGATTAGTTCGTCTTCACCGGCGTCAACTAATCTATTCTCTGCTTTGGTTTATCCGTGTTAAACGGCATCGACCAGACCGCCTTCACCGGCATCGACTGACCGCATCGCTTTTGCCCACTTGCGGCCATAATATATCGCGTCTTGGACGCTTTGGTTAATCTTTTTAAGCGGTTGTTAATTCAATCCCATCATCGTGAAGTCGCTGCCCGTCAATCGGCTAAAGCACTTCACTCATTAATCTGTTGATTAATCTTCCAAGCGGTTGTTAATTCAATCCCATCATCGTGAAGTCGCTGCCCGTCTATCGGCTAAAGCACTTCACTCATTAATCTGTTGATTAATCTTTTAAGCGGTTGTTAATTCAATCCCATCATCGTGAAGTCCCTGCCCGTATATCGGCTAAAATACTTCACTCATTAATATGTTGATTAATCTTTTAAGCAGTTGTTAATTCAATCCCATCATCGTGAAGTCGCTGCCCGTCTATCGGCTAAAGCACTTTACTCATTAATATGTTGATTAATCTTTTAAGAGGTTGTTAATTCAATCCCATTATCGTGAAGTCGCTGCCCGCCTATCGGCTAAAGCACTTCACTCATTAATCTGTTGATTTATATTTTAATTGATTGTTAAGTCAATCTGTTGTCCGTGAAGTCGCTACCCGCAAACGGCCTAAACACTTCATTAATTTATCATCGCGGTCCTTACCGCCCTATTACTAAAATCAATGCCGGCCACCGGCAAGAACTCTTTATTAATTGAACATCACTATTCTCGACTCGGGAGCACGACTGAAGATCGTACCCCTCCTAACCCGACCAGTTTCGAAAGTTTGACTATTCGAAGGTTACACTGAAGATTCGCCCATCACGGACGCTGTTGTCGAAGACTCCTCCGGGGCATCCGAGCTATCCTGTTTTCAGGCTCGGGGGCAAAACCTATTTGAAGCACAGATCAAGATAAAACTCTGGCCGCAATCAGGCCCAATCTTGGGGGCAATTGTTACAGCAGGAAATATCCTCGCCTGACAGAGGGTCAGATTCCTAAAGATACACTGACCCGACAAGATTGAGAGTCTACATCAGAAGAGAGTATTTAATGTATTATAGGTCTACTGTTGATCTTTATATTAATAATTGTAATAAATCCCTAAATAAAGGGTTGAGACGAATTTAGGGCCACTTTCGAAATTATTGACAGACATTTTCGTATGGGTAGATTTATGTGGCTATTTGGGTTATGCCCGACAAACAATAATAATAAACGAACACGAACGATGGGGGAAGAACTTTCGTTCTTCCCTCGAATGAGAGCTTTTTGCATATATGAGAAATAAGAGAAAGTGTGTCCCTTTACAATGAGGGGGTGATCCCCTATTTATAGAGGTTCACCCCCAAAGGCCCCAAAGTGGCCCTAAATTCGTCTCAACCCTTTATTTAGGGATTTATTACAATTATTAATATAAAGATCAACAGTAGACCTATAATACATTAAATACTCTTTTCTGATGTAGACTCTCGATCTTGTCGGGTCAGTGTATCTTTAGGAATCTGACCCTCTGTCAGGCGAGGATATTTCCTGCTGTAACAATTGCCCCCAAGATTGGGCTCTGATTGCAGCCAGAGTTCGATCTTGATATGTGCTTCAAATAGGTTTTGCCCCCGAGCCTGAAAACAGGATAGCTCGGATGCCCCGGAGGAGTCTTCGACAACAGGGTCCGTGATGGGCGAATCTTCAGTGTAACCTTTGAATAGTCAAACTTTCGAAACTGGTCGGATTAGGTGGGGTACGATCTTCAGTCGTGCTCCCGAGTCGAGAATAGTGATGTTCAATTAATAAAGAGTTCTTGCCGCTGGCCGGCATTGATTTTAGTAATAGGGCGGTAAGGACCGCGATGATAAATTAATGAAGTGTTTAGGCCGCTTGCGGGTAGCGACTTCACGGACAACAGATTGACTTAACAATCAATTAAAAGATAAATCAACAGATTAATGAGTGAAGTGCTTTAGCCGATTGACGGGCAGCGACTTCACGATGATGTGATTGAATTAACAACCGCTTAAAAGATTAATCAACAGATTAATGAGTGAAGTGCTTTAGCCGATAGACGGGCAGCGACTTCACGATGATGGGATTGAATTAACAACCGCTTAAAATATTAATCAACAGATTAATGAGTGAAGTGCTTTAGCCGATTGACGGGCAGCGACTTCACGATTATGGGATTGAATTAACAACCGCTTAAAAGATTAATCAAAGCGTCCAAGACGCGATATATTATGGCCGCAAGTGGGCAAAAGCAATGCGGGTCAGTCGATGCCGGTGAAGGCGGACTGGTCGATGCCGTTTAACACGGATAAACCAAAGCAGAGAATAGATTAGTTGACGCCGGTGAAGACGAACTAATCAATATGTCAACGCATAAAAGGCGGACTAATCAGCGCCGAGAAGGCGGATTACTTCGCCACTCCAAGCGGACCGTCCACGCCTAACAGGCGGACTAATCAACGCCAGGAGGGCGGATTAACTCGAGAAGTAGATCAATTGACGCCGGTGAAGGCGAACTAATCAACACGTCAACGCCTGAAAAGGCGAACTAATCAACGCCTAAAAGGCGGATTACTTTGCCACTCCAGGCGGACCGTCCACACCTAACAGGCGGACTAATCAACGCCATGAAGGCGGATTAACTCGAGAAGTAGATTAGTTGACGCCGGTGAAGGCGAACTAATCAACACATCAACGCCTGAAAAGACGGACTAATCAACGCCTAAAAGGCGGATTACTTTGCCACTCCAGGCTGACCGTCCACGCCTAACAGGCGGACTAATCAACGCCAGGAGGGCGGATTAACTGGAGAACTAGATTAGTTGACGCCGGTGAAGGCGAACTAATCAACACGTCAACACCTAACAGGCGGACTAATCAACGCCTAAAAGGCGGATTACTTCGCCACTCCAGGCGGACCGTCAACGCCTAACAGGCGGTCTAATCAACGCCTAAAAGGCGGATTACTTCGCCACTCCAGGCGGACCGTCAACGCCTAACAGGCGGACTAATCAACGCCAGGAGGGCGGATTAACTCGAGAAGTAGATTAGTTGACGCCGGTGAAGGCGAACTAATCAACACGTCAACGCCTGAAAAGACGGACTAATCAACGTCTAAAAGGCGGATTACTTCGCCACTCCAGGCGGACCGTCAACGCCTAACAGGCGGACTTTGACAGGCATTTTCGTATGGGTAGATTTATGTGGCTATTGGGTTTATGCCCGACAAACAATAAATATAAACGAACACGAACGGTTGGGGAAGAACTTTCGTTCTTCCCACGAATATGAGAGCTTCTTGGATATATTAGAAATAAGGAAGAAATGTGAACCCTTTACAATGAGGGGGTGACCCCCTATTTATAGAGGTTCACCCCCAAAGACCCCAAAGTGGCCATAAATTCGTCTCAACCCTTTATTTAGGGATTTATTACAATTATTTATATAAAGATCAACAGTAGACCTATAATACATTAAATACTCTTTTCTGATGTAGACTCTCGATCTTGTCGGGTCAGTATATTTTTAGGAATCTGATCCTCTGTCAGGCGATGATATTTCCTGCTGTAACAAATGTATTAATTTGTATACACGTGTACATTTGAGAATGGAGTTTCTTATTTGAATTTTTTATAAGTATTAGATTAAACTTTATGTATCAAAATTCAATAAGTTACACCTTGCATTTTTGTGTTAAAATATTACTCTAAGGATATATATGTATTTTAAATGAAATTCACGTGAAACACATAGATATAGAACATAAATATAGTTAATGTGGGCTGATATATCATATTACGTTACAAAAAAAAAAAAAAAAAAATGTCTATGAAATTAAAATTACCTAGGAAATTTTTCAACTTTTTTTTTTATAATGAGATTGTCTATAATTGTTCTGCAAACTTTTTAATTATGTAGGCAATTTTTCATCAACGTACAAACAATTTGCAAACGAAATCAATATGCTACTAATGAAATTTTTATAGTTGTTAATTACCTATAAACAAAAATTTACCCACAACCTATTTACTTACGAAAATTTCGTAAATAAAAATTTTGTAGGTAAAAAATGCACATGTTTTTATAATTATAAAAAATTGTAGATAATTTAGAGGATAATTGAAAATTTTGTAGCAAGAGGATTTTCGTGGACTGTTGTAGTGTTGGTTTCCTCACGTGACTGACTCTCGGTAATTTTAGCGTGATCAGATTCAGTTTTCTTTCTTTATGACTGTAGTGTATGGAAAATAAAAAAGAGAGATTTCTTAGATGGTCTGATCTTTGACCTCATTAATGCTAGGAAACTGCATCTCATGATCTTAGACTTTGAACCGTCGTGGGCCTTGTGGCCATCGAAATTGACTTTTTAAATTTTGAATTTTGTACATGTACAATTTATTTTTATTTTATTTATTCTTGTAAAACGTTATAAATGTACAATATTGAATACAATTTTTTTTTTAAATTCTTGTGAGACGGCAGTTTGGAATTGGGATGAAACGAATCCAAATGACATGTATTTGATTTATAACAAACTCACACGTGAAATTTATTTATAACATAAAATTAAAATAATTGTATATATTCGTTTGTACAATTAAATTTATTTATAAAATTGATATCATAATGTAAAATAAAATTATGATATTAATAAATATATATAATATCAATAAACATCTACAATGGTACAATTTTACTATATACTAAAAAGAAAGTTGATATTGCTTATATATCATCACTAGACTAATTTGGATGACGTGTCATTTTCTTCGAAATTTATGATTTATGAGTGATTACATCTTCATATATACTAATAAAAAGTTGATTTTACTTATATATCGTCACTAAATTAATTTGTAAGACGTGTTGTTTATTTTCAGGACAAAGTATACAGTGAAAATGGTTCATACATGAACCATTGACGGGTATTAGTAGTTTTTATTAAAGAGTATTAGTTGTTTTAACTGAAGTATATTAGTTGTTTTCACAGAAAAATATTAAATGTTTGCTGAAAACAAACTATGACTCTTTATTGATAATAATTAATACTCTTCAGTGAAATCAAGTAATACTTTTTAGTGAAAGTAACTAATAATCTTCAAAGATTCATATATAAACCACTTTCACTCTATACATACTCTTTTTTTTTTTAGAAGTTTAAGATTTATGAGTGATTACATAACATGTAAATAATGAGTTTGAAAAGTTAAGTAATGATGTGTAATAATTAATTTTAAATTTTAGAAAATGGAAATATTGACTCTAATATTTTTGGAGTAAATTTTTTTGTGGGATATGATGCTTCAATTTTATTAAAGATTATCTCATGTTTTATTATTTTTATTTTTGTCAATGACCTTTTTTTTGGGTCTTACTCTATTAAGTATATTAAATAATTAAATTTTAAATTTTTTAATTATATGAAATTTTAACATCTACTTGACTTATTCTTATTAATAAAACAACACGTATATATATACATTTAATGGAATGTGACACCCCGTCCAAATAATTTCAAGATTGTAGTGAGTCTAATAATTCTGACTTGTTTTTCTATATTATATAATTTAATAACATATATACAAATTATACATTTTATAGATGTATTATAAATTACACTCTTTTATCGTATTATATATATTATTTAAACAATTTATAATTTAATATACTTGGAAAATAAAGCTTTAAAATATACTATAAAAAAAATTTAATAATTCCAGGGTTAATTATTAATTTATAGTTGAACATTGCTGAATATAATTCAAGGATCTAACACTTTACGCTGTAGAGTACTTACTGTATCAAATTTCCATTATTTTAAATTTTTAATGGCAAAAGTTTAAGCTTAGAGCAAAACAAAGTCATCTTCACCTATGTACAACATAAACTAGCACTATATATATCGGCTGCTGTCTGTTCTTCATAAACAATTCATATGTAAATTAAAGATTTGCATTAAAAAAAACCTCATCCTTAATTTGGAACAATTTGATGTCTATAATTTTATTAATAGGCACACAGTTTTGAATGTATAATAATACTATGACATAACCAAGAAATATATACTTACACTTTACATGGGGAATCGAATCGGAGGATGATAATGTAAAGAACTGCCACAATATATTACTATATGAAAATCCAATCCCCACTGCCCCCTCCCCCAATAATTGTCACAATTATAAATTCCTATTTAATAGTAATTGTCTCTGTTTTAGTGCTTTTGTTTGCTCCTTGTTTTTTATTTTTAAAATTTATAAGATGTGTATCCATGCAAAGATCCAAATGATGAAGATAAAGGAGAAGCAGCCATTGGTTATTATAATGAACAAGTGGTTGTATTGATAATTATGAAGCACTACAAGAAAATAATGATTTGCCTACGGAATTAAATTCCCAACAAAAATTTACCAACAAAAAAGTTTGTAGTAAAAATTGCCTACGATTTGCCCACAGAATTTTCTAATTATGAAAACATCTACATTTCTCAACTTAAAACAATTTGCCTACGGAATTGATTTGCCTACGGAATAAAATCTCTAGGTATAATTACCTACAAGTCAATTGCCTACAAAAAATTACCTACAACACAATTTGCCCACGGAATTTCCGTAGGCAAATTATTGTGTAGGTGGGGAAGGAAAATGTCTATACAATTAGAGAATTTTGTAGGCAATTCGTAGGCAATTCCCCCTACGAATTTTTTTTGTTGGTAATTCCGTAGCTATATTGACAATTTCCGTAGGCAATATTAAACTTTCTTGTAGTGAAGTACTTATACTATTTTTTATAAAAAAAAAAAAAAAAAAATTATGCACCAAGTGTACATTGCACTTCATGTGATTTCAATTTAATTTCAATGATTATTAGCATGATTAAAAAAAAGAAGATATTTTCTCCGTCCAATTTACCAGTCCTGTTTTTTGGTATGTTATATTTTGTCATATATTAAAGGATATTATGGAATTATGTGAGGTCCATTTATGAAAAAAGTGATTGTTTATGAAATATATAAAAATAAATACTTTATTTTATAAATGTACTTCACAATACCTTATAACAACTCTTAAATATGATAAAAATTAATAGAAAAAAAAAACATGACCAGTAAAATTGAACGGTGTGGGAGTATTAAGAGATATATTAGTTCATATGACTAATTATATAAAAAAAGTATGTTGAATAATATTAGAACTTTTTAATATAAAAATTAATTTTTTTTTATTTTATAAACCAGCACTTTTTTATTATATAAACTATATTCTTCCAAAATAAATTTTACACAATTGGATCAAAATTGGGTCAAAATTGCATAAAATTCACTGTGCATATACACTTATCCTTAAAACTTTTATTTTGGTCGTTCGGTTGTTATCATCTACTTTATTTAAACCAATGTTTTTAGGGAGAGTTACATGGAGGCCATTTTTTGGAGCCTAATTGCAAAACATCACCTCAATTTTCCTTTGTTACAAATAACCACACTTTGTGGGATCCCCAACCAAAACCATTACACAAAGCCACACTTTTGTGGGACCCTCCACCTTTTTTTTTCTATTTTTTAATTTCAATTTTCAAATCTTGCAACCACTTTTTATTTTCTTTTTCATTTTTTTTTTGTATTTTTGAAATTCAAATTTGGAATTTTGTTGCCTGCAGCCACTTTTTAAATTCTTTTTCTTTTTCTTCTTTTTTTTTGTATTTTTTAATTTCAGGTTTGCTATTCTCAGCCAATTTTTTATTTCTTTTTCTTTTTGAATTTACACAAATAAAAATAAAAAATAAAATGCAGATCATCATTAACAATAAACACTTTTCTCTTATATAAAATTCTAAAAATTACATTTAAATATAGAATTACATTTGTAAAATTTAAAATTACACTGAAACAAAATAATACATTTTTCTCTTGTTGCATAATTACATTTATTTCCTTTTCTGGTTGCATACTTGACAAGAAAATTGAATATCTCTTCATGTCTTCGTGCTCCCATTCTTGAATATGCAGAAATACAACTCATTCTTGAATATGCAAACACCCAACTTTGAATAACTGCGAGAAATATTTGAATATCTGAAGAAAAAATGTTGCATAACACAAAAAATTTGTTGCATAATTCACAATTTGTTTGCATAATTAAAAAAAATTGTTGAATAATTCACAATTTGTTTGCATACATGATTAGAATTTTGGTATAACAGGCCTTTTCCGATCTTCTACTATCATCAACAACATTCCCAACAAATTATTCATATCTTCTCCATTGTCACCAACAACAATAAGAATATCAACAAGTTTATTGATGCAAGTTTACAAATTTATAAAAATACACCAATATCCATGAGTTTTTTTAGCAGAAATTACACAAAAATCAATCAAAAAATTACATAAATTAATCCTAAGAAAATCAACAGGTTTTCTATAAGAATATCAACAGGTTTTCTGGAAATTCAGGTTCTATGGTCACAGAATCAATACTAAGTGTAAAATTATATTTCTGCTTTCATTGAATAAAGAGCCCAAAATTATATTTATGCTATGTTTTCACCCAAAATTATATTTCAGCTTTCACATAATCAATACTACTATTTTTGCTTTCATTGATAAATTATAAAACTCAATTTGGGAAAAAGTAAAATAAAAGGTAAAATAAAAAGGAAAAAAGAATCAATACCCATGATGCTTCATCATCCTCACCCTTCTGTCAATAGTTCTTCAAGTTCTACATCCAGAAATCGCATCTTCCACCATGCAATGAAAATTTACAAAAAAAAAAAAAAGTTACTTGTACAAAAATGCTTAAAATAACTGAAATTCGTAAGTTTTCAAAGAAAGTCCCAGAATTATAAAAAAGAAAATAAGTTTTCTTCACAAGTTTTCTTCACAAGATAATCTGCTAGGAAGAAATCAAAAGCCACTAGGAAGAAATTAAATTACTTGGAAGAAATCAAGTTTGTACAACACCATCTTCATGCGAACACATAAGTTCTTCACTAACCTGTTGATAAAATTGAACTTGGATCTGCCACCGTTCGCCTAGATCCACCGCCAACAGCCATTGTCGTCTCTGCAGCGGTATTGAAACCGCCATCGTTCGCCCAGATCTACTGACGTTCGCCCAGTGGCCCTAGATCGGTGGTGGCCATGGTGGTTGCCATCCTGGCGGTGCCATGATGGTGGTGATGGTGGGGCGGCAGCGAAGGCGGTGGTCGTGGTGGTGTCCATCGGGTGGCGGTGGGTGATTTTTGTGGTGGTGGTGGTGGTGGTGGGTGGTTGTGTGTGGCCGGTGGGGAGAAATGGAAGGAGGGAGAAGGGGAGAGAGAGAGAGAGAGAGAGAAGGGAGATAATGGGGAGGGGGACCGATTCCTTTAATGAGGAGAGAGAGAGAGAGAGAGAGAGAGAGAATAGGGGAAGGGGGGATACGGGTGTTTTATTAATAGGAAACAGGTGAGGTGAGGTGAGGTGGGGTGGGGGTATATTAAATGAATTATAAAATATTATAAGTGGGGCCCAATCCAAAAGATGAAAGTGTGGTTTTGTGTAATAAAGTGTGGTTTTGTGTAATGAAGGGAAAATGGTGGAGCTTTCTTCAATTAAGAAAAAAAATGTATGTCTCCTAGTAATTATTTCATGTTTTTATTGTTTATAATATTATCATCTTGTGTACTAATAAAAATATATTGATTATTTAATTTTAAAATCAATTATTTGAGGGGAAAAAAATTCGCCACCACAATACCATCCTAATCGAATTGCAGGAGTTTAATAATTGTAGTACTATACAATATTGATGTAAAATATGGTACAATGATAACAATGAACATAACGTCGTTTCAGTGATTTACTTAGCCCGTCTTCGATATGGCAAAGTATAGAGTAAACCGTGTTTCTATATAAATTTGGATCCATTTACCCGCATTAAACTCGCGGGCCATATTTTTATTAAATGATTGGACTTGATCCACCAAGAATTTCGTGGGCCGCTAAAACTCGCATATCACTACATTAAATTAGATTGCACCCATCCTTGGTTTTTTTTTTCTTACGTAATTAGTCATATTTCATTAACTCGAAGGCGTTCATCCAGAAACAACGCTTAATCCAAAACAAGGTGTTTTCACCCTTGGATTAATGTTATAAAAATTCAAGCTCAAGATCGAAGTCAAAATTCGGTCAAAATCCAAGTCAGCTGAAGAGAAGAATCAGAGGATCAAATTCAGAGTCAAGAACCCGCAAAATTTCTCGGTTCGATCCGATATAATTCAAGTCGTAAATTGTATTCGTGTTTATTATATTAATAAAACGAATTCTGCAGTTACACTTACATTACAAAAGGGTATTAGTTGTGATAATGGAAGGGTATGCCTAATGCTACTAAAATGTACTCTAGTTATTATAATTGGAGAGTATGACTTATATGCTATAGAAGACGGAGTATAAAGTGAAGATGGTCCATACATGAACCGTTGAAGGGTATTAGTTGTTTTCACTGAAGGGTATTAGTTGTTTTCACTTAAGGGTATTAGTTATTTTCACTGAAGAGTATTAGTTGTTTTCACTGAAGAGTATTAGTTGTTTACTGTCTTCAGTGAAAAAAACTAATATTCTTCAATGAAAACAACTAATACTCTTCAGTGAAGCCAACTAATACTCTTTAATGCAAACAACTAATATCATTTGGTGATTCATGTATGACCAATTTCACCTCAAACATACTCGTTATAAAATATTATATTAATCATAGGATATTAGATATAGCATATTTTAAGTAAATTAAAAAAAAATCTGGGTCCAGAAATAAAATATGAACTATTTTAAGGGTATTAGTTATTTTTCACTAAAGAGTATTAGTTGTTTTCACCGAAAGTGCAAGTTTCAACGAAGTGAGCTACGTGCTGCTTCGGGTTTCCTTTGCCATCGAATTGTTGGAACTTCGGGGGTTGGTAGCCAACTGGCATCCTTAAGTCATTGATCCTCTTGGTATAAGACTTGGTGTAAGTGAATGATGGTTTGGAGCTGTCATCAAACTTGTCATTTATTGTCTCCAATATGAGCTCTTTGAGTTGATCGACTTGGATCCCTCCATCAGATGAGATCTGCAGCTCCTTAGCAGTTGTCCCAGTCTCTTCTGCTGCTTGGCATTTGGTTGAGGTCTCTTCCATTCCTTAGTCCTCAACTTGCTTCCCGTGGGCGTGACTTGCATCACTATTCTCCACCTTGTTCACCAGGTTGGAGATTTGGATGTCTCGATTCTTGACGTGTTGGGAAAGCCCTTCAACATCTTTGAGCAGACTGCCAAGTCGTTCGTCGATGGTTGAGGCATCCGTCGTCATAGTAGTTAAGCTTGCTTGAGAATAGAAGGGATGAGAGGTGAGTCCCACCGGGCGTGCCAAATTTGTAACTGCAGAATTCATTTTATTAATATAATAAACACGAATACAATTCACGACTTGAATTATATCGGATCGAACCGAGAAATTTTGCAGGTTCTTGACTCTGATTTTGATCGTCTGATTCTTCTCTTCAGCTGACTTAGATTTTGACCGAATTTTAACTTCGATCTTGAGCATGAATTTTTATAACATTAATCCAAGGGTGAAAACACCTTGTTTTGGATTAAGCGTTGTTTTTGGATGAACGCCTTCGAATTTGGTGAAGAACCCTCTTTGAATCTTTGAAGGCAAACACCGGATCGGAGGGACTTCGAGCCTTGATCTTCGATCTGGAGCTGCTTTAGGAGGATTTGGGCGAAGAACGACGAATAACGTTCTTGGAGTTCCTTCGAATCTTTAAGCAGAAACACTGAATCGGAGGGGCTTTGAGCCTTGATCTTCGACCTGGAGCTGCTTCTAGCGGATTTGGGTAAAGAACAGCTTAAAATGTCGAAGAATGTTCTTGAAGAATCTTCGAATCTTCAAGTAGAAAACACCGGATCGAAGGGGCTTCGGGCCTTGATCTTCGATCTTGAGCTGCTTCTCGAAGAACGACGAAGAACGCTTTGAGTCTTCAAGAACGGTTGCAGAGGATTCGCTTTTGATCGTCTGGATGCTCGTTCGCTTGTGTTCGTCCACGTCTTCGATCTTGTCTTCGGTCCGTCTTTGAAATGAACAACGAAGACCCTATTATAGGGTGGAGGATGGAAAACTTTCCATTCCTGTCGTGCCACATGGCACATCCTGATTGGCCCATGCCATTTGATTGACGTGATTTGCGAGTTAGTTTAATTCGCTTCCATTTTTATCGAAATATCATTTAATTCTCGTTCTTATGGTAAATAAAGCGTATTTATTACCCAATATGAGTATCGAACACTCATTTAATTCGACCGATTTGTACCGTGTACATTTAATATCAATTTAACTATTTAATTTAAGAATTAATTTAATTAAATTCTCAAAATAATATAGTAAATTTATTTGATATTAATATTTGATTTGTACACGTGTCACCATTTAATTGGGTGTAAAATTTATTTGCTTACAGTAAGTCATACTCTTCAATTATTACGACTAATACATTTTTGTAATATAAATCATACCCTTCATATATCACGACTAATAGCATTGTATAACGTAGGTTATAACCTCTAGTTGTCATGACTAATACATTTTTATAATGTAGGTCATACATTTCTTTATCACTACTAATATTCTTCTGAAATGTAAGTCATACATTTCACTTATCATGAATAATATCCTTTAGTAATATAGGTCATGCACTTCAATTATAATGACTAATACAATATTATAATACCTTCCGGAAAAAAAATACAAACATATATTTAAGGGGAATTAATTAACAAAGGAATTAAAATAAAATAAATAAAGGATATTGCATTAAGAAAGGGGGAAAATGAAGCAGAAACAAAAGGAGAGAAAAATTAATATATGAGCTTAATACATATTACGTGAATGCAAAGTAATTACCCACCAAGCCATTTAGTCGAATGCGATAGTTATTTAGTAAATCCGCATCAACCAATTAACACATTTCACACCGCACTGTGTGTAGCCCAATAAATTGGATCCAATTTCACACATAAACTCATTTTACTCTATACATACTCCTTCGAAATAGATTATCTTCTTATATAAATTTCTTATACTTTTAAAATAAGATAACTGTAGAATAAAATAGAAGAAAATTATGACTAGTGAGTCTCGTGCATAAAACTGAGTTTTCATTACATATATATTGTACTCCCTTTATCCTTCTTTTAATTTTAACATTTTTTTTAAAAGATCTCTTAATCAAATACTAAATTTATTACACTATCTTTCCATATTTTTCATCAAAAAATTTACAATAAAATATTACTATATTTATTAAAACGTGTATTACCTCCTAAATATTAAGAGGGCGCTTGATTAGCCATTCTTCAATGGTAATGGGAATGAAAATTTATTTTCATCTATGCCCTCATAATTAAAATGATATGTTAGAGGAAGAAGTGTTCCAATGGTGACATCATTGCTAGTGTCATGCCCCAATTTTGGAATAGAAGTAGACAACAAATGGTTGTTGGTGGAGGAAGAGGGGAGTGATTGAAGAGGATGCTTGTAGGAAGAAAATAGGGTAATCAAAATGGAGTAGTGATTACCTTATTTAGGAGGAGAGGTAGTGATTTTGTTCTCATGAAACACTAATTTTTAATTTTATTCTCATTATCATTGAAAAATTGTTAATCAAGCACCCCTAAATTTATCGGGATAGGAGAGAATATGTTTTATTGACTTATGATACTATGCGAATAAAATTTTAAAATAAAGTGAAATTTAAATTCACATAATATGTCTATCTCTTCCCAAACTAATAAATTAATTACAGGAAAAAATTGGAAAAAACTGTATACGTGTACGTAGGAAATGTAATTATGTAATGTTGGAATCTTTCCTAATCTTGAAGGCATACGGGCACGTCAGTACGTCACTAATTTTTTTACTTGTCTTGAAGTGTGTGAAGCAAAGCACATGGAAGAAACAACAGTCCAAAGTCCAAATACACGACCTCATGAAAGAATACAATGGTCACATACCCAAAATGAATGCATCATAAATATTCGAATTCGAGAGGTACTTTTTCTTTTGATCAATTGAAAAGGTCGAACAATATTAATTATTTTTATTAAAATATTATTAATTGTATATCAATAATAAAAAAATTCCATATAATTCCACCGTAAAATAAAAATTATCTACGAAATTAGAATTGACTATGAAAATTTTCAATAAAAAATTTCGAGTGAAAATTGTCTATTTGTCTACAAGATTTTCTAATCATGTAGACACATTCATTCCTCAACATACAAATAATTTTTCTACGAAATAAAATTTATTGATATTAATTACCTACAAGCAATTTACCTATAAAAATTTATCTACAAATAATTTGTTGCCAAATCTTTAAGAAATAAAAATTAAGTTATATTAAAAAAAACTTGAATTTGCCAGCATTGAATGATAAAAGGAATTTTGGGTGAGAAACTGGCTCCAATACATACGGGAAGATGAACTATTTTTCAGAGAAATTTAACTCCTGATTCATCTTTATTAATCGTTTTGGATTCACAAGAAAACTTGTTTCCGGGAATCGGAATATGAAAGCAATAAGAACGGAATTGAAAATCACACAAGAACGCCAGATTTACGTGGTTCGAAGATGAATACTCCTACGTCCACGGGATCCAAGAGGATATCTTTTCACTAAGATGGAAATTGGAAGTTACAAGTTACAATCACTCAATCTCTCGTGTTTTCGCTCACAATTGATTCTCACACTTCTCTCAGCTGAGAAGCCCCTTTTTATAGATACAGAGATTGGAAACGAACCCTAGATTCGATTCAGTTGTAACAAACTCAAAGTAAAAGTAGTTATCCAGCTGGCTAACGACTTCAATAACTGCCATAGTTGATTCAGTTAGAATCGCCATCGAATTAGCTTCAATTTGGTGTACTTTGCGAATAGCGGACTTCGGGATCAGATGACAAGACCTCCTTTGGCTCTGGTCATTTACACCAGATGACCTCTGATGTCTCATCTACCAGACTCGTCTGACCAGACCTCACCTGATGGACCTCCTCTGGTAGCTCTCCTGCCAGACTTCTCTGGTCAGGCTTCTCTGGTCAACCTCATCTGGTCCATCTCCTCTGGTACGCCAAATTCACTAACTCTCACGGCTAACACTTTCTCAACTTAGCCTCCTATTGAATTAAGCTCAGCAGACTACATACTTCACAATTCTCCACCTCAGATGAGAAGTATCAATCCTTTCCTCCTCTCCTCCACACTCCAGCTTGGGCCTAAGGAACATCCCATACACTCATCTTTACCAATTCAACACAGAATTTGAATTTCGTCCCTGGTAAAGACTTTGTACACATATCTGCAGCATTGTCCTCTGTAGATATCTTCTGGATGAGAACCACTCCTTTGTCAATGATTTTCCTTACAAAATGCAACCTTACATCAATGTGCTTTGATCTCTCATGGAACACTTGATGTTTCACCAGATGAACTGCACTCTGATTATCACAATGAATGACCACAGCCCTTTGATTTATGCCAAAATCCTTGATTATGTCTTTTAACCACAAAGCCTCCTTAACGGCATCAGACACTGCAACAAACTCTGCTTCTGTAGTAGACAATGTAACTCCACTCTGCAGAACAGATCTCCAGCTTACAGCAGTATTGTAAAGTGTAAAGATGTACCCTGTTAAGGATCTTCTGGTGTCCAGATTAGCAGCAAAATCAGAATCTACAAATCCTTCCAGTGGACTCTTCTGGTCAACCATCCTCTCAAACATCAGACCCAGATCAGATGGCCCCTTAAGGTATCTGAATATCCATTTCAAAGCTTCCCAATGTAATCTTTCAGGATTAGCCATGTATCTGCTCACCATACTCAATGCATAAGCTAAGTCTGGTCTGCTGCAGACCAGAGCATACATCAGGCTTCCAACCCCACTTGCATAAGGTACTTTCATCATAGTCTTCTTCTCTTCATCAGACTTTGGTTCCATTTCCTTAGATAATTTGAACTGTTGTCCCAGAGGAGTTGACACAGCTCTACTCTCATGCATGTTAAACCTCTTCAAGACCTTCTCAATGTAACTCTTCTGGGATAAGAATAATCTTCCAGCTTTTCTGTCCCTAAGAATATCCATTCCAAGAATCCTTTTAGCATTCCCCAAGTCCTTCATATCAAATCTGGCACTTAGCTTCCTTTTGATACTCTGAATCTTCAGAAGACTCTTACTGGCAATAAGCATGTCATCTACATAAATCAGAAGATAGGCTATCACATCACTACCTTGCCTTTCCAGGTATACACAAGTATCATACTTGCTCCTTACAAATCCAATGGATAGCATAACTTCATTGAACTTCTTGTGCCACTGTCTTGGACTTTGCTTGAGGCCATACAGTGATTTCTTGAGCAGGCACACCTTCCCTTCTTCCCCTGGTTCAACAAACCCTTCTGGCTGGTGCATGTACAAGTTTTCAATAAGATCACCATGCAGAAAAGCTGTCTTCACATCAAGTTGTTGCAGCTCCAGATCTTCTTGGACTACTCTGCTCAGAAGTAATCTGATTGAACAATGCTTAACCACAGGTGAGAATACCTCATTGTAATCAATTCCTTCTCTCTGAGTAAATCCTCTGGCAACTAGCCTGGCTTTAAACCTCACCTGATCTTTCACACTAGATTCAAGCTTCCTTTTAAACAACCATTTACAACTGATTAGCTTCTGCCTAGGTGGCTTATCAACAAGAATCCAAGTATGATTCTTCTTAAGAGACTCCATCTCTTCTATCATGGCTGTAACCCATGACTCCCTATCACCACACTCAAGGGCTTCCCTGTAGCTTTTAGGTTCTTGGTACTCTATGGCTTCTGCTGTAACAAGTGCATAGGAGACCAGATCCACACGGCCAAACCTTGCTGGAGGATGTATTTGTCTTCTGGATCTGTCTCTTGTCAGACTATAATTTCTCAAGTCTGCTTCTGGCACTTCTTCCTCCTCTTCTGCAGGTGCACTATCCTCATCCGATGACCCATTCTTTCCTGCTTCCTGCTCTGGTTCAGAACCAGATGCACTCTCATGATTGTCATGATCAGGCTCCACCTCAACTTGAGTAATTGGCTCAGAAATAACACCATCCATCTCTTCAGCTGATGGCTCTCTATCACCTCCACCTGACTTGTATCCCATCTGTGATTCATTAAACACAACATCTCTGCTGGTAATACACTTCTGGTTCCCAGGCTCTAGACACCACAGCTTATACCCCTTAACACCTTTTGGATACCCAATGAAAATACATTTTAAAGCTCTAGGTTCAAGTTTGTCTTGCCTCACATGAACATAAGCTAGGCACCCAAACACTTTCAACTTTGAGTAATCTGATATCTTTCCATACCAAACCTCATCTGGGGTTTTAAACTCAATGGCAGATGATGACACTTTATTAATGAGATACACAGCTGTGTTAACAGCTTCACCCCAAAAACTCTTAGGTAAGTGAGCATCAGATAACATACACCTAACCCTTTCTAGAATAGTTCTATTTATTCTCTCTGCTAGACCATTCTGCTGGGGGTTTGAAGGAACATTTTTATGCCTAGTAATACCCTTCTCCCTACAGAATTGTTGAAACTCCTCTGATAGGAATTCAAGCCCATTATCAGTCCTTAAGTGCTTGATAGTCCTGCCTCTCTTATTCTCAAGTTCAATCAACCATTCTTTGAACTTAGAGAAAGCATCACTCTTCTGTTTAAGAATGTAAACCCAAACCTTTCTGGAATAATCATCAATAAGGGTAAGGAAATACCTGCCTCCACCACGCGTGGATACCCTTGCTGGTCCTCATACATCAGAATGTATGTAATCCATAACCTCCTTGGTGGTATGCTTCCCTTTCTGGTATGCTTGCTTCTTTGATTTCCCAAGAACACACCTCTCACAGAATTCCAGCTTACATATCCTCTTCCCTGGGATTGCTCCCTTCTTGGATAACTCCACCAGGCCCTTCTCACCAACATGTGTCAATCTCTTGTGCCACAAATTGACATCAGAAGACCCCATGGTAACATCAGCTGATCCTGTTACAGTTCTTCCAATCAAAGTATACAAACCATTCTTGATCATACCCCTCATCACAATTCTTCCAGATTTGGTAATTGACAGAATTCCTTTTTCTGTCTTGAATTCAAAACCCTTAGAATTCAAAGTACCAAGAGAAACAAGATTTCTCTTCAACTCAGGAACAAACCTGACATCAGATAAGATCCTATCAACTCCATCAAACATCTTGATCTTGATAGAACCAGATCCTTGCACTCTACAGCTCTCATCATTACCCAACAGAACAAGACCTCCATCAATTTTCTCAAGATCCAGGAACCAGTCTTCATGTGGACACATATGAAAAGTACACCCAGAGTCCAGGACCCACTTTTGACTTAGTCTCTCATGACTAACCATCAAGACCTCTGCACTATCATATCCTTCAACCTCCACAACAGCTGCATCTCCATCTTGATCACCTTGACTGCCTTTCTTCTTTCTTTCAGGGCAATTCTTTCTCAGATGACCTTCCTTATGGCAAGTGAAACACTTCCTCTTCTCAACAAAATCAGATTTCTTCCCACCCTTGTTCCCTTTTCCACCATCCTTCTTCTTGAACTGAAACCTCTTCTTCTTCTTGGATTGAACATTCAATCATTCAGCAGGCTTCTTCCCATCAGTTTGGATCTGTAGAAACTTGGTTTTCAGGGCAGTTTGAACATCATCAAACATCACCTGATCTTGTCTTCCAAATAACAAGGCATCTTTGAAATTTTCAAGAGACTTAGGTAGGGCATTCAACAACATCAATGACTTATCTTCATCATCAATTGTAACATCCAAACTCTCCAGATCATCCACCAACCTGTTGAACTCGTCCAACTGATCACCAAGATTCTTATCTTCACTCATTTTGAAGACTTGAAGCTTCTGTTTCATGTATAACTTTTTTCGTAACAGACTTGGTCTGGTATAACTGCTCCAACTTATTCCAGATCCCAAGAGCGGTTTCCTCCTTCGATACTTCCCTCAATGGCTTGTCCCCAAGACACAAGATAAGCGCACTGTGTGCCTTCCTCTTGTTCTCCTCCACCTTCGCCGGATTAGTTCCAGAAGCCACCTGAGCCGGTGGCAACAAGGCTTCGTACAACCCATTGTGTACCAGGAGTGCCTTCATCTTGATCTTCCATAAGCTGAAATCGTTCTTCCCCGTGAACTTCTCAATGTCGAACTTCGTTGCAGCCATGATTGCTTCCCACAGACGGCGCCACTTGTTAATCGTTTTGGATTCACAAGAAAACTTGTTTCCGGGAATCGGAATATGAAAGCAATAAGAACGGAATTGAAAATCACACAAGAACACCAGATTTACGTGGTTCGGAGATGAATACTCCTACGTCCACGGGATCCGAGAGGATATCTTTTCACTAAGATGGAAATTGGAAGTTACAAGTTACAATCACTCAATCTCTCGTATTTTCGCTCACAATTGATTCTCACACTTCTCTCAGCTGAGAAGCCCCTTTTTATAGATACAGAGATTGGAAACGAACCCTAGATTCGATTCAGTTGTAACAAACTCAAAGTAAAAGTAGTTATCCAGCTGGCTAACGACTTCAATAACTGCCATAGTTGATTCAGTTAGAACCGCCATCGAATTAGCTTCAATTTGGTGTACTTTGCGAATAGCGGACTTCGGGATCAGATGACAAGACCTCCTCTGGCTCTGGTCATTTACACCAGATGACCTCTGGTCCCAGACCTCCTCTGATAGACCTCCTCTGATGTCTCATCTACCAGACTCGTCTGACCAGACCTCACCTGATGGACCTCCTCTGGTAGCTCTCCTGCCAGACTTCTCTGGTCAGGCTTCTCTGGTCAACCTCATCTGGTACGCCAAATTCACTAACTCTCACGGCTAACACTTTCTCAACTTAGCCTCCTATTGAATTAAGCTCAGCAGACTACATACTTCACATTTGACCCTTCACAATCTTCAAAAAGAGTGAGGCAAATTCAAAATTACAAAAGAGTGAGGCAAATTCAAAAGCAATCTGATTCACTATATTTTTGAAGATGAACTATTTTTTTTAGGAAGTTGAATCTACAATATATTTGTATTGTACAGGACGATCATATATACAATACAGGATCCAAATTAAAAAAAAAATGCATAGGTGAGTAAATTGTTGGATTGCACAAAAGACGCAATGAAGGTCTTGAAGAACACCTCGCCAGGCTAAATTCTCTGCGAATGGAAAAGAATCAATGCAACATCTCCAAACACTAAAAAGAAATTTGAAAAATCAGAACGACAAAATTTATTATAAAAATAAAATGTTGCCCTGAATTTTTGTAGATTTCCAACAATATGTATATTTTGAGGTAAATTAACACAAATTTATGAATAATTAATACGTGCACTATTATTACGTTCTACTGAAATAATTAATACACATATATTTATATTTTTTTGTAAAATAATTTATTGGTGTGAAACTCTTTTGTACAAGCTAATTGCATTTCCAAGTTGAGCTGCCTCTTCCAATTCTAACATCACAAAAATAATGTGCCATCATCTGCTAAGGTAGGTGAGAAATGGATTGGGATCCTCTACAGTGCCCTAAAAGCCAGTAGCAAATGCTAGGCAAATATTCTACGCCATTTTGATCTTATTGTTGCCTTTTACATATTATCTTTTGAGTATAGTAGTTGTTGATAGGCGAGCAGGATCATCATTTGGGCGACCAGGATTAGCGCAAATCACACAAAATTTAAACTGGAATTAACTCATGATTCACCCAAGACATCCGGCGAGCAAAACCTACTTGCAATCAAGGCACACAGGCGAACAAAATCAGATCAAAAGCCACATGATGAGCTCAAACGGCATCCTGCCGATCAGATCCAACCACAACGCCAAAATAACAATTAAACAAGAGAAAAGACCATCAGAATCAGACTAAAGACTCCTCAAGGACAAGTTCAAAATGACGAACAGCTCTAGACAGCGAGCAAGTCCAATAGATAAGGATAGAATTTAGTTAAGATAAGGTCAAATTAGTCAAAGGACAGGTGTCGAGCATGCAGACTTGGTCGGCCAAAGGTCGTGCCACCTCCTGCAGGGCAAAAGTCTATAAATACTTAGATTTTTTTCAGCAAATAAAAAACAAGCACAAATTTTTACACACGTCCAAACTTCGATTACGAATCTAAAGCAGCTCGATTAACTTACAATCGAACTTAAACACGTAAGCTTTCATACGATTCTAATCCACTTAAACCCGAAAATCCATATTCACTAATTACGTTAGTGATCAATCACACGTAATTGTTTGATGATCAATTAACCATCTAAAACAGCCATTAATCTTCAAGATTAGAACTGATCGTCAACAAATTGGCGCTAGAAGGAGGGATCGAACCTCCGTTTCATTGAATACAAAGAGATTACCCCAGAATTGAAGAACGAGTTTGAGTTTTTGAAGAAAACAACTCAGGAACATCAAGAATAACACTTGATATTCACTGTGAAAATGCCTCAATCAAGGGAGACACAACGTTCTCAACATATAACCCGGGATTCGCACTCTCGAATGTCCCAAGCTGGTGGGCGAGCAAGGGCGAGCAGAAACAACCAAGAGAATCAAACTAATGTTGCTCACCAGTTAATACCACCAGAGTTGGACGCCATTGCCCGCAACCCCGACGAATTGGCGCGTACAATTGCCATGCTCCAGGCTTTACAGAGACAACAAGTCCAACCTGGCCCATCATATGTGCGAGCAAGGGGTAGCCCCACGAAGACTCGCGAACATATTAAGGCTAGGGGGGATCATTTGAATGAGGCTGACAGCGCCCAAGCTCGTAAGGCCAAAGGCAAAGAAAAATTGAACATTGAGGTCGCCAGTCAGGGAGGATCAACTCAGAACCCGGCCATGGCGGCAAGTCAGGGTACGCGCCAAAGTGCTCTGGAAAGATTGGGTCGACGTGGCCCGGGAATCCTGGAGATACATCCCCCTGCTGGAGCAGCTCGCCCAGCCGTAATACCTGCTCGCCAATCGGTCCTTGACCGACTGACTAGGTCAGCTTTTGGTCGCCTTGGTCCGAATGCAGAGCCCAATCCCAGGAGGCCAATCCAGGGGATTCCCATTCCCAATGTGGGAATGGAGCGAACAGAAGGCTGTACGCCTCAGCTCGTCGAACAGCCACAGGGTCAGGGGGGATCTTTAGAGGAGCTCGCCTCCATGAGGAAGGCCATCGAAAGCATGCAGGGCCAGCTGGATCAACAGAGAGGTTATGGGAACACGACTCTACCGGTCTCACCCTTGTCAGTAGTAATTCTGAAGGCTCCAATTCAACAAAAGATCCAGTTTCCAGCAAGTATCCAATATGAGGGCACGGCGGATCCCCGAGTGCATTTGATGAAATATTACAATTATATGGTATCAATGGGGGCAAGTGATGCAACCCAATGTCGAAACTTTCCTTTAACTCTCGGGGATCGTGTCCATAAGTGGTTTTCGGCCTTGCCACCAGCTTCAATTCATTCGTTTGCCCAGCTGGGTAAAGAGTTCTTATCCCATTTCTCTACAGCCGGGTCTTATCTATCCCAAAGACATCGGTTATCCGACTTGAAACAAACTGACGACGAGTCGGACCGATCGTATTTAGAAAGATTCGATAAGGTCTTGTTGGAGGGAGAGTCCGTTAGTGAAGACACCAAGATTGTGGCTGTCTTGGCGGGACTCAAGAAGGGTACTGAACTCTGGAAAGATGTGCACCTAAGATGTCCAAAGACATACGCCGAGTTTCGGGATCGGGCCGGCGTTTTTGTCTCAATGCATGAAGCCCTACAAAAGGATATGGGGGACAAAGGAGAACAAAAAGAGGGTACAAAGAAACCTGGAACTGGTTATCGAGCCCCCAAAAATATGAAGGCATTTACCGAGGGCACTGAGCTAAAAGACAAACTGAACCACATTCTCACTGTATCAATTGATACAGTTTATAATAGTGTCCGGGACAAAGAGTTGCTAACACCTCCCCGTAAGATACGTCAGGAAACGAGCAAGTTGAACCAGAATAAATATTGTGCCTACCATCAAAGTGTAGGGCACTTTACAAGCGAATGTCGTGACTTGCTAAAGCAGTTGTGGCGCTTTTACGAAGAGGGAAAGCTATCGGAGTTCGTGAAAAGACAGCCCGGCAAAAGAACCAGAGACGAAGATTCTGATGAAGAAGACCAGGACCAGGCACCTCATCGGAATCGAGCTGGACGACCAGCTCAGGCGCCGGCCGGGGGGCCAATACCGGATATCCAGATGATGGAACCCGCAGAACCCATAGGTGGTTATTCTGATGGACGACCACCGATCTCTAACCGGAAAAGAAAGGCAGAATTACGAGCAATCGGACATATACAGGAAATGGGGATCATTCCACCTACCATGCAAACACCGGAATTAATTTTCACCGACAGAGATTTGGAAGGAGTTCTGACCCCCCACAACGATTCGCTTGTGATTTGTGCCAAGATTATGGAAGCAAGGGTGCATAGATTACTGGTGGATACTGGAGCCTACACTAATGTCCTTTTTAAGAAGACACTTGATCAAATGGGAGATTATGCAGGCTACATCAGAGACACAAATCACCGTATCCTGGGATTTGGGAATGCCGTGACAATCCCGTTGGGAATAGTAACTTTCGCTATGCAACTTGTGACAATCAAAGAGCCTGAGAAGAATATTGCAAGAATGGTGGATTTCCTAGTCGTCGATCAAGAATCGTCGTACAATGGATTCCTGGGTCGACCCTTCTTAAACGAATTCAGGGCCGCATGTTCAACTTACCATTATTGCATAAAATTCCCAACAGCAAGTGGAGTTGGCACGGTGAAAGGAGACCAAAGAAAAGCTCGAGAATGTCTTCTGCAAATTCAGTCAAGGCAGGGACAAGTATCTATGATGGAAGCATCAACTAGTCAACTCGAAAATGAACCTTCAATCTTGGAGGACATCCTTGGAGCCCAAAACAATAAGATGGACATTGACGACCAACCGACGCCCACAGGCGATCAAGCACAGCAGGACGACGGGCAGAACCAGCCGAGAGCAGTGTTACCTCCCGTGGCCGACCGTTCGTACCTAAATGATAACCAGGGAAGTCCAACTTCGGTGGCCGAGTCTCACCCAGGGCCCGCAGATGACTTTGACCCTCGATTGGGTGCCGAACCCATGAACATTGAGGATGAGCCAAGTCCGGAGGGGCCAATAGTTGACCCTCGGTGGAAAGGGCAGAAACGACGGGCAACTCCTGTTGAAGAGTTAGAGGCCATCAAGGTTAATCCTGAGCGTGACAGTCTTGAACTTTACATTGGATCTGAACTCCCAGAGCCTTACAGAACACGCATGACGAACTTTCTGAAGGCAAACTTGGACGTCTTTGCGTGGTCTCATGCTGATATGGTGGGAATCAGCCCGGAGAATGCTTGTCACAGGTTGAATATCAACCCAACCCGAAAACCTGTCCACCAGAAACGGCGAAAATATGGACCAGATAAGTATCAAGCTTTAAACGAAGAAGTCAAAAAGCTGCTGGACAACGATTTAATTAAACAAGCGTTATGTCCACAGTGGGTTGCAAATCCTGTCCTGGTACGGAAGCCGAACGGAACCTGGAGGTTATGCATAGATTTTACAGATCTTAATGCAGCATGCCCGAAGGATAACTTTCCGCTCCCACACATCGATCAACTGGTGGACAGTACTGCTGGTCACGAAATGTTCACATTCATGGATGCTTTCGCAGGGTACCACCAGATTCCAATGCACCCGGACGACCAAGAGAATACGGCTTTTTATACAAATAAAAATCTGTTGTGCTGGAAGAGGATGCCGTTTGGTCTAATTAATGCTGGAGCAACTTATCAGAGGTTGGTGAACAAAATGTTCGACCAACAAATCGGAGATACAGTAGAAGTCTACGTTGATGACATCGTAGTCAAAAGTCCCCATAAGGAGGATCACCTCCATCATCTTTCCCAAGTATTTGACATACTCCGAAAATACAATATGAAGTTAAATCCAAAGAAAAGTAGTTTTGGAGTACATTCTGGAAAGTTCTTGGGCCATCTGGTCAGCAAACGTGGAATCGAAGCTAATCCAACAAAAGTAAAGGCAATTGTCGATATGAAACCACCACGCTCTGTTAAGGAGGTACAAAGGTTGACCGGTTGCCTAGCAGCCTTAAACAGATTCATATCACGGTCAGGAGACAAGTGCCGTCCATTTTTCGAGGCCATCAGAAAGGGCCACTTTGCTTGGACAGAAAACTGCCAGAGAGCTTTTGATCAATTGAAAGAATATCTGGGAGATGTAAAAATTTTGTCAAAACCAATTCCCGGTGAGAAGTTATATTTATACCTGGCAGCATCTGACACAGCTATAAGTTCGGTACTAGTTCGGGCGGATGGCAAGTTTCACCTGCCAATCTACTATGTCAGCCAGGCCCTGCATGATGCTGAAGTAAAGTACACACCAACCGAAAAGCTGGCCTATGCTCTTGTCATGAGTGTCAGGAAATTAAGACCATACTTTTTCGATCACCAAGTCGAAGTCTTAACAACTTTCCCCCTCAAACAAATATTACATCGACCCGACACAGCTGGACGTCTATTGAAATGGTCCATAGAGATCGGCCAATTTGGCGTGACTTATGCACCTCGAACCGCGATTAAGGGACAAGCGTTAGCCGACTTTATAGTTGAACTAACCTTCCCTCAAAATCCAACGAGAGGGCTAGATCACCCATGGCATCTTTACATAGATGGTTCGTCAACAAATCTGGCCTCGGGGGCAGGAATAGTACTCATCAGTCCCGACCGGCAAGTATTCACTTCAGCGGTCAGATTTGAATTCATGGCCACTAACAACGAGGCAGAGTACGAGGCCCTCATTGCAGGTCTTCACTTATCACTAGCAGTTGGGGTTAGACAACTCCAAATTTTCGGGGATTCCCAGCTCATTGTAAGCCAGGTACGAGGTGAATATGAAGCCAGAGACGAGCAAATGATCGAATATCAACGAATAGTGGCTCACTTGATATCTCTTTTAGATCAAGTGTTTATTCAACAGATACCACGAACGAGTAACACACAAGCTGACGCCCTAGCAAGATTAGCAACAAGTGATGGGCCAGCAGACCTGACGGACATTGTCATTACCAAAAAAGTTCAACCATCAACAATGGACTACGAAGTAAATCAAGTAGTCGAGTTCAACAATGATGATGATTGGAGGCCTCCTATAGCCAAATATTTAAAAGACGGGGAGTTGCCAAATAACTCGTTTGAAGCTGGAAGAATTAAAAAACAGGCGACCAGATATACTCTGGTAGACGAACAGCTTTACAAAAGAGGCTTCTCACTCCCGCTACTCAAATGTTTGTCTAGGGGGCAAGGAAGGACAGTCCTGGAGGATATACATTCTGGAGTTTGTGGAAATCACACTGGGGGGCAAGCTTTGGCCTACAAAACTATAAGGCAAGGTTACTATTGGCCAACCTTACGAAAAGATGCAATCCAATTAGCCAAGGCTTGCCATCAGTGTCAGGTTTTTGCTCCAAGCATCCATGCCCCAGCCCAGGAACTTGTATCGGTTTACAGCCCATGGCCATTTGCAAGATGGGGAATTGACATTATTGGTCCTTTCCCGGCAGGAGTGGGAAATGTTCGATTTGCCGTTATAGCAGTCGATTATTATACGAAGTGGGCAGAAGCAAAAGCCATGGTAAAAATTACACAGCAGAACATGATCAACTTCATATGGCAGAACATCATCTGTCGCTTTGGAATTCCACGAACAATTGTGACAGATAATGGCCCACAGTTTGATGGAAAGGAACTACGAGATTTCTGTACAAAATGGGGGATCAGGAAACACTTTTCAACTCCCTATCATCCCCAGTCAAACGGGCAGGTTGAAGCTGTAAATAAGATCATCAAGCATACATTGAAAATACGTCTGGCAGAAAGCAAAAGCAGCTGGTCAGAAAAACTCCCGGAAGTCTTGTGGGCATATAGGGTTTCTCCCAGGTCAAGCACCGGAGAGACACCTTTTGCAATGGCTTTCGGAACAGAGGCGGTAATACCAATTGAATTAAGAACTGACACAGTCAGGACAACCAGCTTTGATGAACAGGCAAATCATTCTGCCTTAGCCACAGAAGCAGATTTGCTCGAAGAACGAAGAATACATGCTGAGCTAAAGAATGCCACGTACAAGCAGAGAGCAGAGCGTTACTATAATTCCCAAGTCAAGATAAGAAAATTCGAAGTTGGTGACCTCGTTCTGAGAAAAAAGCTTGCCCCACCTCCAGGCATTTTTGGCCCGACTTGGGAGGGCCCATACAGGGTAACAGATAGGTTACCCAATGGAGCATATGACATAGAGGACTTAGATGGCAACTCGGCCCAATATTCCTGGAATGCAGCTAATCTAAGGAAATACTTTCAGTAGGCAACCAGTTCTGCTTCATGAGAGAGTGAAGTTAAGATAGGCGAGCTACTAAGTCCACTGGGCGAACTGGAATGGCCTGATACAAGATGGGTCCAAAAAACTTGCCTAATTTTTTGAAATTGTTCACCAAGTATAAATGGTCGAACAAAAATGAATTGGTTTAAGTCTGGTCGCGTGCTGGGATGTTAGTGTAGTATTTTCTTTTCCTCTTAAGAGTCTAAAGGATGTCTTGACAAATTGTATAGTAGTCGAGCAACTTTGACTCTTGGTGTAAATTATGTTCTTTAGTAAGTTGGGAGCTTAACATTGTTTCTGTCGAGCAAGTCCAACATAGCTAGTGCAAGGTTACGTTCTTGGTCGCGTTTGATACTTGTAATTTTTAAATGTTTGTTCAATATTAAGTTGTTCGTTTGAAATAGAAATGTGAGCTCAAGGCGCAAGTTGATTATACAACCAAGCCCATTTAAGGCTGTTCGTTTTTAAATGGACATAGCCTAAGGCCAAAAGCCCATCAAATCCTAAGGCCAAAAAAAAAAAAAAAAAAAAAAGGTTCTTAAAGAACAAGGCCCAACTACATTAAGATTGTTGAAGCACAGAAAAAGATGCAAAGAACAATTAATGCGAGATAAAAGACGAGCAAGTAAGCGAAATATATCCATTGATGATAAGGCTTAATCGCCCAAAAATTACAAAAGGATGAACAACAAAAAAGAAGTACAAGTTCCTAGCTAATCCTGTCCGCTAAGATCCTTGTCCGGCAGGAGGAGATATGTTGTCATCCTTGGGGTCTTCAAGTGGAGAGCCTTCAATGGCAGGGTCAACTGGGATTACCTCAGTTAGCTCAGCAATCAATCCCTCAGCATCAGCACGTTCCTTCAGAGCTCTTTCACTTTGATTGGCAGGAAGGATTTGCTCGCCCTCCGCAGCATCGCCCTCTTCTTCCTCGTCCTCGGCAGGACTTGTGATAATAATCTCGGGGCCAATGAAGTCGAGCTTGATCCCATATTCAGGCAGGTCGCCAATTTGCAGAGTTGTGCCCGGAGCAGGAGGGTTAGATTCAACAAAATTGCACAACTCCTTGCCGATCTCCTCAACAACTGCGGCAGCCTTGAATTCATGGGCAATACGGATGCTCTCCGCGTAACCCGTTACGTAACCAAGAATCGAGCTCACCTCCATTTTAGGAATAAGTTCCTCTTGGGTAATGGAGTTGGCGAGCTGAATCTCAAGGTCCGCAACTTTGGCCGTCGCTTCAGTTGCATATTTCTCGGCGACCTCCTTCTGCTGCTGGGCACGAGCAAGTTCTGCTCGCATGTGCTCAACCTCGGCCATTTTGACCTTCAGCTCCTCGGAGACTTTGACGTGCAGATCCAAGGCACGCTGCTCGCTAATCTGATGAGCTTTGGCTTTGTTCTCGAGATCGGCAATAATCTTCTTCGCCTCAGCCTTAGCTTCATCACGCTCCTTGGCAATACGGCTGACCGTGGCCGCATGTTGTCGTGAGTCCTTCTCAAGGTCCTCAACTTGGTCGACCAAACGTTGCACGGCCGCCAAGGTGTTGCCCGCCTCGACAAGACACAAACGGCCATTATCACGAGGCGCTTGTGCCTTGACGGTCTCATTAAGCTCCTTGGTCCAGCTCCGAGCAACGACCTCGGAGGCGCGGCGGACAAAAGAGTCCGGGATTTCGCGCAAGTTGGTCGGCACCCTTGAGCAAGCGAATCGATGCACCAGGTTAGATCGCCCTGGATACTGCTCGGGCGAGTAGCTGAAAAGAAATTTTTCAGTTAAAAAAAAAAAAAAAAAAAAAAATGCTAAGTGTAATGGGCGAGCAAGGTTATACCTGTCAAGACGACCTTTATCCCAACCAAGGTAGGTGGGATCAGATGAAGGACCAGATCCTTCACGAGTGGTGACAACCAGAGCATGCTCGCCGGGACGCTCCACCGAAGGAGTTTGTTCGCTGTCGCCTTCGGATGGTCGGACAGCCACCGTCACCTTCTCTTGAGCCGTCTTTGCTCGTTTGGCTGCCTTCTCGGTATCGGAGACGGGGGTACCGTCTCCACAGAGAAGCCTCTTCGCCCTCGGAACCAGTGTCTTGGGCGGACTCGCCACGGGGGCAGGAGGCTGTGCCGAGCTGGACCCGCCGGCTTGTCGAGGGTCTCCTTTTCCACCCTTAGCCGCAAGGGCGATGATTTTTGAGAGGGGATCCGACTTCTTGCGTCCTTTTTTGGTCGGCATCTCCCAAACCCGGTTATCAAGCTCAAGGAAGGAAGGGTGAAGCGCAATGGAGGCGAGCTGATCTGTAAAAGAAAGAGAAACAAAATTAATATTAAGTATAAAATCGACCAGATCTGCTCGCCCAGCTTAAAGAATTACCCTCTGGGATACGAGCTAGAGCCTCGAGATGGTGAGGGTAGGTCGTGAGGTGAGCAACTCGCAGTGTGTCCTCGGAGAAGAGATGGCCGATACTTCGATCTTCTCGGCGACGAAGGGCGATCAAGCACGCAACAAACAGGAATAGGTCGCTTATGCTATTCTTCACAGTTCGCCACCCCAAGTTCTTGGGACCTGAAACAAAGGGAAAAGAGAATTAAAATTAGTCCAACCACTTCAAAGATATAGAAGAGGTAAGACTCACGCTTTAATTCCCTAAACTCCGCCGGGGTCTCGATTCGTTCAGAACCCCCTGAAGAGCGAGCAGAAGCACGCCAATCGCCTCCAATCCAGAACCAGTCATGCTTCCAATCCCGCACTTTCCCAGGAATATCCTCGACAAGTTTTTGGCCTGGTCGCGCCTTTAGATAGTACCAGCCCGCCTCTTCCCCAGTACAGCCGGTCATCGTCATTATGTAGCCAACCTCCTCGGCGGACAGCCTGTTTGGATACCCCTCCAGGGCGAACATTACCATCAGGGCCATCAGATTTATCCACCCAACAGGAGTAAGTTGGGTGATAGCCAAGTTCACATCATGTAGAAATTGGCCGACCAAAGGGTGCAGCGGCAGAGAGACTCCAGCGTTTAGGGTGGCAAGGTTGATCGCCGTCAGTCCGCGTGGTGGGCGATCAGCTCTGTCGTCCGCCAAGGGAGCATACATGGGGATGTCAAAGGGAATCTTGTAATCCCTCCGAATCTCAATTAACTGTTCCTCGGTAATGGCGGATACGATGCAGCTCGCTGCGAACTCGGTCGCTTTAAGTTTCCGTACTCCGCGAGCAGGAATGACAAAGCGATTGGAGTGCTCCTTTTCGTACTCATTCCAGTTGACACGGCGAGCAACCGCGATTGGAACCTGATGTTCGATCAGTCTGGGCGCCGGAAAGTTAATGTCCTTGAGGAAGGCCCAAGTCAGCTCGTCAAGGTTCACCGGCTGAAGTACCTCGACTTCTTCATCCTCGTCTTCGTGGAGATCCGAGCTCGTCTCTTCTAAGAGATGGCGAGCAGGATTTGCTCGCTCCTCTCTCTCCCCGGAGGGGTGAGCTCCAGAATTAACCGAACGTGCAACCGAGGCCGCCTCGGGATCAGATTCCAAATTGACTATGGGTGGATTCTCTTCGACGGGCCTTTTTTCAGGATTCCGAGGAGGAAAAGAACCGGTCTCGGAGTGCGACGCCATCCAATGAACTAGGGGGAGGAGATTAGGGTTTTTTGCAGATTCCGGCAGAGGGAGAACACGGCGGCTCGGAATTTTCCCCAGCGGAGTAAGGATTCTCGATGAATCAAGAACGCACACTAAGCAAGAAAAGAAGAAAGAGAAGAAAATAAGCAGAAAAAAAAAACTACCTTGACGTTGCTCGAAGATCGCCGGAATCTGGAAACGTCGCCGGAAATTTCAAAGAAGAAAGAAAGAAGGATTCGCGCCTAAGAAACAATGAGAAAATGAAAAAAAATGAAGAAAATTTTCCTTTTATACTTCTGGAAAAACGGGGTACCAGGCGAACAAAGTTGAAAATGGAAGGACCAAATTGCAAATTCTGGGCGCGTGCAGCACCTGTCCGACAAAACGGGAAGGCGCGTCTCCTCGGGAATGTGTGCGCGTGGGCGGTAGCAATCATTTCGCCCACGTCACACCTCGAGCCGTGCCCAGACCTTGGGATCCCAACCGTCTCCGACCCGAGTCTGCTCGACCAATGTTGCCCGCCCATGAAAAGCTGCTCGCTCCAGGAACATTCTTGCTCGCCTTTGTGGCACTTAAAAGTTGCCAACTCAAAAAGTGCTCATCCACCACCTTCACAATTTATTGATCGGCAAGGGGGCAATTGTTGATAGGCGAGCAGGATCATCATTTGGGCGACCAGGATTAGCGCAAATCACACAAAATTTAAACTGGAATTAACTCATGATTCACCCAAGACATCCGGCGAGCAAAACCTACTTGCAATCAAGGCACACAGGCGAACAAAATCAGATCAAAAGCCACATGATGAGCTCAAACGGCATCCTGCCGATCAGATCCAACCACAACGCCAAAATAACAATTAAACAAGAGAAAAGACCATCAGAATCAGACTAAAGACTCCTCAAGGACAAGTTCAAAATGACGAACAGCTCTAGACAGCGAGCAAGTCCAATAGATAAGGATAGAATTTAGTTAAGATAAGGTCAAATTAGTCAAAGGACAGGTGTCGAGCATGCAGACTTGGTCGGCCAAAGGTCGTGCCACCTCCTGCAGGGCAAAAGTCTATAAATACTTAGATTTTTTTCAGCAAATAAAAAACAAGCACAAATTTTTACACACGTCCAAACTTCGATTACGAATCTAAAGCAGCTCGATTAACTTACAATCGAACTTAAACACGTAAGCTTTCATACGATTCTAATCCACTTAAACCCGAAAATCCATATTCACTAATTACGTTAGTGATCAATCACACGTAATTGTTTGATGATCAATTAACCATCTAAAACAGCCATTAATCTTCAAGATTAGAACTGATCGTCAACAGTAGTAATACTATTTTAAGTACCCATTCTACCACAAAATTATATTTGGTATCAAAAATACAATAACAATAGAGTTCGTGTCCATCTTATTTATGCAATTAAATATCTAAATTGAATTAATGTAAAAAAAAATATTATTTATAATAAATTAAGAAATAAATATATATTGATTACTACGAATATATCGTATTTACATAATAGTATGATTTGGTATGAAAATTAATATTATTTAATTGGCAAAGTATAGAGTGAACAAGTTACACCGTGAACAAATTTAGAGGTTATTTGTTGTTTCACTAAATGATATTAATTGGTTCAACTAAAGGGTATTCATAATAAAGTATTAATTATTTCACTAAAAATATTCATTTAAGTTATTAATTGCTCTCCCTAAAGGGTATCAGTAGACCTCACTAATGGTATTAGTTGAAAATTTCACGGCGAAGTTTGTTCACATTATAAATACTCTATTTAATTTAAATATGAAATCTTCCAAACACATATATAAAAAAAATACAAAAATTTGTGTGAGACGGTTTCATAGTGAGACAATTTACAAACTAGCAAAAATTAACACGCATCTCTTCCAAAGTATTAATGTGTTATATTAACTTTTATTATGTTTCACCGTGATAGAATCTCACGCAAAACCTACTCATAAATAAATATTAGGTGAATTAAAATAAGAAAGAAAAAAAAATAACAAAAGATAGTGAAAAAGCAACAAAAGAATTACTAAACTTTCATTTGTAAAGGACAATAAAGGATTAAATCATTTAGTATATTCCACGGCATTTGTTGCTGGGTTTTAGTGCACCGTAGAGGATCTGAATCCCTGAGAATGTAGTTAACTTGATCCCAAGGATTTTTCGCAAGTCTTGCAAAATACACTAGATCTTCTAAACATATGAAAAATAGATATAGACTAAAGCTCTATTTGATTTGCAGGATTGATCAGGATTGGACACTTAATCCCAACTAATATTGTATTTGGTTTGCAGGACTTGGTCCCAGGACCCATTTAGTCCCGTGGGGTTGGTGAGATTTGTTAGTCTCAATTAGTAAAATGACTATTTTACCCTTCATTTTGAACATAAAAGGACTATATTGTCCTTATTAACACAATAAATTACAAAATCATCTCATTTAACACAAAACCTTAGCTGCTCATTCCTGCCCCACTGCCGTCGTGCATCGTCTCTCCGATAAAATTCGTCTCGCTGGTCGTCATCGCCACTTCACCAGACGTTCGAGGAGATAACTCCGCCTTCAATTCATGGAGATAACTCTGCCTTTTAATTCATCTATTCGCCACTTCGTCGCCTTCAATTCCCGGTGCAAACTCCGTCGATGGGAGGCTCAATTTTTCTTCTCATCTTTCCTTTTATTTCAATTGACGGCCGAATAATCCTAGGCCAAGAGAATTTGTTTATGATTTTAGGGTTTAATTTCTTCCACCTACCTTTTCAATTCTTTTCACTTTTTTATTTTAATTGTTTGCTTATTGATTAGATTCGATTGCCTATCTCCAATTAAGCTCTATGTTTGATAACTAGATGAGACCCCGCGTATTACGCGAAATTTTCTATTAAATTTAACACTACAATAATATTATATATATAAATTAATTTTCCCATCAAATAATAATATAATTATATAATAAATATCAAAATAATATATATATATATATATATATATATATTATCTTGTATAATTATATTGTTTAATTTAAATAATGGTAATTAGAAATTTAGAATCATAAATACACGAATTTTTCAAATATAGTGATAATAAAACAATCAAATAAGAAAATATGAATAAGTTAATCAAATATTAAATTTTTAAATAATTAGAATTGTTAAAATAAAAACCCTTTAAACGCTACTTTTAAGGTCCTCATGATGTAAACCATTACAGGGTCTTACTTATGTAGTCATCGAGTACTCGAAGCCGTTGACAGAGAAGAATTTTGATCTCAGTCTGCCGTAAATAAATGCTAAAGTCGATTAGTCGGTTTCTGGCTGGCTTACATCCTATCCGTAGGTCTTCGACTCTCCCATGATCTGAGACATCCTCTTCTTTGTAATCAAGCCAGGGCAGGGGATATCTATTCTTAGATTTGGTTGAAATATTCACAAATTGACAATCCTTAAAGTATGATTTTTTTTCCTTTTTAAATATAATGAGATGCATTAGTTGATAGATTTATAGACTTAAGTTAAGTAGATGTCTAAAATATGTAAAGATTTAAAAATTTGTTTAGTGTCAATATAACAATGAAGTTATAAGAGAGGTCCAAGGTTCGATCCTTTGTTAGTACATTTTGTTAATTGGACTTACATTAAGATGCCACATGTATGCCACATATGTAATACAATCCAATAAGAGAATAACATGTCATTTAGAAAAATTTCAAACTTCATGAGAAGACGACACATCATCCAAATTAATATAAAATCGACACATCATCTTCTCAAACTCTCTATTAGTATAATAGGGGATTGAGCTGACATAATTCATGGTAATGGTTGTGTAATTTCTATATTTATTTTTTCATGTGAAAATAGAGGAATTGGGGTACGCCAGTATAGTAGTTTATTATATGCCTTGTTCTTATATAACAGTATAGCATTATAGAGGAATTAGTAGGCAACTTATATGCCCTGTTCTCGTTGGTGAAGGAGGGTGGCGGCGCTGGCTCGCCGGTTGAAGGAGGGCGGCGGCGCTGGATTGTTGGTGAAGGAGGATGGGCGGCGCTGACTCGCGTTGAACCCTAGCTGATTGGAGTGAAATCGTTTTGAATTTGTGGGTAACAAAGTTATAAATTGTTATAAATTTGGAGGTAATTTGGGTAATTATTATAAATTTGATTTAAAAATAAAAATATAAAAAATTTACAATCCTACAATCCAAACATAAATCCAACCTAATCCAATCCCAACTAGTCCAATCCAATCTAGTCAAAGCTAGTTCCGTGAATCAAACGGGGCCTAAGAGAATCTCCTAGTCCAGGAGAAACAATTTGTGCTTTAATATTCATATATTGCATAGCTAAGTGCAATTGATGTATACAATTTTTTTGCTAAATATAAAAAAAAAAAAAAAAAATCCAAAGATTATTTATTGTAAAGTGTTTTTGGGCATGTAAATAAAAAATTTGCCGGCATAAACACCTCGGACTATAGAGTTGACTATTAAATTAATTGAATCTCAGCCTAATTAAATACGGACGAGATCTCCTGTTACATAATAATGTTACATCTTCTGTTACATTCGTTAGATGATTGACAAGTGTCTTATTCTCTCTTTTAAATCTTACCAAATCTTACCATGCATTTATAATTTTAAATATATTTGAAAAATATTTAATTTAGTTTATTATAATTATTTTAAATATAATTGTAAAAAAATTAATTAGAAATAAATTTAAAATAACACATTTTTTATTATTTGCTTGATCCTTTTATTTAATATTTAAAAAAAATAGTTTAGATTAGATTAAAAAAAAATCTTGGTATAATTTTTAATTTAGTTGTTGATTTGACAACATATAAGAAACGAATGCTGGAGAAAAGTTAGAATAAATGTTGTTAAATTTAATATTTTTAATCTCTTCACTATTTTCTCTAACTTTTTTAATATATTTGAAAATAAAAAAAAATTAAGATAAACTTTTGCAATTATAATAAACGTTGTATATGTAAAATAGTTCATACTAACAATAGTAATATAGTAACACTATAATAATAGTATAATATTTTATAAAAAAAGATGTAGAAAAATATCACTATTTTATTAAAATAGATGTAAAAAAAAATGCATAGTGATATAGAAACGGGTTTAAATAAATTAAAAATATAATTTAATTATTTTGAAAATAGAATGTAAATTTTTTTTTTTTTTTTTTATGGATGTAAAAAATTGTTTACTTTTTTTTATGGATGTAAAAAATTGTTTAATTTTTTTTATGGATGTAAAAAATTGTTTAATGAAAAACAAAAAAATGGAATATGATGTGTATGAAACCTAAAACAAAATTAAATTATGCCAGTGTATTTTTAAGTGGTCGGTCATATTATTTTTTATAAATAATATTTTTAAATATATTTAAAATTAGAATAACCTATATTATAGCGAACAAAAAATTAAAAATTGCATTTGTTCTTGTCAAATCAACAACTAAATTAAAAATTAAGCAAATATTTTTTTAATCTAATCTAAACTATTTATTTATTTATTTTCTAAATATTAAATCAAAGGTTAAAACAAATAATAAAAATTGTGTTATCTTAAATTTATTTTTAATTAAATTTTTATAGTTATATTTAAAAATAATTATAATAAACGAAATTAAACATTTTTCAAATATTTTTAAAATTATAAATGCATTGTAAGATTTTGTAAGATTTAAAAGAGAGAATAAAGAGTTTTTCCTTAAATTATAGTTACCTTAAATTTGTTAATAAGACACTTGTCAATCATCTAACGGATGTAACAGGAAATGTAACATTATTGTGTAATAGGAGATCCCGTCCAAATTAAATAGGTCTAAATTTGCATTAAATTAAGTCTTCGAGAACTATTTTAATATCACGTAAAATTAGTGTGCTTCTAAATAAATAGGGTCAAATTAAGTTGATATAATATTTGGAGTAGGCTATAGGAAAAAAGACGGCTACAGGGACATTTACAAAGAGAATGTTTATCTTAAACTAGCATTTAGACTGTCATTTAAAGTCTTGAAAGATCAAATAAGAAATAAATTTCCTGTAAAAAAAAAACAACATTTCATGTGGCATCAAATTTAAATGGAGGGCAATTTTTATTTTTTTTGGATTCGAAGTCATCGTCTGTAAATTGTATTGGTTGTTCCAAAAGTTTACTCCTTGATTTTATTTTCAATTATAATTTTAGGATTTAATTGATTAAAGTACAAAAATTTCCCTGTAACGAAGGCAGCAGCATGATTACAAAAGGAAGGCATCATCTTTTTTTTTTTTTTTTACATCATTACATAAGAGCAAGATCCAGGGTTTATTCAATTCCACATTTAAAGTAAAACAATTAAAAGGTATAAATTCAAATAATTGCTTGAGATCTATATATCTTGAAGCAATCAAAACTTTTCATCAATTCTCAATTGGACGAATTGTGTATGGTAGGAATCAAGACCAGAGGAGTCTTTCTTCCGACAGCCAATCCTTCTACCGCCGTCATATCCACATCAACAGGATTCATTCCTTGAGGCAATTTCCAATCGAAGTGGAAAAGAAGCTGAGCCAACGGAAGCTCAAGGTTAGCAATCCCGAAACTCAGCCCCGGGCAGTTCCTCCTGCCCGCCCCGAATGGGAGAAACTCGTAGTCGCTACCCAAGAAATCGACAGTACTATTTTCGAATCGCTCGGGTTTAAAGCTTTCCGGATCTTCCCAGTACTTGGGGTCCCTTGCCATCGCCCAGACGTTGATCATCACTTTGGTCTTGACTGGGATAGTGTATCCATCCACTTTGAATTCATCCTTGCATTGTCTGGGCAGTAATGGGAAAGCAGGGTGAAGCCTCAGAGTTTCCTTGATCACTAATTTCAGATACGTTAGCCCCTGCACGTCGCTCTCTTCCACCGTCGTCTTTCCCTTCAAAGCCTCCCTTATTTCCGACTGCACTCTCGTCATCACCCGCGGGTTTCTCATCAGCTCCGCCATCGCCCAGTCCGTTGTGGTGGCAGAGGACTCTGTTCCGGCTGCAAACATGTCCTGTAATTTCATAACTCGGTCAGATTAAATTATACCAAGGGGTCATTTGGCTAAACTTATTTGAAACATCTTATAAGTTATTTTAAAATATTATAAAATATAATTTTTAATTAGTGTATAAGTTACTAAAGTAATTGACTAGTACAATTTATAAGATCTTTAAAAATTTATAATATATATTTTTTAAATTTTAATTTTAATATAAAATAAAAAAATTAAGTTGAAGTAGAAGTGGTTAGAAAAATAAATTGGAAAATTCCAACTTATTTTTTTATAGTTTATAAGTTATTGAAAATTTATTTTATAATCTTATAAATTGTTAAATATATTAGTTTGTTAATGTGTTATAACCTCTCAAATCAGTTTATAAATTGTTTTAATGAGTTTATAAACTCGGTAAAATATCCACTAAAGACAAATATGAATATATAGATATATATGGGTTAGTTAATTAATTACCAAAATGACAGCTTTGACGTTGTCGTTAGTGATGGGGAACTGAAGCTGCCCGGATTCCTGCACTCTAAGAAGAACATCTACTATGTCCTCGCTGCCCCCCTCGCCGCTCCTCTTCAACTTATGCTCGGCCACGATGGGGTCCAGAATGATATCCATATTACGTTTCATGTTCCAGAGCTGAAATCTGTTCCAAGTGAAGACCGTCAGGAACTTAATAGACGGAAACAAATCAGCTAGCTCCATCCCGCCGGCCATGTGGGCCAACTGCTTCACCAACACAATGAACTTATCCCGATCCCCGAGCACATTCCCGAACGTCGCCCTGCAAGTAACCGTGCACGAGAAAACAAACATCTTCTCGGTAAGATTGATAGCCTTCCCGGACACCGATTTCAGAGACTTAACCAGAGTATTCGTCTCGTCCTGCCTAATGTACCCGAACGACTTGACGTTCTTGGCGCTGAGCATTTCCAGGATGCATATTTTACGCATCTGTCGCCAGTACTCGTTGTAGGCGCTGAAGGCAATGTCAGTGTTCTCGTAGAACATCGTCCGGAGAGCGATGCTCTCTGGCCTGTCCGCACACGCGGGATCAAGGACTTTTAAGACTTCCTTCGCGGCCTCGCGGGATGAGATCGCGACGGCCGGGACTTGGCCGAGGTTGAGGCTGACAATGGGGCCGTATGTTTTGGAGAGCTTCGCGAGGCCCTCGTGGACGAGCCCGCCGGCTAAGTGGTGGAGGTGGCCGATGATCGGGAGGCTTGGAGGGCTTGGGGGTAAATTTTGGGGTTTGGATTTGGTGAGTGTTTTGATTAGGAGGAAGATGAAGGAGGAGATGAGCACAATGGTGGTGAGGTTGAGTGGGATTAGTTGGAATATCTCCATTGTTTATGATATCTTTTGCAAGATGGTTTGTTTTTTTGTTGATTGGTGGTGGTGTTGTGATGAATGAATGAGTGTGCATATTTGTTGCTTCTTATATAGTGGGACGTTCAGCTGCATAAACAAATAATGTTGAAAGGAATTCAAGATTGGGGGCTGAGACTCTGCGCATACTATAATATTTGTAAAGATTTATTACTTTTTTAAACATTATATATGTATATACTTACTTTGGACACTGGCCATCGCAATTGAATCTTCAACTTTTGAAGGCCAGCTTTAATATTTGCTCATTATTATATTTAAAACTATGAATGGACATCTCTGCTTTTGTTTCGTTGAGTGAATTGAATTAACAAAGATAAATCTTTAGAAAAATAGTTTTAACAATTTTAATAAAAATATAGATCCTAAATTAAGCTAAAGCTCGAACACCACAAAAAAAAAAAAAAAAAAATCTTTATTAACTAGTAGAACTTTTTGTATGCGTCATATATATATGCTCGGATAATATAATCTCTTGTTTATTTGATACTTATCCTATTCAATTCGTTACCAGCTTAATTTGAGCTTGGCTTGAGAAAAGTTAAAAAAAAAGTTAGGGAAAATGATTTTTTCCGTCCCGTAACTTTACCTCATTTTGATTTTCGTCCTGCTGACTTTTAAATTTTGATTTTAGTCCTGTAACTTTACCTTTTTTTTTCGTCCTGCTAACTTTCAAATTTTGATTTTAGTCCTTTAACTTTATCGTTTTTTGATTTTAGTCCTATTAGGGTTAATAGGTTGTAGGACCGAAATCAAAAAAATATATAAGTTAGAGGACGAAAATCAAAATATGAAAGTCAACAGGACGAAAATTAAAAAGAGGTGAAGTTACATGACTAAAATCAAAATTTGAAAGTCAACATGACCCGAAAATCAAAAAGTGGTAAAGTTATAGGACAAAAAAAGTAATTTTCCCAAAAAGTTATTAACAAGTTAAACATATTCGACTAAAAAAATCGTTAACAAGTTAAAAAACTTAGCCTAACACAGCTTGCGAAAGCTCATTAGCAAGGTAAATATGCTTGAGATCTTTAAGAAAATTTATAAAATCAAAATAATAATAATGGAAGCTCATTATTCAAACAGGTTTGCAAACCCTACACGAGTTTCAACTTTCAAATTGATTTATGAGTTCTTAAATGAGTTTGTTGATCATGAACAAGTTCACAAGCTCGTAATGAATGTGTGAACTCATGAATAGATTTACAAGCTGAACTCATGAACTTTAATAAATAAACTTAAACTGATGTTTCTCAAGTTGAAACATCAATAGTTTGCAAACGATTTGGTTTGATTATATTTTTAATGAGAGTTACTAGTTGTATATTGTAAAATATTAATTCTCTTTAGTTTCATTTTTTTTTTCATTTGTAAAATAGTTAAAAACTTGGTTAAATTTGAGCCAATATTGCTCTTTTTTATATATATAATATATGTTTGAATAAGAAAAATAAAATAAAATTAAGGCTAAATGACGCACTACACCAATTTGGCTATCCGGTCACCTAGTAAAATATAGGAATAATTGCCCCCTACTACACAATATCAACTCTTATTCCCTTCTACTATTAATTACAAATTGAATTTATAATAGATACATTTCTCTTTAAACACACTACATAAAATTGTTCAGCTTTCCAAAATTGATCTTGTACCTTTTATTATTATTTTAACCCATTATCTCTCTTACTTTAATTCAAATTGACACTTTCTCCCTCATTATCTCAGCCAAAAATCGGCCAATGCTCTCCAAAAATCGCCCCTCTCTCCTCTCTCACTAAAAGTATGCTTCCTCCACTTTCTGATGGGGCCGGCGAACGCCACCGGCGAGGCATACATCATCGACGAAGCCACCACCACCATTATCGCCGACTAGGGTTTTGTGGCAACGAGGGCGTCGCCTCTGCCGCTGAGGAGAAGACGTCGAGATGTGCGACACCACCACCACATCATCGACGAAACCGCCACCACCATCTTCGCCGATCTAAGTTTTTTAGGCAACGACATTGTTGACAGACATTTTCGTACGGGTAGATTTATGTGGCTCTTTGGGTTATGCCCGACAAACAATAAATATAAACGAACACGAACGGTTGGGGAAGAACTTTCGTTCTTCCCACGAATATTAGAGTTTCTTGGATATATGAGAAATGAGAGAAAAGTGGGATCCTTTACAATGAGGGGGTGACCCCCTATTTATAGAGGTTCACCCCCAAAGGCCCAAAAGTGGCCCTAAATTCGTCTCAACCCTTTATTTAGGGATTTATTACAATTATTAATATAAAGATCAACAGTAGACCTATAATACATTAAACACTCTTTTCTGATGTAGACTCTCGATCTTGTCGGGTCAGTGTATCTTTAGGAATCCGATCTTCTGTCAGGCGAGGATATTTCCTGCTGTAACAATTGCCCCCAAGATTGGGCTCTGAATGCAGCCAGAGTTCGATCTTGATTTGTGCTTCAAATAGGTTTTGCCCCCGAGCCTGGAAATAGGATAGCTCGGATGCCCCGGGGGAATCTTCAATGACAGGGTCCGTGATGGACGAATCTTTTGAGTCATCTTCGAATAGTCAAACTTTTTTTAAATTGGTCGGGTTAGGTGGGGTACGATCTTCCGTCGTGCCCCCGAGTCGAGAACCGTGACGTTCAATTAATAAAGAGTTCTTGCACTGGCTGACATTGATTTTAATAATAGGGCGGTAAGGACCGCGATGATAAATTAATGAAGTGCTTAGGCCGCTTGCGGGTAGCGACTTCACGGACAACAGATCGACTTAACAATCAATTAAAAGATAAATCAACAGATTAATGAGTGAAGTGCTTTAGCCGATAGACGGGCAGCGACTTCACGGGATACATGATTGAATTAACAATCGATTAAAAGATTAACCAACAGATTAATGAGTGAAGTGCTTTAGCCGATGATCGGGCAGCGACTTCACGAAGATGGGATTGAATTAACAACCGCTTAAAAGATTAACCAACAGGTTAATGAGTGAAGTGCTTTAGCCGATAGATGGGCAGCGACTTCACGAAGATGGGATTGAGTTAACAACCGCTTAAAAGATTAACCAACAGGTTAATGAGTGAAGTGCTTTAGCCGATAGACGGGCAGCGACTTCACGAAGATGGGATTGAGTTAACAACCGCTTAAAAGATTAACCAACAGGTTAATGAGTGAAGTGCTTTAGCCGATAGACGGGCAGCGACTTCACGAAGATGGGATTGAGTTAACAACCGCTTAAAAGATTAACCAACAGGTTAATGAGTGAAGTGCTTTAGCCGATAGACGGGCAGCGACTTCACGAAGATGGGATTGAGTTAACAACCGCTTAAAAGATTAACCAACAGGTTAATGAGTGAAGTGCTTTAGCCGATAGACGGGCAGCGACTTCACGAAGATGGGATTGAGTTAACAACCGCTTAAAAGATTAACCAACAGGTTAATGAGTGAAGTGCTTTAGCCGATAGACGGGCAGCGACTTCACGAAGATGGGATTGAGTTAACAACCGCTTAAAAGATTAACCAACAGGTTAATGAGTGAAGTGTTTTAGCCGATAGACGGGCAGCGACTTCACGAAGATGGGATTGAGTTAACAACCGCTTAAAAGATTAACCAACAGGTTAATGAGTGAAGTGCTTTAGCCGATAGACGGGCAGCGACTTCACGAAGATGGGATTGAGTTAACAACCGCTTAAAAGATTAACCAACAGGTTAATGAGTGAAGTGCTTTAGCCGATAGACGGGCAGCGACATCACGATGCAGAGAATAGATTAGTTAACGCCGGTGAGGACGAACCAAACAATACCTCGCCCATTAAGGCGGAAAGTCAACGCTTAACATGCGGACTGGATCCACGCCGAGAGGCGGATTAGTTGACGCCGGTGAAGGCGAACTTATCAAGGCCGAGTGACGGATCGTCTTGAGAGGCAGATTAGTTGACGCCGGTGAAGGCGAAACTAATCAATATGTCAACGCATAAAAGGCGGACTAATCAACGCCGAGAAGACGGATTAACTCGAGAAAGGGATTAGTTGACGCCGGTGAAGGCGAACTAATCAATACGTCAATGCCTGAAAGGCGGACTAATCAACGTCGAGGAGACGGATTACTTCGCCACTCCAGGCGGATTGTCGACGCCTAAGAGGCGGGTTAACTCGAGTAGATTAGTTGACGCCTGTGAAGGCGAACTAATCAATACGTCTACGCCTGAAAGGGCGGACTAATCAACGTCGAGGAGACGGATTACTTCGCCACTCTAGACGGATCGTCGACGCCTAAAAGGCGGATTAACTCGAGTAGATTAGTTGACGCCTGTGAAGACGAACTAATCAATACGTCTACGCCTGAAAGACGGACTAATCAACGTCGAGAAGACGAATTACTTCGCCAATCTAGGCGGAATGTCGACGCCGAGAAGGCGGATTAATCAACGCCGATCGGGCGGATTACTTCGCCAATCTAGGCGGAATGTCGACGCCGAGAAGGCGGATTAATCAACGCCGATCGGGCGGATTACTTCGCCAATCTAGGCGGAATGTCGACGCCTAAAAGACGGGTTAGCTCGAGTAGATTAGTTGACGCCGGTGAAGGCGAACTAATCAGTACGTCAACGCCTGAGAGGGCGGACTAATCGACGTCGAGAAGACGGATTACTTCGCCACTCCAGGCGGATTGTCGACGCCTAAAAGGCGGATTAACTCGAGTAGATTAGTTGACGCCTGTGAAGGCGAACTAATCAATACGTCTACGCCTGAAAGGCGGACTAATCGACGTCGAGAAGACGGATTACTTCGCCAATCTAGGCGGAATGTCGACGCCTAAAAGGCGGATAAACTCGAGTGGATTAGTTGACGCCTGTGAAGGCGAACTAATCAATACGTCAACGCCTGAAACGGCGGACTAATCGACGTCGAGAAGACGGATTACTTCGCCAATCTAGGCGGAATCTCGACGCCTAATAAGGCGGATAAAAGACAGTTACTGTTGATGTGAATTTTTGAAGGTCCGTGCTTTTAGACTTTTTTCCCTCTTTGTCTTCTCTCTTTTGTACCTTGGATTTTCCCCAGCTTCGGCTTTGATTTTATTTGGGTTTTGGGGTTGACCCATTAATTTTCAGCAGAAATGAGTTTTTCTTCATGCCCACTTTCTGTTTGATGTTTTGCCTGAATGAAGCCTGCGAAAGTGAAAACAAATTATTTCTCTTGAATTTGGGAATTAGGCTTTCTGGTTTAATTTTTTTTCATGGAATTTGGGAATTTGGGAATTAGGCTTTCTGGTTTGATGTTCTCTTGAATTTGTCTGTCTTGGAGTTTGGGAATTAGGCCGAGTATGGTTCCAATGCCAGTTAATGGTGATGATACAAGTGTGATTAACGTTGGCGTGATTGTTGACGCCCAATCATGGGTGGGGAAGGTTGTCTGGAACTGCACAATGATGGTCAAGAATTGTTCTTCATGTCAGAGATTCCAAGGGTGATTCTTCGCAAAGCATTGCTGCTGCTGCTGGTGAGTTTTTCCATCACATGACATCTGTTGTTATATAGTACTAGTACTAGTAATAGTAATGGTGAAGCTTGCTTAAGTAGTTGAAACCTGTGAGATGGAGTTAGCCTGTTGCTTGAAAATATATGAATTGACTGTTGATGTGAATTTTTGAAGGTCCGTACTTTTAGACTTTTTCCCCTCTTTGTCTTCTCTTTTTTGTACCTTGGATTTTCCGCAGCTTCGGTTTTGATTTTATTTGGGTTTTGGGGTTGACCCATTAATTTTCATCAGAAATGAGTTTTTCTTCATGCCCACTTTTTGTTTGATGTTTTGCCTGAATGAAGCCTGCGAAAGTGAAAACAAATCATTTCTCTTGAATTTGGGAATTAGGCTTTCTGGTTTAATTTTTTTCATGGAATTTGGGAATTAGGCTTTCTAGTTTAGTTTTTTTCATTAGCTGTTTCTGTGATTGAAGAAAAAAAAATGGAAGTGGGCATGTATGTCACAGAGAATAAGTTGTCACAGAGAAAGTGGGCATAAAAAGAAATGGAAGAATTGTTAGAGGTTATTTAAAATTTCTCATGTATGTTGATTATCGTTGTAATTAAAATAAATATTTACAGATAACCGGAGGCCACTCTTTGGAAATGCGACATGGATTTTGGTATTCATGACGGAGGAGAAGTTGGAGCTAGCAAAGACGAAAACAACTTGAAGAGGCGAGCGAGAAGAGTTTTGGCAAGTTTTTTTTTTAAAGTAAGAGTTAGTTAGATTGTTAGACATTGTACGTTGTAGCTATGATTTTGAAGATGTTCCTCGTAGGATTTTTGGAGTTAATTATAATGGAGAGGTTTGAAAGTGATGGTTTATTGATTGCTTCAGTTTTGCTTCAATTCTAGCTTTCGGTTTGCTTTGAATTTGCTTTGATTTTTGCTTCAAAATAGTATAAAGAATAACATTTATAACTATTATAGTGCACTGAATATAACTATAGTATACATAATTACTGTTATAATATATTGTACATAACTATAGTATAATGAAAAATTGTATAGTATATTAAATATAACTATAGTATAAAGAATAAAGGTGTAGTATATTAAAAACAACGGTTATTCTATAAAGGTGTAGTATATTAAGAATAAAGGTGTAGTATATTAAAAATAACAATGTAGTATACTCAACATATCAGTGGTATATGAAGTTACACTATAGTACACTAAAAAATAGTGTAGTATAAAAAATCGAAAAAGTTGTTGCAGTGAACAGTGTACTGTCGGTGAATAGTACACTATAGTCACATCAATGTCAGTGAACAGTGTACCGTCAGTGTACTGTTCACGAAATTACACAACACTACAATGTAGTGCTTGAAAAATGAAAATGCAATTACAAGTTCTAGGTAATAAAGTTCTCTATAGTGTACCTCTAGGTAAGTACCCCTAAAATATATATACAAATTTAAGTTGAATTTATTTTAAAACCAAAAAATATAAACTAAATTCATTCTAATACATAATAAAATCTGGAAATTAATTGATACATAAATATTTTAAATCAATTTTAAATGTTTGAATTTACACTACAAAAAATGCATGGATTAAAGAGGGTATCTAAAGAGGGAAAATAAACCCTCGAGAATGGAGAGGGAATTCACGAGCAAAAGAGTTTCTCGAGTGAGTTGACGAGGGTAAAATTTTCCTCGTCCATGCCGAAGGAATTGACGAGGAAAATATGGGACCCACGCGCAGTTCACGAGGGATTTAGTTCCTCGACAAAGTCACGAGGGAAGATTCCCCTCGACTAATGCCTGACACAGTTTAACGAGGGATTATAACCCTCGGCAATTTGAATCGTAGACTTCACGAGGGATCTTTCCCTTGTCCGCTTTTTGCAGGGTGCAGCCTTTGACGGTTGACGAGGGTTTTTTCCCTCGGCAATCCCTCGTCCAAGTCCCCATATTTCTTTCAGTCTCATTTGTTCCAGTAACTCCGAAGCAAGAGAGGAGGAGGGAGAAGAGAAGGAGAAGCAAGGAGTTCCGGCTGCCACCACTGCTACTCCAAAAATACTCCTCCAATTGCCAGACGTGTTGTACACATTATTGTGAACATTTCTATGGTAATTTTTTTAATCGGTTAAATTATTTATTTTAAATTTGCATCCAATTAGTGTAAATTACTCTCTATTTAGTGTAAATTATATATATTTAGTGTATTTGTTATTACATTGTGTAGAATTAACTAGCTAATTAGTGTAAATTACTAGCTATTTAGTGTAAATTAATTAATATAATAATATACCTAGCTACGAAATTAGCTTATAATTAATTTACACCTTAATTAATAAAAATGACCACACATGTATATTAATTATCTTGTTAATTACTAATAATTTACTACTGTAATTATTTAATTATTTAATTTTGTTAATACTTGTTGCTTATGATATATATATAGGACTAGTTTATTTTGATGAAATAATGTACATATATATGTTATGGAGCCGGAGAGGTATTGATATTTGTTGACTTATAATTTGTTTGTTGTAGAATATATGTGCACTCCGACTTGATTAATTATAATTAATTAAGTCGGAAATGGATGCACGTAGGAATTTTGATTAATTGGGAATACGGAAAAACTAAACGAAACTCTGTCGAAATTTTTAGAAAATATTAATTAATTAATAGGAGAATAAAAAAAATATTAATTATAGGGTTTTGAGTATTAATTCATTAATATGAAACAGATTGATATGGATTATTCAAGTCGTTTACGTTGGATGTATGGTCCAAGATCGATTAATGGCATGATAGCTCCTGAATTTATTAGTGGACTCGATTCATTCGTAGACTTTGCTACTAGTAACCCGAATTGGATTAATCGAGGAAAGATTAGGTGTCCGTGTAACAAATTTAGATGTCGGAACAAGACATTTCAGTACCCCGATGACGTGAAAGCTCATTTGTATAGAAATGGTTTTATGCCGAATTATTAAATTGGATTTTCACGGTGAGGAAAATTGGGGTCAAATTCCGCATTAATACAATGATCAGGCGTCGGATTCATACATGCCGGTTGATGAGACAACAGGATCTAGCTCGTACCACGATATGATCACGGACTTAACTTCTGATCCCCACTTTGGAAATGTGAATGATGAGCCGCCTGTTGAGGAACCCCCTTATCAGTATGCTGCACAATTTTATGATATACTTCGTGCAGCTGATCGTGATTTGTATCCTGGTTGTGAATCTCACTCTCAGCTGTCATTTAATGCCCAAGTGTTGAACATTAAAACTGAAAACAGACTATCTGAAAGGGGTTATAATCAAATCGTTGACTTGGTTCGTGAGATTTGTCCTCCGGATAATTTGGTGCCCAGAAAGTTTTCCGATAGCAAACAATTGATGGGTGAGATGGGGCTTCCGGTGGAGAGGATCGATTGTTGTGCAGGGAATTATATGTTATATTGGGGCGCAGACAGCGATCTTGAACATTGTAAGTTTTACGGTCGACCACGGTTCAAACCCGCTAGATGCGGTGTGAATGGTCGATTGAAAAAGAAGAGCCCTTTCAAGGAGATGTTCTACTTTCCCATCATCCCTAGAGTGCAAAGATTGTATTAGTCCAATGAAACTGCGAAGGATATGACATGGCATGCAAGTTGCTCTAATAATGATCAGTCTGATGTTATGCGTCACCCTGCAGACTCGCAGGCTTGGAAATACTTGGACCAGTCGTATCCTGAAATTGCATCAGAAATTCGGAACGTGAGGTTGGGCTTGAGCACTGACGGTTTTCAGCCGTTTGGGCAATCGGGGAAATAATACTCCTCATGGCCGGTGATACTGACACCGTACAATCTACCATCATGGTTGTGCATGAAGGATCAATTCATGTTTCTTACGGTTCTGGTGCCTGGTCCAAAAAATCCAAAGGATAAATTGGACGTATTCTTACAACCATTGATCCGTGATTTGATAATTTTATGGGAATATGGAGTGGTAACGTACGATATTGCTACAAAGCGGAATTTTTTTATGTGAGCTGCACTAATCTGGACCATAAGTGACTTTCCAGCCTACTCTATGTTGTCTGGATGGAGCACATCTGGAAGGCTTGCTTGTCCATATTTTGCAGAATACATGGATGCTTTCACTTTGAGGCTCAGTCGAAAGTAGTCGTGGTTTGACAACCATCGTAAGTTCTTACCCAGATATCATCCATATCGAAGGAACAAGACTGCATTCAGAAAGAACAAAACAGTTGATGATGATCCACCGCCCATCCGTACAGGTGTTTCAATCATTGAGAAAATTAATTGGATTGGATTTATGAAAGTTAAGGAAGAGGGTGCTGATGCTCACAACAAAATTTTAGATGGAGGTTGGAAGAAGAAGAGCATTTTCTGGGATTTGCCGTACTGGAGTACCCTGTTGATCCGACACAATTTAGATGTGATGCACATCGAAAAAAATGTGTTTGATAATCTCTTCTACACGGTGATGAATGTGGAAGGGAAAATAAAGGACACAAATAAATCTAGGGACGAGTTCAATGAATACTGTCGTCGACCCTCGTTGCAGAAATGTCCATATACAGGAAAGTTCCCCAAAGCTGTTTATTCACTTGATAAGAGGCAGAGAGATATTGTTTGCAAGTGGGTAGATGAGTTGAAATTCCCTGATGATTATGTGTCTAACATGTCTCGTTGCGTAGACTGGAGCAAATTGAAGATGGTTGGAATGAAGAGTCATGATTGTCACGTGTTTATGCGGAGACTGCTTCCAATTGCTTTCCGTGAATTACTGCCGGCCAACATTTGGAAAGCTATCACTGAAATTAGTTTGTTTTTCAAGGAGATAACATCTAGGACCATTACAGTGGAAAACATGACTCGGTTGGACCAAGATATCCCAGACATCTTGTGCAAGTTGGAACGAATATTTCCACCCAGCTTCTTTAATTCAATGGAGCATCTACCTGTCCATCTTGCATATGAGGCAAAGATCGCTGGTCCAGTACAATACAGATGAATGTACCCATTTGAGAGGTAATCTATCAATCTACCTGTTTATTTTTAGTATAATCTCGTTCGAGAATTACAGTAGCTCATCCGTGGACCTTGAATTAGGTATCTTCATAATTTAAAGTTAAGTATGGGTAACAAGGCGCATGTGGAAGCTTCAATTGCAAATGCTTATTTAACAAAAGAAGCATCAATGTTTTGTTCCTATTATTTTGAGGACCATGTGCTGACGAGGCGACATAATGTACCTCGCAATTTTAGCGGTCGTGAAGTACCCGAAGCAGTTGAAGATAATCTTTCGATATTTGTGCCTCCTAGTACACATCTTGGAAAGAAGGGTAAAAGATGGATTGTAGACTTAGAGAAGCAAGTTGCTCACATGTACGTGTTACTAAATTGCAATGAGGTGCAACCGTATATTGAGTAAGTTAACCTACATCTTAGTAGAAACTTAACTTGTTAGTAATCTTCTAATTTGTGCCTCAATTGTACGTAGTGTGTTTTTCGAGCAATTACTGCTTGTTCAACCGAATCTATCAGGTGCTGAAAAAGACGATGTGCTTCAAATGGAATTTGCATCGTGGTTTGAGCAACTTGTAAGTGATATGTATAAGTGACGATGTGCTTCAAATGAAATATATCGTAAAATTTTAAAATATAGGTGGAGAGAAATCGTATTCAGGATCAGTTTATACGTGCTCTCGCGGGCGGTCCTAGCAGTACTGTCACCACGTACCCTGGGTATTACGTGAATGGTTTCAAATTTCACACACGAGATTATGGTGCCTCTAAAGCAACCATGAACAGTGGAGTTTGCATTAAAGAGAACAAACTATGATTCTAATGAAAATGATTTCTATGGGATACTCGAGGAAGTAGTGGTTTTGGAATACCCTGGACTTACTGAAAAAAATGTTGTTCTGTTCAAATGTCAGTGGTTTGGTCCTACTGTACCGGGGGGGAACAAGAATACATCCTGAGTATAAACTCGTGGACATTAATCCAAGAGGACGGTACGGTCGTTATGATCCATTCGTGCTTGCAAGTCAAGCTACTCAAGTTTACTATTGCAAGTATCCCGATGTATCTGTCCAACCGGGTCGAGAGTGGTGGGCAGTTTGCACCACCAAGGCACGATCCTTAGTGGAAGTCGATAGAAAGAGTGAACCAGATCTTCCCCCATTTCAAGAGGACGATATATTATCTCAGATGCATGTGCAAATAGATGATGGTCCTGTCGTTTTGGCTGATTTTGACGCTGCACTAATTGAGGTAGAGAATGAAGAAGAGGAAGAAGGTGAAGAAGATGTTGAAAATGATGAAGAAGATGATGATGAAGAAGAATAAGATGAAGAAGATTGATGAATTGATGAATTGATATTGCTATTGTGTACGCTTGATGTATTGATGTGTTTGCTTATTTTAATTAATTGATGGATTCTGTATTTGTTGTGTTTGTTTGTTTTAATTGATGTATCGATGTATTTGCTTGTTTTAATTGTTATGGATACATGTTTTAATTTTACTTGTTAATTAATATCTTAATGTGATATGTATACAAATGGCTGGAGGTAGAAGTATCCGTAACTTGTTCGATGGCCGGCGATCGTCCTCTTGTACACCAGAGTCGGACCAAGAGAGAGAACCGGTACAACTCTTTTTAGTTGTTATATAAAATATCTTGTACACATGTTGTAACTGTAATTGTTAAATACAAATGGAAAAATCGGAAACAAATACGGGTCGACGAAGCTTTTGGGGATCGTCCTCACAAACTGGAAGAGTATCGGTTCCTGATTTGCAGAATCAGGAAGATGAAGTACCAGAAATGGTTGAGGACGACCCTGTCATTCCGGAAACTGCGGAAGAGCTCGCCAACCATGCACCTCATCCAAACCGGCTACACATCTATACGTATCACAATGTGATAGATTAAAATACATATTTTATTGTCATATTTCTCCATGATTTAGATGTCAATTAGTCCTTAAGCGTTTATTTTAAATAAGTTTTATATTTTATAGGTAAACTAAGGATTTAATTGATGTTTGGAGACCATTTGGAGTGAATTGTGAAGAAGTGTAATTGAAGACTCCAAAGATAAAAATGACAGAAGTACTTTTTTTGTAAGGCATGGGCACGCCTAAGATCCAAACGGGAATTCTCATAAGTGGTGCTCAAATCTCTACATCAATACTCAAATTTAATTCTTCCTAACATTTTAAGAGTCTTGTATCTTTTTAATTTATATTATATTTGTATATTTAGATTAGTAGATAACTTTGGTATTTTAGATAGGTTTTTAAGTTGGTTTCTTAACTTCCTTATAACTACTATTGTTAGAAGTCTATCTAGATTAGGATTAGTATAAAAGGGAGTGGAAAGGATAGAAATTTGGGAACTTTCATTCATGCATACTATCTAATATATTCTAAGTTCTTACTTTAAGTTTTGATTCTCCTTCTCTCCTCTCTCTCAACACTTTGAGAGAGAAGAGAATAACCTTCTTCTCGTTCTAGCCATGGATGATTGATGATTCAGTTCGACATTAATGGTGAGATCTAACTGATTTACATACTCTTTCATTCTTCATTATTTATGTATCTTCTGTGTTCGATCACATTGTTTGGCGAGTTGTCTAATGTGGCCAATTTTTCAAATCGTAAAAATAAAGATTGTCAATTGGAACGTTAAATCATAATTGTTTAATTGTTCTGATCTTAGTGGCAAATGGCAGTGAACAATTGCCATGGAGATGCATAACCTAGTCTAAATGAACCTACATGTGCGTTTGTTGGCTAGAATTGGGTCTTTCTAGATTTTAATGCTGCTGGTGAATTAAATCCTTATGGTGGTACCTAGGGTTGTTTACTAGTTAGAGAAGTAATAAGAGATCGTATCCTTATTATCGACAAAATAAGGAAAAAGATTAGGTTCTTAGGTGGTACCAACAACTCTAACCAATTTAGTGTAGAATAGAAGATGATCTTTGCATCGATGAACGATTGTGTGAGAACCAATTCTGAAGTTGTCTTTGGCTGGATATATTTAACCTTTGAGTCTCTTCTATTTTTTTTTACTTCTTATTATTTTTGTCCAGTTCAATCTCAAACTAAAAAACCCCCATCTTTGTGTTTATAATTGTAAATATGTTTATGTTAAGATAAATCTATTTACCAATCTCTGTGGATTCAACCCTGCTTACCATTATCACAATTTATATATATATTTAAGCAGGTTTTATTATTTGTTGGATTCGACACCCATCAAATTTTTGGCGTCGTTGCTGGTGATTGGTGTCAAATAGGTTTATTCTTTTTGTTGTGTATTATATATATATATATATATATATATATATATATATATATATATATATATATATATATATATATATATATATTTAATGCCATGATCTTTTCGTGTAGGTTGAAGAGTCCGGAATCTTTAGCCAAATACGATAATGAGAGGTGTTTTAGGGAGGCATCCCATTGTTTATCTAACTTTTATTTATGCATTATTTTTTAGTTTTTGCCTCATTTTTATATGTTTCAAGGGTCAGAAGAAGATATTTGATAAGGCGTTGGCACGTCTTCTTGGATTACTTCTTCTGTTCCTTGATTTACATTTGCTACGACTAAGCGGTAACTTCCAATTTCCTCCGGTGTCGTGAATCACTTTGACAACCCCTATCACCATGAATAAAAGATGCAACTTCTACGCTCAATATTTTCAGGGGAGTTTTTCTAATTCTCTTATTCTTTCACTGCATTTGAGAATCTTATTTGTGCATTGGGGACAATGCATGATTTAAGTGTGGGGGGAGTTATTGTTTCTTGTTTGGTATGTCACTTGATTTGAGAATTTTGTTGTCTTCTTGAAAAAATTGGTCTCAACTTGTACTTGAGGTGCCTGAGTTATAAATTAATTGTCTCTCTCTTTTGAAACTTGAATCTTCTGATGCTTGTCCATGAAAAAAATTGAGTTTGTGTGCGTGAACTAATTTTTTTTTAAATCCTCATATGTTGTGCTATGTAAGTTGTCATTGATAATTAGTTGGAGGAAAAATACTTGGATCTTCACACATTGAGCCTTAATTTTTTGTGAACTTTTGAGCCCGAGAGCATTCATCTATATATAAGCTCTAATTTCTTGTTGTGTGATTGTCATGCATAACTGTTTTTTCTAGAACTTGCATTGTTATGCACATCTACGTTAATCACTTTTTGATGAGTTGAATGTAAGAATCGCATAAGGATTTTAGGATTAACCCCCTTGTCGTACTTACTTTTTCTTCACCAAACCTACCTGATTCATTAACCCCTAGTTAACCAACTTTGAGCCTTAAACCTTTTTCTTTAAAATTGAACCACATTGCAAACCATTGATACCCTTTTTAATTATTACCTTCTTTGAACCTTGAATTGAAGAATCATTTCATACGATTTGTTCAAATAATGCTCCATTTGATTTGTTGTATAGTGTGCAAGAAGTTTGGGATAATATTGTAGTTTCTGCTTTTGAAAAAAAAAAAGTTGTTGCTGAAAAAGAAAAAAAATGAAAAAAATTTGAAAAAGAAAAAAAATTGAAAAAAAAAAGGCAGAAAGTGAAAGAGAAAGATGTTCTAATCTTGCACTTGTGTTTAAGAAGTAATCTTTTGGAGCTTTGGTATCATTTGATTGAGCATTGTGTATAAAAGTTGTATGATTTCTTCAATTCCCTTTGCCCAAAACTTGTAACCTCTTTTACCCTATTTTACCTAAGCCTCATTGCAACTTACGTTCTAAATCCTTTGATTTTTGCATTTGATTCATTCAATAGTGGAAAGGATGTGATATATTTGCAAGCTTATGGTAAAAGTCTTTTGTGCATTGACTTGAGAGATTCATCAAATACATTTGAAACCTAAACACTTTGAGCGTTTGAGTGAATCCTCTGTGAGGTGTTTAGATTCTATGTGTTTTGAATTCGACTCAATTGTTAATGTGATTTGCATTAGTGATAGTGGATGAGGATTCTCTCGAAAAAAAAATTCTATTGCATGAGAAAATATTTTTGGGACGAGCAAAGGAAGATGAGAGAAGATAATGAGTTGAGATAATGTGTTTTGAGCTTTGGCATGCTTGAGGACAAGCTTTGTCTAAGTGTGGGGGAATTTGATAGATTGCATAAAATACATATTTTATTGTCATATTTCTCCATGATTTAGATGTCAATTAGTCCTTAAGCGTTTAGTTTAATTGAGTTTTATATTTTATAGGTAAACTAAGGATTTAATTGATGTTTAGAGACCATTTGGAGTGAATTGTGAAGAAGTGGAATTGAAGACTCCAAAGATGAAAATGACAGAAGTACTTTTCTCGTAAGGCGTGGGCACGCCTAAGATCCAAACGGGAATTCTCATAAGTGGTGCTCAAATCTCTACATTAATACTCAAATTTAATTCTTCCTTAACATTTTAAGAGTCTTGTATGTTTTTAATTTATATTATATTTGTATATTTAGATTAGTAGATAACTTTGGTATTTTAGATAGGTTTTTAAGTTGGTTTCTTAACTTCCTTATAACTACTATTGTTAGAAATCTATCTAGATTAGGATTAGTATAAAAGAGAGTGGAAAGGATAGAAACTTGGGAACTTTCATTCCTGCATACTATCTAATATATTCTAAGTTCTTACTTTAAGTTTTGATTCTCCTTCTCTCCTCTCTCTCAACACTTTGAGAGAGAAGAGAATATTGTACGTTCTTCTCGCTCTAGCCATGGATGATTGATGATTCAGTTCAATATTAATGGTGAGATCTAACTGATTTACATACTCTTTCATTCTTCATTATTTATGTATCTTCTGTGTTTGATCACATTGTTCGGCGAGTTGTCTAATGTGGCCAGTTTTTCAATTCGTGAAAATAATGATTGCCAATTGGAACGTTAAATCCGTAATTGTTTAATTGTTTTGATCTTAGTGGCAAATGATAGTGAACAATTGTCATGGAGATGCATAACCTAGTCTAAATGAACCTACATGTGCGTTTGTTGGCTAGAATTGGCTCTTTCTAGATTTTAATGCTGCTGGTGAATTAAATCCTAATGGTGGTACCTAGGGTTGTTTACTAGTTAGAGAAGTAATAAGAGATGGTATCCTTATTATCGCCAAAGTAAGAAAAGATTAGGTTGTTAGGTGGTACCAACAACTATAACCAATTTAGTGTAGAATGGAAGATGATCTTTGCATCGATGAACTATTGTGTGAGAACCAATTCTGAAGTTGTCCTTGGCTGGATATATTTAACCTTTGAGTCTCTTCTATATTTACCATTATCACAATTTATATATATATTTAAGCAGATTTTATTATTTGTTGGATTCGACACCCATCACAATGTGTATGTTAAATATAACTTTGTCATTTTTTTTTAATTTTATTGAAAAATATATCAATGTGAAATAACGTTTCTACAGATTGATGCCCTCGAATATTGTTTCGAGGTTGATTCGGAACATCATGTCCCGTCGAATGGAGATGGGCGGGTTCATATATAAGTTGGTGTCAGAAGGAAGGAGGAAAGAGTGGTGGAAGACATTCCAAGTAATTTTTAATTTTGTTAAGTAAGTAGTATTATATGTATGTATACATTTTTACTTAATTAAAATAAACATGATTGTATATATTTTCTTCAGATGGAGACCTACTGGGATCCGACGATGGAAAATATTGTGGTAATTAAAAAGTTGTTCATCTAGAGAACGATTCACAGATCTCCTTAGTCTTTGGAAGAGGATCCATCGAACTGAAGGAACCAACCCACCGTGGGAGCCGACATTCTGGACTGCACTACTCGAGTACTGGCAATTGCCCGAAGTCATTAGAAAAAGCAACTAGTGTAGGGCAAGCCGCTTATCTGCGGCCGGAGGAAGAGGCTCCTCAAAACACAAATGAGGGGCAAAAAGAGCTGCACAATGGTCTGAGAATTACGTAAGTAATTCTTGCTCTACAATTCTATCTTGATTTAAATTACTTGATTATACACATTTTATTATATATATTTATTTCTTTTTCTCTATAATATAGGAGAAGAAATATAACCGGCTCCCAAGTGAATGGGAATTGGTGCAACATTTCCACCACGGTGGGGAAGGAGAGTACACGTATGGGGAATTGCTAAAATAATTGTAAGTGTTTTACATTAACATTTATAAATTGAATATAAATAACACCTTTGTATACTTTTTTTATTTTCACAATTTTTGCATGTCTAGGGCTCCGTGGAGGAACGAGTCTCGCAATTACCCCCTCCAGCGGACGAAGATGAGCGCTTGAACCGATTGAGTCAAGCGTATGCTGAGACAGTGAGGCCAGAACACGGAAAAGTTAGGGGTCTCGGTCAAATGAAGACGATGCGCATACAATCTGGCCCAGGCGGGACATCATCCGGCACACACATTGACGGCTATGACCAAAGAGACATTGATCATTTGTTGGCTGAAGAGCGCGCGAGATATGAAAGAATGCTGGCGGAGCAACAGAGGCAGTATAACGAAAACTTGCGTCAGGAAATGCACAACCAGATGGTAGCGGGGATGCAAGGCCATCAGGGAAACCTACCTTGTGGGTTTTCCCAACCAGCTACTTCATATCCTCCTTACCCAGCTTATCCTTCTTATCCTGCCGCCCCTGGTTACGCCTCTTATCCTCCCACCGGTCCTTATAGTGGTGTTCCTCCTGTTCCTCCTAGTGGTTTTCCCGCCGCCCCTTATCCTCAAGTCTCTCCTGCTCGTCCTCCAGCTTCCGGTCCTTCCCCGTCTCGTTGTAATTCCATCTCTCCAACTGGATTTGTAGACCTACTTGAAAGAGGTGCATATTCTGGTTATCCTCCGAGGGGTAATTATTCTGGAAATAAAAGAGGTGATGATGATGATGATGATGATGAGAGTTAGGATGTCATGAATATTTCATCATGTTTTGGAACTATATATGTTGGTTTGAGATTTTACTGTTTATTTGGATTTATATGTCTGGATATTTGAGCATGTGTGGATATTTGAATTTATATGTATGAATATTGGAACTATATATGTTGGTTTGTTATTATTATTATTGATTATAGTGAAAATGAATTTAAAAAGAATTTATTTTAAAATTTTATTGATTTAAAAAAAACAAAAACTCTATATGTGTATATGTGTACACATATTAGTAAATAGTGAAAATGAATTTAAAAAATATTTATTTTAAAATTTTATTGATTTTTAAGTAGAAAAACGATCAATATATGTGTATATGTGTACACATATTAGTAAATGGTGAAAATGAATTTAAAAAGTATTTATTTTAAAATTTTATTGATTTTTAAATTAAAAAAACGATCAATATATGTGTATATGTGTAAATATATTAGTAAATAGTGAAAATGAATTTAAAAAGTATTTATTTTAAAATTTTATTGATTTTTTTTTAAAAAAAGATCAATATATGTGTATTAGTGTACACATAATAGTAAATAGTGAAAAATAATTAAAAAAATATTTATTTTAAAATTATACTGATTTTTAAATAAAAAACGATCAATAATGAAAATAATATATACAAAATCCATGAGGTCGTGGGTTCGAAACCAATGAAAATTATTTTTTTTCGGGGTGGGGATTAAGCGAGGGACCTGCGTGAGGGAATTACCCTCGCCACGTCAGCCGAGAGAAAATTCCCTCGCCAATTGCTGCAGGCCACGTCAGACATTAAAGAGGGAAATTTCCCTCGTGCACCGTTCCCGAGGGTTTTTTCCCTCGCCCTTTACGAGGGCTTAGCCGAGGGAATTTTGTCGAGAAAAATTATCCCTCGTCCGGTCCCACACGAAATCCCTCTCGAAAACTCTCTTTAATTTTTGAGGGAATGTATTTTCCCTCGTGTACAGATTGACGATGAACATTTTGAAGAGGGGAAATTTTACCCCTTTAATACCCTCTCTATATTCAATTCCCTTTTTAAAACCCTCTCCAAAACCTTCTCTAAATTCACTTATTTTTGTGGTGTTATGATATCGGTGTAGTTTTTTTTTTTTTTTTTCATTATCAATTTTTCTACATGTCATCGTCATCCTTGGTACTTGGTAGAATAAAAAATGAAATACATAAAATTATTAGAGTTAATTACATTAGCATGGTGTGCCGGACAAGTGTCGCATAGAGTGTGCCGCTCAATTCTTTTACCACGAAACTTCCAATCAAGCGGGTAGTGTCACTAACCACTTCTTTTCTAAAATGTTCATTACGAGTCAAATAGTGACTGCTTATTTTATTGACCAACACATTGGTGGCACAGTTATATCGTGTACTTTGTAACTGATTGAATTTTAATTCATAATTTTTTATTCAAGTAACGTTTTATGTTGTCCTCAAAATATTTTATATACTGAGAGATTTTTAATATTATTAGTCTTATTTTTTAAACTGTTATTTTTTTATTGTATGTTGAAAAATATTATTCCCTCAGTCCCACCAATGTTTGCACCATAAAATGGGCACAACTTTTAAGAAAAAAATATAATGAGTAGTGTTCTGTGGGGTATAAAGTGAAGAAATTGGTTGAATTAAGTGTAGTGTGGGCCCAAAACGCAAAACGTAATGACAATTCTTGTAAATATGTGAATATTGTGAGGGTAGAGTTTATAACAGTGTTTTCTTTTTGGGTGTGCAAACAATTGTGAGACGGACGACTAAGGAAAGTGTGCAAACAATTATGGGAAGGAGGGAGTACGGAGTATTGTAAAGTACATTTATCAATAAAATTATTTTTTATAGAAAATATAAATATCATATTTTTTTATAAACAATTTTTTTATTTATAAATGAGACTCACAATATCTCATATTGCCCTCCAATTTATAATAAAAAATAGCAGTCTAAAAAACAGGACTAGTAAAATTGATCGGAGGGAGTAATATTTTTTAGCATATAAATTAACATCTTATTTATATGATTTTTTTATATACTCTCTCCCCCTCTAGGTAAACTTTATGTTGTGCCATTCAGGACGTTCTAAGTAAAAGATTTACATTTTTTTGGAATCAATTTTATATTTAAAAATACACATCTCATCAATTTTTAATATTCTCCCTCCACGTTTTTTATCACATGTCAACCGCTAATTTTACTTTAAAAAAGTTTATAGGAAAAAAACATTTAATGTAGAATTAATTAGTGGTTAAAATGTGATATATAAAATACTAAATTAAATATTTTTTTTGTCTTAAAAAAAATGTAAATCTTACTATTTTCATCTCGAAGAAACTTGCATATTTAGATGTGTACACAAATAAAGAAAAATAAATATTACGAGTAAAAAAATGTCATATGTATAAATATGTATATATTTTTGTGTGTATGAACATATTTTTTTTTAGAGTATAAATTATTATAAAGAGTAGGTCTTATATGAGATCGTCTCATGTCATGAGACAATGAGAATGAGTTTAACTAGAGCATTGACTCATTAACACTTAGGTAGGGGTAGGTGTTAATTTGTGTGATTTTATGCTATGGGACGGTTTCATACAAGTTTTTGCCTATAAAAAATAGTGATATAATAAATGTGTAAATTGTTGTGGGTTTAGGGGCATGCTCGAGATTTTCTTTTGATGATTGGATGAATAATCCTAGATTGGTGTTGGAATGTTGATTTGTTTTGGATTTTATATGTACGTTTTTTGTGATAGTTGGGTACTTCTTGTACCAACTTTGAGTTGTTATTAATAAAATTTTAAAACTTTACTGATAAAAAAAAAAAAAAAAATAGCTTGTATTTATTATTACAATGAGACATGCAGTACGTACACAATTTTTTGTCCCTTTTTTTTTTTTCTTTTTTTTTCTCTACACAATGACAAGCTGCCGTGCTGGGGCATCAAGATCATTTTTCTAACACTTTTCTGCACATTTATTTTTTGTGCATGTTAAATTAATATTTCCGATCTAAGCAGTTTTCAAGGTAGACAACTTACAAGTCAACTCTTTTGAATTTTGACTGGAATAAGTGATAGTAGGAGGAATTTACATTTTTCTTGATTTTGAGGCGAAACCATGTTTATGTAACTTCATTTTCTAGTTTTTATGAAATCTTATTATGATTTTTACCTCAATTCATCAGCGTTATTTAATTTCAATTATAGAAACACATTCATGAAAGCTGATAAAATTCATGATTATACTTTAATTCTGTAGAATGTGTTGTAAATAAGTGCGTAAAATAAAAGACGGGATTTGTTCACCCAGTTCGTCGGGAACGACTACATCTGGGGGCGAGCCAAGCCAGGAGTTTCACTAATATTCTTGTGTATGAGTGTTTACAATTCTGAGTACAATAGTATATTTATAAGAGTAAAACTCTAGTCTAAGATATGAAGCTCATTGGGTTATTGGTCCATTAGTTTTTTTTTTTTTTATCGGTCAAAAGAATTTTTATAAAGAGTAGACAAAGCAACGTACAAGTCGTACCCGATTGATCCATTAGTAATGTCCACATCAAATCTTCTAGATTTGGAATAATAAATTTTCTAGATTTACAACACTCCCCCTTGAACATTACGACATAACATAAATGTCTTGTCATAAAAACTCCACGTGTTAGGTATCGGCCAAATAATAAGTTAGGGAGGAATGTAATCGATCTTCTAGATCAAATCTTCTAGATTCATTTCAGGGTTACCGCTCCCCCTGAAGACAACAACACTTTGAGTCTTTGTATCCCAATACCACGAACGTACTTTTCAAAAGTAGACGTAGGTAAGGGCTTAGTAAACAGATCTGCTAGATTGTTACTAGATTGCACCTTTTGAAAGGTAATCACGTCGCTCTTCAGGAGTTCGTATGAGTAGAAAAACTTAGGTGAAATATGTTTCGTCAGGTTTCCCTTGACGTACCCATTACTCATTTGTGCGATGCAAGCTGCGTTGTCTTCAAATATAACGGTGGGAGGTGTATCGCCTTTAGCGATACTACACGAGTCACCAATGTGTTTTACCAAGGACCTTAACCGAACACTTCTCGTGCGGCTTCAAATAAAGCTATTATCTCTAAGTGGTTTGAAGACGTGGTAACCATGGTTTGTTTAACCGATATCCATGAGATCACGGTACCACCACAAAGAAAAACGTAACCAGTCTGGGATATGGCGTTGTGGGGATCAGACAAATAGCCAGCATCCGCATAACCTACTAAGGCTTTGTCTTGGTTCTTATGGTAAAACAATCCAAGATCTTGAGACCCTTGGAGGTACCGTAGAACATGCTTAACACCATTCCAATGTCTCCTTATAGGAGAAGAGCTATGTCTCGCAAGCAAATTGACAGCAAATGCAATGTCCGACCGAGTGCAATTTGCGAGATAGAGCAATGCTCCGACAACACTAAGATAAGGAACTTCTGACTCCAGAATTTCTTTTGAATCTTCTTTTGGCCTAAATGGGTCCTTATCCACTTCGAGGGATCGGACAACCATAGGGGTGCTAAGTGGATGAGATTTATCCATGTGAAATCTCTCCAATACCTTCTTCACGTAGGTTGACTGATGTATAAGAATTCCTTCTGGGAGATGCTCGATCTGCAGGCTGAGGCAGTATTTGGTTTTACCCAAGACTTTAATTTCGAATTCGGCTTTCAAGATTGAACTGGCTTCTTCAATCTCTTTACATGTTTCGATTATGTTCAGGTTATCAACATAGACGAATATGATGCAAAAACTATTTCACGATTTCTTCGTGAATACGCATGGGAAAGCTTTATCGAATGTGTATCCCTTCTTCTGAAGGAATTCACTAAGTCGGTTGTACCACATGAGGCCCGATTGCTTCAGGCCATACAACGACTTCTGCAGTTTTATGCTATACATACTGCGATTTTCACCATCCCTCATCCGAGGAATGTCAAATCCATCGGGGATTTTCATATAAATATCGGCATCAAGTGATCCATATAAGTATGCGGTTACTACGTCCATTAATCTCATTTGGAGATTCATTTTAACTGCCAAAGATATCAAGTAGCAGAACGTTAATGAGTTCATGACGGGAGAATAGGTTTGATCGAAATCAATCCCGGGTCTCTGCGAAAACCCTGGAGCTACAAGCCTCGCTTTATACCTCTCCACAGTATTATTCTCATTTCGTTTTCATACAAATACCCATTTATATCCTACGGGGATAGCGCGCGTGGGTGTACGGACAATAAAGCCAAATACTTGTCTTTTGTTAAGCGATGCGACCTCTGCTTCAATTGCCTTTTTCCAGTTAACCTAATTGGAGAGCTTCCGGCACTCAGCGATTGTTTTGGGTTCTGGATCTAGATCATTTATAATGGAAAGAGCAATTGACGCTGAAAATGTGTCGTCGATGACAGTAATATTTCTATTATATGTTTCTCCCGTATCTGTGAAGTTCACAGAGACTTTGACGTTTACGTCAACCAGACCTTCTTCTTTTCCCATTGTATTTGGGTCTGGTCGTTCCACGGTCCTAGTGCATTGAATATTTTGTGCACGTGCTTCATCACTAGGACGCTCGTCTCCTAGAGACTTTGAGTTATCTAGACGAATCTCTTTAAGAGATTTTACATTCGACTGACCAGATTTGCTAGCCTTTCGTTTAGGTGTATCACTGTCTCTTGAGAGTCCTTTACGCTTCTGGCGCGTGGGGGCATGAGTACTTGTTTTGCTTGGGACCTCAACCCTTTGGGGAGCATTTACTGCAAGTATATGCGATTTAGTTACACTTCTATGGTCAGTGAACGCGTCTGGCAGATTATTTGCTAAATTTTGTAAATTAATGATCTTCTGAACTTCTGGTTCAGATTGACTAGTGTGTGGATCTAGATACTAAAGATCACTTACGCTCCACGTAAGCTCCCGACATTCATTCAATTTTGAATTCGGATCTCCCCCTAATGCCGGGAAGTGATCTTCATCGAATGTGCAATCAGCGAACCGGGCCGTTAATTGATCCCCGGACAAAGACTCGAGGTATTTCATGATGGATAGAGAGTCAAATTCGACGTAAATTCCGAGTTTTCTTTGTGGGCCCAAAGAGGTCCGCTTTGGTAATGTTATCGGAATATATATCGCACATCCGAAAATACGCAGATGGGAAATGTTAGATTCTTTCACACGCACTAATTGTAGGGGGGAATGATCATTATATGCAGTTGGACGGATTTGTATTAAGTGCGATGCATGTAGGACTGCATGCCCCCAGCATGAAGTGGGTAGTTTAGAGTTCATAAGTAATGATCTCGCGATTAGTTTGATAAGTTTTATTAGCGCCTCAGCAAGACCATTATAGACGTAGGGGACCGAATGCTCCACTTTAATTCCCAGGGCCATACAGTAATCTGTAAAACCTCTCGAGGTAAACTCGGCAGTATTATCCATGTGAATAGATTGGATAATCTAGGGACTGAGCTCGAAGCTCGATCGTTTTTGCAATGAGCTCTGCAGGAGCTTGATTGCGGGTAGATAGCTAACAGACATATGTCCACCTAGTGGAGGCATCAATAAGGACCATGAAGTACCGAAATGGTCCTGATGCTGGGTGAATCGCTCCACAAATATCTCCTTGAATTCGCTTCAAGGAAAACCGGAGACCCTAGTCCAACGTTAGTGGGCGACGGGCGCACTATTAACTTACCCTTAGAACATGCATCACAGATAAATTCATCAACGGGAAGGATTCTATTATTCGAAATATTATGACTAATTGAATTAGATAGAATCCTACGCATCATAGATTGTCCTGGATGACTTAACCGCTGATGCCATAATTTAAAGAAGTTCGGGTCATAAAATTTCATACTCAAAGCTGGATGGGAATTAAACGGCCGGATGTAGGAATAGTATAATCCGGAGGAGAAGGAATGAAGTTTTTCTATAACTTGTTTACGGCTAACTCTAGTAATAGTCATCAAAAGGTATTTGTTTATTGTTCTCAGTTTCAGTTTCAATGTGATATTCATTTATCCTAATGTCTCTAAAACTGAACAGGGTACACTTATATTGTGGAAACAATAAAGCATTATCGATTATGAGTTCGGTACCCACGGAGAGGACAATGGAAGCTCTTCCGGAGCCCATTATCAACATACTATCATCGGTTATTGTAGTTATACTGCCCTAACGTTCTACCAAGTTATGAAAATACTTCCTATCTCTTAAGATTGTATGAGTGGTGGCGCTATCTACCAAACATAAATCACAATCTTAATCCATCATGCCAGAGAAAATAGTCCAAACCTAATAGTTGATATGTTTACAAGTCATGTACAGCAATATCCAAGTAAATTTAATGGACAACTTTAAGGTAAACACATCGAAGCTAAACTATAATATCTACCATAAAATAAAATATCTGAAAGAAAGGATCAAAAAATATAAATTATTTTATCCAAAAATAAAGTACTAAAACAATCAAATACGCAAATCACTCATCATTTTCAAAGTCCTTGAGCTTGATGCCCAGAGGATCGACGTTGTCTTGGTCTGCTTCAGGCAGGCTGACATGGTGAAATTCAACTCTAGGGGCCTATCCCTTGTCGTCCTTCTGCTGCTTTTGATAAGCCTCAACCAAGTGCTTGGGAGTGCGACACGTGCGAGACCAATGGTCTCTGCATCTGCATCTGTAGCAGGAATGCTCAACCTTATCTTGATTGCTAGATTTTGAAGAGCGAAATTCGGAGGCGGCGAAGGGGCGACCGGCAACGCACGGGTAGGGCCGCGCGGACGGCGGCGGACGACGCACGGGGAGCGTCGCGCTGGGCGGCGGCGGCTACTTGTTCGATTCTCAATTCGAAATTAATCCAATTTGAAACACGATTTGATTCAATTAATTACAAGAACATAAACAAATCAAATTAATAATTCTAGAACATATAAATCATGTAACGCATGGATCAAATAATTCGGTACGGGGATTAATTCATATGATTTGTAGAGAATTAATTTTAGGGCGTACCGCTTAATCTCGGGCAGAGTCTCATGCTGATAACGTATTGTAAATAAGTGCGTAAAATAAAAGACGAGATTTGTTCACCCAATTCGTCAGGAACGACTACGTCTGGGGGCGAGCCAAGCCAGAAGTTTCACTAATATTCTTGTATATGAGTATTTACAATTTTGAGTACAATAGTATATTTATAAGAGTAAAACTCTAGTCTAAGATATGAAGCCCATTGGGTTATTGGTCCATTAGTAATATCCACATCAAATCTTCTAGATTTGGAATAATAAATCTTCTAGATTTACAACAGAATGTTTAATTAGTGAACTCGCACACAATTGTTGCTTACTTGATTGCCACATGTGATTGACCTAATAATGATTAATACAATTTAATTATGATTTAAAGAAAATAATTTTTTATTCTCCCACAATTCTTTCTTAAATTTTCTCTCTTTTTACCGAAATTTCAACTTTGTTTGAGGCGAAATCGCTTATCTCGGGCAATTATCCGGCCACACTTTATTTATAGGGGGAAACTCTTTTTTGCCCAAATTTTATATACCAAACTCTTTTTTGCCCCATGATTGTAAAAAACTCTTTTTTGCCCTACAAGGGTAGTACCAAATTTTGTCTATCCTTCTTGATTGTGTATCCCACACCCTCAAACAAACAAGCCCTTAACTTATCTTCTTTTTCTTCTAAATTTTAGTACAACAAACAAACACATCCTTAACTTATCTCACTTTTCTTGTAAATTTTAGTACAACAACCAAACACATCCCACCCTAATATTAAACTTATCCTAACACTAAACTAACTTTACTTCTTTACCAATGAAAAAAACGTATGCATAAAAGAACTCATGAACTAACTTCTTTATCCTAACACTAAACTAACTTTACCTAAGAAAACACATAAGAACATCAAAATTGAAGAACACCAAATATGCTTATTCCATTATCGAAAGCTGGGTCCGACGGAAACCACCATCCCATGGTATGTTTGATTCAAAGTTAGTTTTGATTTGTTTTCGAATTCAACTATTTTAGTTTGATAATGGACATGTGTTAATGGATTTTGTGTTGTTGAAAACGTGATTGCAAAAAACGGCATTCCCAATTTTTTCCAAGTTAATTTCATGAACACATAGTAATGTGCACACCACATGCTCGATGAAATGTCACACTCAAAATTGTTGTAGAAAAATGCATAACAATGTGGTTTAAATGTTGTTTTAGTTGGTTGAATTAAATGGAATCCTCATGTTATTCTCTCAATGTTGGAGCTGTGTCTCCATTTCGAATTCGAAATCCACATCAATAGGCAGTCTTTCGCACATGAAGAACCACTCGACCCCAACAGAGTTTCACTCGGTCGATTGGATTTGTGCTTATTCTAGTACTTTGGCTTCTTAAAAAACAACTCGACCGTAAAACAACATAACTCGGCTGAGTTCCTTCGAGCCTGGTCGAGTGATTTGAATTCTGCTATTTGGGTGGATTTATTTTTTTGGGAACCAATTTTTTATTTTTTGTCAATTGACAGATGAGTGAAAGAAGATATTTGAAGGTACATTATAATGGAGTATGGAATGGTAATTCCTACATAGGCGGTTATCTCCGAGGAGTTCTCATTCCCGATGGAGGTATGGACTTAGCAACTCTTACAGGGCTTGTTTTTAAAACTTTAGATATGAGAGACATCATTGAACACGAGATTAGGATTTATTACCTTGTTGAGTTGGATGGTCAATCGTTAATGACGATCATAGGAACTGACACCGATGTTAAGCACTTACTTAGTTCATCAAATTCACCTGCGGTCTATGTGTATTTTCCTAATAAAAGAACGGGGATGGAAAACTCGAATTTTGATGGACATGTTGGTACCCCAAGTGCATTCACACAAGGGAGAGGCTTTGTGAATTTGATGAATAGTTTTGATTATGTGAATAAGTCAAGTCACTTTAGCAATCCTTCAAAACACATGTCGGAAGACTCCGATGAAGACTGTGATGAAGATGAAGATGTCGATGAACACTTGAAAACACCAAGCCACAATAGTGTTAGAGCCACTGATATTGGTACTGATTCAAATACCGCTGATCTTTCAAATGATTCTTCCGATGATTGTTATGTGTCATTTGATAATCCATCTGAAACTCATGCGGAAAATAATAATACCCCATGCAGCAAGAAAAAGCAGACTGGGCGTCCATGGAAAATCCCCGGTATACCCTCGTCTTTTCCCATTCCGCGTATGGATCTTGAGGATTCTGATCCACCTCCTGGTGAACTCAATTCCGATAGCGTATTTCTTAGTAAAGTTGAAATGTGTACATCGGTTGGGCACTACCATCTGCACAAGAAGGTGGAGTACCGTGTGAATAAATCTGACCCGCGTAGATGGTATTTGAAATGCAAGTTTGAAAATTGTGATTTTATCTTCCGAGCGACAGGGATGGATAATTTATGGAAGATAACAGAGTTCATACCTCACACGTGTCGTTTGGATCCACTTTGCAATGCACCACGTACATTGCCCGCTAAAGTGGTTGGATCATTGTATGCGGCTGACCAACTAGACCAAACGGCTGCCAAGTCTCCTAGAGTTATCAAGAAAGAGATGTTCAAAGAGTACGGTTTAGATTTACAATACAATCAGGCTTTTAGGTCGAGACAATGTGCTAGAGATTTGATATTTGGTGATGCCAAGGAATCTTTTAGGTCTCTTCCATTGTATTTGTATCAGCTTGAAGTTGCGAATCCTGGTAGTCATACAAAGCTGAGGTGGATGATGATAATATTTTTAAATATGTCTTCTACGCTCTTCGGGCTTCAATTGATGGCTTTAAAAATTATGGGAGACCTGTAATTGTTGTAGATGCGACACATTTGAAGGGCAAGTACAAAGGAGTTGTTTTTGTTGCTGTAACTCAAGATTGCAATAAGCAAATTTTTCCGCTTGCAACTGGTGTTGGTGATGTGGAGAATAATGAATCTTGGACGTGGTTTCTTAAGAATTTGCGAGAGGCATATGAATGTCCAAAGAATTTGTTGATTGTTTCTGATCAACACAGAAGCATAATCCATGCTATGAGCATAGTCTACCCAACCGCATCTCATGGACTGTGTTATCACCATATCCAGAAGAAATTTGTCGTCAACGGTCGTAATGTTGTTAAGTTTTTTAAGAAAGCTGCATATGCATATCGGAAGACTGAGTACGATAGGTATATTACCGTTTTTAGTGTCTTTTATTCTACGTACGTAAAATTAAGTTTATATATTTATATTTCTTGCACAAACTTATATTTTGAATAATATTTCAGAATTATGACTTGTATCAAACGTATTGACACTGCCACCGGCAACATAATGAAAAATTTGGATAATGCTAAGCCCGAGCGGTGGTCGAGAGTTCATTGTCATGTACCACGATATGAGTTCATGACTTCTAATGTAGCAGAATCTTGGAACCAACGTATTATGTCAGCCCGTAAGATGCCTATTGTGTATGTGCTCGAATCTGTTAGACAAATAATTCAAGAATGGTTTCATTCCAGACTTGTTGAAGCAAAATTAAATGAGGGGCCTTTTTGTAGTAGAGTCACATCTAAGTTGTCACGTATGAATCTGGTGTCTGATACGTTTAATGTGGAGCCGTTGGCTGGAGATCGGTTTAAGGTGGTTCATGGTACCAAGAGTCACATAGTTAATTTGGCAAACAAAGAGTGTGAATGTTGTGTGTTTCAGTTAGACCAGATGACGTGCACTCATGTCGTTGCTGCAATCAGGTAAATAAAAAAATCTGTAGAAAGTCTATTTATTATCACTTGGTTCTTACATTGTTAGATAAAGGAAAAATTGCATCAATTTGATCTTAAACGGGTTCCTGGATGTAATTGTCCCAAACTGCATTTATACTCTTATATGCTTGTTAAATACTTGACTTAGGTTTTTGTTTATGCAATTCCTAAGTGTATGGTAATTAGTATTTTCTTGGATTCAAATATGATAGTTGAAGTAGTATGAGACATATAACGGAGTACTTTATACAATAAATTTGACTTTGACTCCCTCCACAGGTTCTCAAATTATCCAACTCGTGTATATGTTGATGATTGTTATAGCTCTACACATGTACAGGGCATGTGGGGTGGATGTGTCATGCCTTTACTTGACTCCAGTGAATGGTTTGTGCCCGATCATGTGAAATTGATCAAATGTGAGGCTCCATCTTGTCCAAGGCAAGCAGGACGTCCTAAACAGAGGAGAAACCGTTCACCTATCGAGAGTTTGTCTTCAATTCGTAAGAAACAAAAATGTTCACGGTGCAAGCAACCAAACCACAATCGAGTTAATTGTCAAGTGCATATTCCTGTTCCTGACATTGATGGTGCACAATCTTCTAAAGATGACAATGACGATCAATTCGATATGCCACAATGTTCTAAGAAGAGAAATGGACCACGTAAGTGTTCGGTTTGCGGTGAAGTTGGGCATTATAAAACAAAATGTCCAAAGTTAACATTTCTTTGATATGAGGATAATTTGAGTTATACCGACTTAAACTTTGAATGGTTTATTTTTCATTTGTTTGTGTTGTATTAAACATAATAATTATGTTGATGTTTTATTTAGCGGTTTGTTGAAGTTTATATTTATAATTAAAACTTTCATTTCTCCAAATTTTAAAGGAGTGTTGAATCCTCTTATGCTCTGAATTCGCCCTTTTATATGTCTTGAAAAATCTCCACTTTCGAAAAATAGTAATTTTTCCAGAGTGTCACTCGGCCTCTTCACTCTGACACTCGGCCCGAGTGATACCCTATTATGGCCGAGTGATAGTTCCAGTGATTTCAGTTCGGCCTCTTCACTCCGACACTCGGCCCGAGTGATATCCTATTATGGCCGAGTGATATTTTCAGTAAATTCAACTCGACCTCTTCAATCTCACTTGGTCGAGTGTCATGTTCGCACTTAGAAGGTTTTTTTTTTTAACTTCTTACATTCTGAGCTCCTCTTCTAACTTTTTGGGTGTATTTGACTTAGAAAAATTAAGTTTCTAACTTATTTGAGGTGTATAATAATGTTTTAAAACATTTTGTTTCTCCATTTTTTTTTAATTTACATTGAATTTCTCTATTTTTAATTGTTTTTCTCAATCGGAGAAAATTCGTGTTTTTGTTGGAGATGTGACGGAATCACTCTTTGGCTGAATCTTATTTATAAAAATAAAGCTAATAATTTATTTAAGGTGCGTCCTAATTTTTTTAAGTTAACATTCCATTTCTCCATTTTAATTAGTTGTCGAAAAATTCTCGTATATCCCATTAAACACCATTTAAATTTATAATATTTATGTCGTAGATGTGTCGGAATCACTCTTTGGGTGGATTTTAATCTAGAAATATAGACTTTGAATTTTTTTTGTGCCGTTTAAATATTTTTCAAATATATATTGTTTTTCTCATTTTTATGAATTGTAGGAGAAATATATAAATCCTACTAAACACCATTTAAACTTATAATATTCTTGTCAGAGTTGTGTCGGAATCAATTGTTGGGTTGTTTGAACTAGGAAAAAAGGACCTCCTAACTCATTTGATGCGTATAACTATTTTTTAGTATTTATAATGTATTTCTCTATTTTTATGGATTTTCGGAGAAAATTCGTATTTCTGTCGGAGATGTGTCGGAATCACTCTTTGGGTGGACTTTGATCTAGAAATATAGAATTTGAATTTTTTTTCTGAAGTATAAATATTTTTCAAATTTATATTGTGTTTCTCATTTTTATGAATTGTCGGAGAAATATATAAATACTACTAAACACCATTTAAACTTATAATATTATTGTCGGAGTTGTGTCGGAATCAATCATTGGGTTGTTGGAACTAGGAAAAGAGGATCTCCTAACTCATTTGATGCGTATAAATATTTTTTAGTATTTATAATGTATTTCTCTATTTTTATGGATTTTCGGAGAAAATTCGTATTTCTGTCGGAGGTGTGTCGGAATCATTCTTTGGGTTTAGTTTGATCTAGAAATATAGAATTTGAATTTTTTTTTTCCGAAGTATAAATATTTTGCAAATTTATATTGTGTTTCTCATTTTTATGAATTGTCGGAGAAATATATAAATCCAACTAAACACCATTTACACTTATAATATTATTGTCGGAGTTGTGTCGGAATCAATCGTTGGGTTGTTTGAACAAGGAAAAAACCATCTCCTATCTCATTTGTTGCATATAACTATTTTTTAGTATCTATATTGTCTTTCTATATTTTTATGGATATTCGGAGAAAATTCGTATTTTTGTCGGAGGTGTGTCGGAATCACTCTTTGGGTTTAGTTTGATCTAGAAATATAGACTTTGAATTTTTTTTCTGCAGTATAAATATTTTTCAAATTTATATTGTGATTCTCATTTTTATGAATTGTCGGAGAAATATATAAATACTACTAAACAACATTTAAACTTATAATATTATTGTCGGAGTTGTGTCGGAATCAATCGTTGGGTTGTTTGAAATAGGAAAAGAGGACCTCCTAACTCATTTGATGTGTATAACTATTTTTTAGTATTCATATTGTATTTCTCTATTTTTATGGATATTCGGAGAAAATTCGTATTTTTGTCGGAGGTGTGTCGGAATCACTCTTTGGGTTTAGTTTGATCTAGAAATATAGAATTTGAATTTTTTTTCCGAAGTATAAATATTTTGCAAATTTATATTGTGTTTCTCATTTTTATGAATTGTCGGAGAAATATATAAATCCAACTAAACACCATTTACACTTATAATATTATTGTCGGAGTTGTGTCGGAATCAATCGTTGGGTTGTTTGAACTAGGAAAAAACCATCTCCTATCTCATTTGTTGCATATAACTATTTTTTAGTATTTATATTGTATTTCTCTATTTTTATGTATATTCGGAGAAAATTCGTATTTTTGTCGGAGGTGTGTCGGAATCACTCTTTGGGTTTAGTTTGATCTAGAAATATAGACTTTGAATTTTTTTTCTGAAGTATAAATATTTTTCAAATTTATATTGTGTTTCTCATTTTTATGAATTGTCGGAGAAATATATAAATACTACTAAACACCATTTAAACTTATAATATTATTGTCGGAGTTGTGCCAGAATCAATCGTTGGGTTGTTTGAACTAGGAAAAGAGGATCTCCTAACTCATTTGATGCGTATAACTATTTTTTAATATTTATAATGTATTTCTCTATTTTTATGGATTTTCGGAGAAAATTCGTATTTCTGTCGGAGGTGTGTCAGAATCACTCTTTGGGTGGACTTTGATCTAGAAATATAGAATTTGATTTTTTTTTTCCGAATTATAAATATTTTTCAAATTTATATTGTGTTTCTCATTTTTATGAATTGTCGGAGAAATATATAAATACTACTAAACACCATTTAAACTTATAATATTATTGTCGGAGTTGTGTCGGAATCAATCGTTGGGTTGTTTGAACTAGGAAAAGAGGACCTCCTAACTCATTTGATGCGTATAACTATTTTTTTGTATTTATAATGTATTTTTCTATTTTTATGGATTTTCGGAGAAAATTCGTATTTCTGTCGGAGGTGTGTCGGAATCATTCTTTGGGTTTAGTTTGATCTAGAAATATAGAATTTGATTTTTTTTCCCGAAGTATAAATATTTTGCAAATTTATATTGTGTTTCTCATTTTTATGAATTGTCGGAGAAATGTATAAATCCAACTAAACACCATTTACACTTATAATATTATTGTCGGAGTTGTGTCGGAATCAATCGTTGGGTTGTTTGAAATAGGAAAAGAGGACCTCCTAACTCATTTGATGCGTATAACTATTTTTTAGTATTTATATTGTATTTCTCTATTTTTATGGATATTCGGAGAAAATTCGTATTTTTGTCGGAGCTGTGTCGGAATCACTCTTTGGGTTTAGTTTGATCTAGAAATATAGAATTTGAATTTTTTTTCGAAGTATAAATATTTTGCAAATTTATATTGTGTTTCTCATTTTTATGAATTGTCGGAGAAATATATAAATCCTCCTAAACACCATTTACACTTATAATATTATTGTCGGAGTTGTTTCGGAATTAATCGTTGGGTTGTTTGAACTAGGAAAAAACCATCTCCTATCTCATTTGTTGCATATAACTATTTTTTAGTATTTATATTGTATTTCTCTATTTTTATGGATATTTGGAGAAAATTCGTATTTTTGTCGGAGGTGTGTCGGAATCACTCTTTGGGTTTAGTTTGATCTAGAAATATAGACTTTGAATTTTTTTTCTGAAGTATAAATATTTTTCAAATTTATATTGTGTTTCTCATTTTTATGAATTGTCGGAGAAATATATAAATACTACTAAACACCATTTAAACTTATAATATTATTGTCGGAGTTGTGTCGGAATGAATCGTTGGGTTGTTTGAACTAGGAAAAGAGGATCTCCTAACTCATTTGATGCGTATAACTATTTTTTAATATTTATAATGTATTTCTCTATTTTTATGGATATTCGGAGAAAATTCGTATTTCTGTCGGAGATGTGTCGGAATCACTCTTTGGGTTGACTTTGATCTAGAAATATAGAATTTGATTTTTTTTCCGAAGTATAAATATTTTTCAAATTTATATTGTGTTTCTCATTTTTATGAATTGTCGGAGAAATATATAAATACTACTAAACACCATTTAAACTTATAATATTATTGTCGGAGTTGTGTCGGAATCAATAGTTGGGTTGTTTGAAATAGGAAAAGAGGACCTCCTAACTCATTTGATGCGTATAACTATTTTTTAGTATTTATATTGTATTTCTCTATTTTTATGGATATTCAGAGAAAATTCGTATTTTTATCGGAGCTGTGTCGGAATCACTCTTTGGGTTTAGTTTGATCTAGAAATATAGAATTTGAATTTTTTTTCCGAAGTATAAATATTTTGCAAATTTATATTGTGTTTCTCATTTTTATGAATTGTCGGAGAAATATATAAATCCAACTAAACACCATTTACACTTATAATATTATTGTCGGAGTTGTGTCGGAATCAATCGTTGGGTTGTTTGAACTAGGAAAAAACCATCTCCTATCTCATTTGTTGCATATAACTATTTTTTAGTATTTATATTGTATTTCTCTATTTTTATGGATATTCGGAGAAAATTCGTATTTTTGTCGGAGGTGTGTCGGAATCACTCTTTGGGTTTAGTTTGATCTAGAAATATAGAATTTGAATTTTTTTTCCGAAGTATAAATATTTTGCAAATTTATATTGTGTTTCTCATTTTTATGAATTGTCGGAGAAATATATAAATCCAACTAAACACCATTTACACTTATAATATTATTGTCGGAGTTGTGTCGGAATCAATCGTTGGGTTGTTTGAACTAGGAAAAAACCATCTCCTATCTCATTTGTTGCATATAACTATTTTTTAGTATTTATATTGTATTTCTCTATTTTTATGGATATTCGGAAAAAATTCGTATTTTTGTCGGAGGTGTGTCGGAATCACTCTTTGGGTTTAGTTTGATCTAGAAATATAGACTTTGAATTTTTTTTCTGAAGTATAAATATTTTTCAAATTTATATTGTGTTTCTCATTTTTATGAATTGTCGGAGAAATATATAAATACTACTAAACACCATTTAAACTTATAATATTATTGTCGGAGTTGTGTCGGAATCAATCGTTGGGTTGTTTGAACTAGGAAAAGAGGATCTCCTAACTCATTTGATGCGTATAACTATTTTTTAATATTTATAATGTATTTCTCTATTTTTATGGATATTCGGAGAAAATTCGTATTTCTGTCGGAGATGTGTCGGAATCACTCTTTGGGTGGACTTTGATCTAGAAATATAGAATTTGATTTTTTTTCCGAAGTATAAATATTTTTCAAATTTATATTGTGTTTCTCATTTTTATGAATTGTCGGAGAAATATATAAATACTACTAAACACCATTTAAACTTATAATATTATTGTCGGAGTTGTGTCGGAATCAATCGTTGGGTTGTTTGAACTAGGAAAAGAGGACCTCCTAACTCATTTGATGCGTATAACTATTTTTTAGTATTTATAATGTATTTTTCTATTTTATGGATTTTCGGAGAAAATTCGTATTTCTGTCGGAGTAGTGTCGGAATCATTCTTTGGGTTTAGTTTGATCTAGAAATATAGAATTTGATTTTTTTTTCCGAAGTATAAATATTTTGCAAATTTATATTGTGTTTCTCATTTTTATGAATTGTCGGAGAAATGTATAAATCCAACTAAACACCATTTACACTTATAATATTATTATCGGAGTTGTGTCGGAATCAATCGTTGGGTTGTTTGAAATAGGAAAAAGAGGACCTCCTAACTCATTTGATGCGTATAACTATTTTTTAGTATTTATATTGTATTTCTCTATTTTTATGGATATTCGGAGAAAATTCGTATTTTTGTCGGAGCTGTGTCGGAATCACTCTTTGGGTTTAGTTTGATCTAGAAATATAGAATTTGAATTTTTTTTCCGAAGTATAAATATTTTGCAAATTTATATTGTGTTTCTCATTTTTATGAATTGTCGGAGAAATATATAAATCTTCCTAAACACCATTTACACTTATAATATTATTGTCGGAGTTGTGTCGGAATTAATCGTTGGGTTGTTTGAACTAGGAAAAAACCATCTCCTATCTCATTTGTTGCATATAACTATTTTTTAGTATTTATATTGTATTTCTCTATTTTTATGGATATTCGGAGAAAATTCGTATTTTTGTCGGAGGTGTGTCGGAATCACTCTTTGGGTTTAGTTTGATCTAGAAATATAGAATTTGAATTTTTTTTCCGAAGTATAAATATTTTGCAAATTTATATTGTGTTTCTCATTTTTATGAATTGTCGGAGAAATATATAAATCGAACTAAACACCATTTACACTTATAATATTATTGTCGGAGTTGTGTCGGAATCAATCGTTGGGTTGTTTGAACTAGGAAAAAACCATCTCTTATCTCATTTGTTGCATATAACTATTTTTTAGTATTTATATTGTATTTCTCTATTTTTATGGATATTCGGAGAAAATTCGTATTTTTGTCGGAGGTGTGTCGGAATCACTCTTTGGGTTTAGTTTGATCTAGAAATATAGACTTTGAATTTTTTTTCTGAAGTATAAATATTTTTCAAATTTATATTGTGTTTCTCATTTTTATGAATTGTCGGAGAAATATATAAATACTACTAAACACCATTTAAACTTATAATATTATTGTCGGAGTTGTGTCGGAATCAATCGTTGGGTTGTTTGAACTAGGAAAAGAGGATCTCCTAACTCATTTGATGCGTATAACTATTTTTTAATATTTATAATGTATTTCTCTATTTTTATGGATATTCGGAGAAAATTCGTATTTCTGTCGGAGATGTGTCGGAATCACTCTTTGGGTGGACTTTGATCTAGAAATATAGAATTTGATTTTTTTTCCGAAGTATAAATATTTTTCAAATTTATATTGTGTTTCTAATTTTTATGAATTGTCGGAGAAATATATAAATACTACTAAACACCATTTAAACTTATAATATTATTGTCGGAGTTGTGTCGGAATCAATCGTTGGGTTGTTTGAACTAGGAAAAGAGGACCTCCTAACTCATTTGATGCGTATAACTATTTTTTAGTATTTATAATGTATTTTTCTATTTTTATGGATTTTCGGAGAAAATTCGTATTTCTGTCGGAGGTGTGTCGGAATCATTCTTTGGGTTTAGTTTGATCTAGAAATATAGAATTTGATTTTTTTTCCGAAGTATAAATATTTTGCAAATTTATATTGTGTTTCTCATTTTTATGAATTGTCGGAGAAATGTATAAATCCAACTAAACACCATTTACACTTATAATATTATTGTCGGAGTTGTGTCGGAATCAATTGTTGGGTTGTTTGAAATAGGAAAAGAGGACCTCCTAACTCATTTGATGCGTATAATTATTTTTTAGTATTTATATTGTATTTCTCTATTTTTATGGATATTCGGAGAAAATTCGTATTTTTGTCGGAGCTGTGTCGGAATCACTCTTTGGATTTAGTTTGATCTAGAAATATAGAATTTGAATTTTTTTTCCGAAGTATAAATATTTTGCAAATTTATATTGTGTTTCTCATTTTTATGAATTGTCGGAGAAATATATAAATCCTCCTAAACACCATTTACACTTATAATATTATTGTCGGAGTTGTGTCGGAATTAATCGTTGGGTTGTTTGAACTAGGAAAAAACCATCTCCTATCTCATTTGTTGCATATAACTATTTTTTAGTATTTATATTGTATTTCTATATTTTTATGGATATTCGGAGAAAATTCGTATTTTTGTCGGAGGTGTGTCGGAATCACTCTTTGGGTTTAGTTTGATCTAGAAATATAGAATTTGAATTTTTTTTCCGAAGTATAAATATTTAGCAAATTTATATTGTGTTTCTCATTTTTATGAATTGTCGGAGAAATATATAAATCCAACTAAACACCATTTACACTTATAATATTATTGTCGGAGTTGTGTCGGAATCAATCGTTGGGTTGTTTGAACTAGGAAAAAACCATCTCCTATCTCATTTGTTGCATATAACTATTTTTTAGTATTTATATTGTATTTCTCTATTTTTATGGATATTCGGAGAAAATTCGTATTTTTGTCGGAGGTGTGTCGGAATCACTCTTTGGGTTTAGTTTGATCTAGAAATATAGACTTTGAATTTTTTTTTCTGAAGTATAAATATTTTTCAAATTTATATTGTGTTTCTCATTTTTATGAATTGTCGGAGAAATATATAAATACTACTAAACACCATTTAAACTTATAATATTATTGTCGGAGTTGTGTCGGAATCAATCGTTGGGTTGTTTGAACTAGGAAAAGAGGATCTCCTAACTCATTTGATGCGTATAACTATTTTTTAATATTTATAATGTATTTCTCTATTTTTATGGATATTCGGAGAAAAATCGTATTTCTGTCGGAGATGTGTCGGAATCACTCTTTGGGTGGACTTTGATCTAGAAATATAGAATTTGATTTTTTTTCCGAAGTATAAATATTTTTCAAATTTATATTGTGTTTCTCATTTTTATGAATTGTCGGAGAAATATATAAATACTACTAAACACCATTTAAACTTATAATATTATTGTCGGAGTTGTGTCGGAATCAATCGTTGGGTTGTTTGAACTAGGAAAAGAGGACCTCCTAACTCATTTGATGCGTATAACTATTTTTTAGTATTTATAATGTATTTTTCTATTTTATGGATTTTCGGAGAAAATTCGTATTTCTGTCGGAGGTGTGTCGGAATCATTCTTTGGGTTTAGTTTGATCTAGAAATATAGAATTTGATTTTTTTTTCCGAAGTATAAATATTTTGCAAATTTATATTGTATTTCTCATTTTTATGAATTGTCGGAGAAATGTATAAATCCAACTAAACACCATTTACACTTATAATATTATTGTCGGAGTTGTGTCGGAATCAATCGTTGGGTTGTTTGAAATAGGAAAAAGAGGACCTCCTAACTCATTTGATGCGTATAACTATTTTTTAGTATTTATATTGTATTTCTCTATTTTTATGGATATTCGGAGAAAATTCGTATTTTTGTCGGAGCTGTGTCGGAATCACTCTTTGGGTTTAGTTTGATCTAGAAATATAGAATTTGAATTTTTTTTCCGAAGTATAAATATTTTGCAAATTTATATTGTGTTTCTCATTTTTATGAATTGTCGGAGAAATATATAAATCTTCCTAAACACCATTTACACTTATAATATTATTGTCGGAGTTGTGTCGGAATTAATCGTTGGGTTGTTTGAACTAGGAAAAAACCATCTCCTATCTCATTTGTTGCATATAACTATTTTTTAGTATTTATATTGTATTTCTCTATTTTTATAGATATTCGGAGAAAATTCGTATTTTTGTCGGAGGTGTGTCGGAATCACTCTTTGGGTTTAGTTTGATCTAGAAATATAGACTTTGAATTTTTTTTCTGAAGTATAAATATTTTTCAAATTTATATTGTGTTTCTCATTTTTATGAATTGTCGGAGAAATATATAAATACTACTAAACACCATTTAAACTTATAATATTATTGTCGGAGTTGTGTCGGAATCAATCGTTGGGTTGTTTGAACTAGGAAAAGAGGATCTCCTAACTCATTTGATGCGTATAACTATTTTTTAATATTTATAATGTATTTCTCTATTTTTATGGATATTCGGAGAAAATTCGTATTTCTGTCGGAGATGTGTCGGAATCACTCTTTGGGTGGACTTTGATCTAGAAATATAGAATTTGATTTTTTTTTCCGAAGTATAAATATTTTTCAAATTTATATTGTGTTTCTCATTTTTATGAATTGTCGGAGAAATATATAAATACTACTAAACACCATTTAAACTTATAATATTATTGTCGGAGTTGTGTCGGAATCAATCGTTGGGTTGTTTGAACTAGGAAAAGAGGACCTCCTAACTCATTTGATGCGTATAACTATTTTTTAGTATTTATAATGTATTTCTCTATTTTTATGGATTTTCGGAGAAAATTCGTATTTCTGTCGGAGGTGTGTCGGAATCATTCTTTGGGTTTAGTTTGATCTAGAAATATAGAATTTGAATTTTTTTTCCGAAGTATAAATATTTTGCAAATTTATATTGTGTTTCTCATTTTTATGAATTGTCGGAGAAATATATAAATTCAACTAAACACCATTTACACTTATAATATTATTGTCGGAGTTGTGTCGGAATCAATCGTTGGGTTGTTTGAAATAGGAAAAGAGGACCTCCTAACTCATTTGATGCGTATAACTATTTTTTAGTATTTATATTGTATTTCTCTATTTTTATGGATATTCGGAGAAAATTCGTATTTTTATCGGAGCTGTGTCGGAATCACTCTTTGGGTTTAGTTTGATCTAGAAATATAGAATTTGAATTTTTTTTCCGAAGTATAAATATTTTGCAAATTTATATTGTGTTTCTCATTTTTATGAATTGTCGGAGAAATATATAAATCCAACTAAACACCATTTACACTTATAATATTATTGTCGGAGTTGTGTCGGAATCAATCGTTGGGTTGTTTGAACTAGGAAAAAACCATCTCCTATCTCATTTGTTGCATATAACTATTTTTTAGTATTTATATTGTATTTCTCTATTTTTATGGATATTCGGAGAAAATTCGTATTTTTGTCGAAGGTGTGTCGGAATCACTCTTTGGGTTTAGTTTGATCTAGAAATATAGAATTTGAATTTTTTTTCCGAAGTATAAATATTTTGCAAATTTATATTGTGTTTCTCATTTTTATGAATTGTCGGAGAAATATATAAATCCAACTAAACACCATTTACACTTATAATATTATTGTCGGAGTTGTGTCGGAATCAATCGTTGGGTTGTTTGAACTAGGAAAAAACCATCTCCTATCTCATTTGTTGCATATAACTATTTTTTAATATTTATATTGTATTTCTCTATTTTTATGGATATTCGGAGAAAATTCGTATTTTTGTCGGAGGTGTGTCGGAATCACTCTTTGGGTTTAGTTTGATCTAGAAATATAGAATTTAAATTTTTTTTCCGAAGTATAAATATTTTGCAAATTAAATGCGAGATTATATTGTATATATGTGAGCATTTTTATTATTTAATTAATTATACAATTTTCAATTATGTACTAAATTCACAACAAATGCTAAAATTCATAAAATGATTTACAAATAGTAAAATTCATAAAATGATTTTAATATTTAACAAAACTTATGTAGTCTAAATAAAAATTATTTAAATTCAATTCATCATAAATAGTTAAAGTCAATAAAACACACTTTAAAATTCGAATTACTTTTCTTTTTATATGTGCATTATATATTAAATAAAAATGTTCAAAAGATAATTAATTTGATACTTAGTGTGTTGAAAATAGATTTAAAATTAATAACTTAAAGAATTTTGAAACTATTCATTCAAAATAAAAATTAAAATAGTAAACTTAATACACTCTCTTTAATGGAGAGTGTGATTCACCATTGCACCACGCACAAGTAGACTTCACTTGCTCCAATAATAATAATTTTTTCTCTCTCCTCACTTCTATTTATATATATATATATATATATATATATATATATATATACCAAAATTACCCCATTAAAGAAAAAAAAGGGTTATGATCATTAACATATAAACCATATAGACACAATTTAATGAGACATATTGTTATGTAAATGCACATATTATTACTTTTATTAATATATAGGTAATATAATTCATTTAATAATAATATAATATTAATTGTGTTATTAACGACATCAATTGCGTGGCTATAGTTTATTTATCTAAAAATAAAGTATTTATCTAAATTAATACTCATCTTTTGTAAATTGTTAATGTATCATGCTCAATTTATGATCCGATTCATCATGAGACGGTCTCATGCAACATATACTTTACAAATAATTAAATTAAAACACATTTAAATTATAGGCAATGTTAAGTGGTACAACAATATAACGCTAATAATGTCAATATAACTAGTGCATTGATTCATTAACACTTTGGTAGAGGTAGATGTTAATTTGTTTAATATTAAATATATGGCGTTACACTTTTCTGACCAAGCATGTTTGATTGTTTGCATATATTCTTATTTGTGTTCCCATGAATCACTACTGTCATTGAGTGAGTAAGAACTCAGATGACTTAAGTATGATCCTCAAATAGCCCCGATCAAGGATCATGAAGAATGGGATATTGATGATGCAATTGAGATTGGTGTGCGATCTGCATTATACTCTTAGAGAGTGTAGTAAGATCTCACTTACTACGAGGTTAATGCATGACATGTGCGGAGTGATGGACTTTGACCATGACCGACGCTTGAACCCTCGAAGGGTAGATATGACATGGATTGGGTTCATCACGAAGTAAATGTGTGTGGTAGTTGAGCCAAGAATAAGATTCATTCCTGAATGTGGATTTAGAGAGAATACTCGTCTTCTCATCATAATTGGATCTAAGTTGTCGGTCGACGCACATCAACTTAGACTTTGTGGCTAAGTGTGATATACTTGATCAATTACTGATTTGAGATAATATGATTAAGTTATTTGAATAGACACTTCATCATGTTCAAGACTTGATCGAGTATTCATGAATGAAAGGAAGATATCACAATAGCCCGCAATACTACATGTAGTTGCAGATTTTCTCGCAACGTACCTCGTATATTAAGAATATATGATGTATTGACTAGGGTTCAATTGAGACCATTAGTTTAACTAATCGCTCGATATACGAGGGCATATGGGTCACACAACAAGTAATGGCAATTTACCAATTATAGTTGGTTGATTAAATACTGTATTGGAATTAATTATTATTATTATTTAATTAAATTAGATTTGTGCCTCAAAAATCCAACAAATTTGTGGTGTGTCATTCCATGAGACGATCTCATACAAGTTTTTGTCTGCAAAATTATATTGTATGTTGAATCATTCAATCTCGTATCTCGCTTTTATCAATAATCGTAGTTTTGTTACAGTAGTTGCTAATTACAATAATTCAAGGCTATATTCAACATGTTCATTATTTATGATGAAGAAGGACTAAGAGGAAATATATGAGTTGTCATTTCAAAATTAAAAGCTTGCTTTGAAAACACTTCTTTCAAGATGAGTACAACTTCAACTTTAATTTTCAGATTCATGACCATTATTTCGAAATTTGAATATCATTGTGTAGTCATCTCAAGTATGTTGTTCTCGGTTTGACATTTCATACGCTTTTTTGAAAAAGTAGTTTGTCTTTTTACGTAATGTCATTAAGATTACTCAGTGAAAATATTATGTAGCATTGAGTTGTCATCTTTTAAGTGATGGCCTCATTTGGATCATTCAAGATATATTACATATTCACATCTATATAAGGTCATTTTTCATTTCATTTCTCTTGCAATTGTGCATCATGGATCTTACCAAAATTACACCACAAGAAACTTATTTCTATGATAAGGTTTGGAGCTACGAAATGGACAAGGTGTTCATTGACACCTTGGTCACTTTAAAAAAATTAGGTCGTTGGTATGGAAGAAAGGAGGTCAACTTTAATGCAATGGTTACTGCTATTGCTGAGGTGAACGAAGTTTGTTTCAAGAGTCTCGCATGGCCCAATGCTATGGATCGAATAACTGATCTTGAAAATCGTTACGATTTGTTCAAGTTAATAACTGAGCACCCTGGTGTGTGGTGGAATCGTGATGCAAACACCATCCAAGCTACTGATAAGATTTAGGCTCGACTTATAGCGGTTTGCGGCTTTTTTGTTGTTTTTATTTATGCATTTATAAACAATTAATTTGTACCACTTAGTTAACTTGTTGCAAATTTCATGTTCAAATCAGGATAATGAGCTTGCAAAAGCCTATGTATATGAAGGAGAGCCAGAATACACGAAGCTCCGTTGCTTGTTTGCTGGTGAGGGGGAGTTAGGGCCAGAAGAGGGGAATATAGTTGCAAATCATGACAACCCCACCGAGTTTATCAACATTGCTGATAGCACTGCTGCATCTGTTAAACTCCATCATAGAATGAACGTTCCAATTGTCATTTCAGATGATGAAGTTGAAACTATGCCAAGTGGACGCGATCGTCGTTCCAGTCGAAGAAACCTGTTTGATGAGGACGAAGAAACTATGGCAAGTGTACGCAAGTGGTCAGGTGCGTCTTCTAGCAAGTCAAAGAAGAGCGACTACTAAGCATACCGTGGCATTCTCCAGTTGAATCTAAGTGATGGTCTTGTTTTCAATATGTTTACTATGTTGATGTTTTTATGTTTACCTAATGAACCTATGTAGTGGAGTGTCTTTTGTGTCGATAGGGATGGTATTCTCTATTTTATTGTCGTAATATTCTAATTCCCCGCTGTTTACAGCACCACTTGTTTAGGTTATTATCGCGTATTAAGTTAATTTAATGGGTTTCGTAAGCATGAAAGCATCCTGTTTGCAAAAAATCCTAAATCCTATGCAAAACTAGTATATTTGCATCTCGTATTAATGATATGCAAATACTAATACAAATTCAATAATACTAAACAAAATTATATACCCGCATTCCTTTTAAACTACAAGTTAACTGTTAACACAAACAAATATTTCATTAATACACCAAATCCAAGGAAATGACTACACAAAGACATGCGAGTTCTTCCTATTAAACCATAAGACACAAGCTTGAAGTACATACGATTCCATCCTAGTACATGCCCTAATTATTCTGTTAACGAAACAACACAAACAAAAACTTTACGGTAGGACACATTGGTCGTTACATGTAGGAACAACAATTATTTCTTAAAACGAGACCACAATGCTAGTTCGGTTGTCCCTTTCATTTTCTTCTTCCCCCTATATATTTTTGGGTTGGATGAGCTCGTCCCTATGTTCACCGTAGCAGATACTGTTGAATCATTGTCATCACTGTCAATGTCAATGACCTCTGTCACATCAGGTTGAATAGGAGTAGAGTTGTCATCTTCATCTGATGGAATCTCGATGATTCCCACCATTTCAGGACCTTGAGATGCACCAGCAGAAGGATCTCCAACTAAAACTTTCAAATCCTTCCAACACGGATCACCGTAGACCGCATAAGCTTCAGCAAAAGGAGTCGCCTATCAAGGATCATTAGCAAACATATGAGTAACCAAAAAGTGGGAATTTCTAATGTATGGTCAATAAGAGATCTTACCTCAACAATCTTACGCCAGACGTTAGGATCAGCATAGATTCGGTTAGAAGACTCATCATAAGTTACACCTGGTACAGAAAGCAACCATGAGAAAACTTTGTGTCGTTTTCGCAATTTTGTAGTTTGATTATGGCATTTGTTGAAGCTGATATCCTTTTTGCAACAACTGTTCACCGCAAGTTGTGCAATTTCGATAGCGTAACTGTTATCAAACCCAAACGCTTGAAAATTCCCTTTCAGTGCCTGATCGGATAGAGCCTCTACGAAAGTGGTATCAATAATAACATCCCAATCCGGGCCATACAGGAAATTATTCTGCCTCAATTTCGCCATATTAGAAGTGTTTGAACTACTGAATTTATTTCACTTGGCAGCAACATATCTAACGTAACCTTTATATAGAAATATGATGGTCATATGTGTATAGTATATGAGTAGTCTTTTCAACTGGAAAATTAATATTTTTAAATTTCATTGATCAGTATATGAGTAGTCTTATCAACGCTACACAACAAAATTGCACTCATACAACATCTATCATCCCTTCCCTTTTAGCACGTCGATATATTAAACTTGGACCTATATAGTGGAAAAAATAAATTGGTCTTCTAAAGTCCAATAAAAAACCTAATTGTTGTGTCCCTAAAGTCGAAGAAATAAAATTGGTCTTGTAAAGTCGAATAAATGTATTTGAGGCTCTAAAGTCCAAAAAATGAAGTTGGGCCTCTATAGTCCAAAAAATTAAACTTGGACCTATATAGTGGGAAAAATAAATTGGTCTTCTAAAGTCCAATAAAAAACCTAATTGTTGTGTCTCTAAAGTCGAAGAAATAAAATTGGTCTTGTAAAGTCGAATAAATGTATTTGAGGCTCTAAAGTCCAAAAAATGAAGTTGGGCCTCTATAGTCCAAAAAATTAAACTTGGACCTATATAGGGGGAAAAATAAATTGGTCTTCTAAAGTCCAATAAAAAATCTAATTGTTGTGTCTCTAAAGTCGAAAAAATAAAATTGGGCCTCTATAAAGTCGAATAAATGTATTTGGGGCTCTAAAGTCCAAAAAATGAAGTTGGGCCTCTATAGTCCAAAAAATTAAACTTGGACCTATATAGTGGGAAAAAATAAATTGGTCTTCTAAAGTCCAATAAAAAAACCTAATTGTTGTGTCTCTAAAGTCGAAAAAATAAAATTGGGCCTCTATAAAGTCGAATAAATGTATTTGGGGCTCTAAAGTCCAAAAAATGAAGTTGGGCCTCTATAGTCCAAAAAATTAAACTTGGACCTATATAGTGGGAAAAAATAAATTGGTCTTCTAAAGTCCAATAAAAAACCTAATTGTTGTGTCTCTAAAGTCAAAAAAATAAAATTGGGCCTCTATAAAGTCGAATAAATGTATTTGGGGCTCTAAAGTCCAAAAAATGAAGTTGGGCCTCTATAGTCCAAAAAATTAAACTTGGACCTATATAGTGGGAAAAAATAAATTGGTCTTCTAAAGTCCAATAAAAAACCTAATTGTTGTGTCTCTAAAGTCGAAAAAATAAAATTGGGCCTCTATAAAGTCGAATAAATGTATTTGGGGCTCTAAAGTCCAAAAAATGAAGTTGGGCCTCTATAGTCCAAAAAATTAAACTTGGACCTATATAGTGGGAAAAAATAAATTGATCTTCTAAAGTCCAATAAAAAACCTAATTGTTGTGTCTCTAAAGTCGAAAAAATAAAATTGGGCCTCTATAAAGTCGAATAAATGTATTTGGGGCTATAAAATCCAAAAAATGAAGTTGGGCCTCTATAGTCCAAAAAATAAAACTTGGACCTATATAGTGGGAAAAAATAAATTGGTCTTCTAAAGTCCAATAAAAAACCTAATTGTTGTGTCTCTAAAGTCGAAAAAATAAAATTGGGCCTCTATAAAGTCGAATAAATGTATTTGGGGCTCTAAAGTCCAAAAAATGAAGTTGGGCCTCTATAGTCCAAAAAATTAAACTTGGACCAATATAGTGGGAAAAAATAAATTGGTCTTCTAAAGTCCAATAAAAAACCTAATTGTTGTGTCTCTAAAGTCGAAAAAATAAAATTGGGCCTCTATAAAGTCGAATAAATGTATTTGGGGCTCTAAAGTCCAAAAAATGAAGTTGGGCCTCTATAGTCCAAAAAATTAAACTTGGACCTATATTAAATTGGTCTTCTAAAGTCCAATAAAAAAACCTAATTGTTGTGTCTCTAAAGTCGAAAAAATAAAATTGGTCTTCTAAAATCGAATAAATTAAATTGGGCGTCTATATTTGAATAAATGAATTTGGCCCTTTGAAGTCCAATAAATGAAATTGGGCCTCTAATGTAAAAAAAAAAAAAAAAAAAAAAAAAATTGGGCTACTAATACATAATTTAAATGCACAATTGACAACTTCTTCTATTTTATATGCATTATGTACATTAATCATCATAAAAATGCTAAGAATTAAAAAAATTGATAAAAAAATAAACCCACTCGGCCAATGCTAACATTACCCGGCCGAGTGTAATGCACCCAGTTTGACAGATTGCCTACGACAAATCTCACTCGGCCACCTTCAATTATTAATCGGCCGAGTGTAATGCTTCCAGGCCGACAGATTATCTACGACAAAATTCACTCGACCAATGCTAACACTACTCGACCGAGTATTCTGCTCCCAGGCCGAGCAGATTGCCTAAGGCGGAACTCAATCGATATTGTGTACGGAAACCGGTTTTTTCATTTCAACTCAATTTTTTTATTTAAATCGGATGAAATTTATTATATTTATCAAACTTGGTAAAATAAATATTTTAGTGTAAATTTGAGATGGAACATTACAACTCCAAATTTAATAGCATGAAAATTTTCAATTGAATTGTAACAAACATATATTTTTAGAGTTACATTAAGTATATATCGAGATCCTAAATCATACAAATATGCAATTGAAATATACATCTCATTGAACGACAAATTATGACAATTTCCAAAGGTCGTAGCAATAGGTTTTTCGATAATCTACGGTTTTAGCAACATCAATCTCACCAAGGGACCGACCTGTAACCAAACATTCAAAGTACTTAACACAAAGGATCCCACAATCAACTAAATTTTTTTGTTTTGGAGAATGTTGGAAGCAATCAAAAGTCCACTTCTTTTTTCCGTTGTTGCTGTCGGGCAATAACGTCGGCATAAGGTTGGCAAATTTCTGAAACAATTTTGTTTGATGATTTGACCAACAATTCACATTGCTTGACAAAGAATCATACACGGTAATATGAGAATTCGGAAGGTTGATCTCGAAAAGCACCCAATGACAAGCATTCACATGGGCAATACCATAAACCTTCTTGGCCTTTTTCCAAGTTAAAGATGGACCATCTTTGGGTAAAACTCCATTCACATATTTCATCAACAACGACACACCACCTACCAAATTATATTTGGAATCTTCAGACAACAATTCTTCATTGCCATTTATGTAACCCTACACAATTTAAAAATATAATGGAGAATTGAATATCAACAGAAGTCCAATTAACATAAAAAAAACAAGAAAAACTTATATAAACAAAAACTTTACCGAAAATACTATATCAACACAACTCCAATCTTTTAAAAAATCATCAGGAGACTGCTTCCTTTTTACCAACACCATGTGCATAAGCACATCCATATGCTACAAAGTTCAAAAGACCATAAATTCGTAAAAGAAGTGTCACATACAATATATAACAACTTTAATTAAAGTATGTAATGAACAAAATATACCTCGTCATTTAACAATCCCCTCGGGCTCAAAACATCATAAAACCATTTGGGAGTCACATATCCAACAACGTCCATATTTACACGGTGTTGGACGCCACAATTTTTGTTCTTTTGATACCAACTCATAAAATTGTTATATTTTTCACTGTCAACCGTATCAAATGGGTTAAACCTAAGGAGAATGATAGTTTTTGGAAAATTACTAACCCTTGATTTTACCTTTTTTTTCCTCTTTGGCCGAAAGTAATTGGGATCAGTGTAAGGTGATTTTTTAACACAAGATGGCTTCTTAAGTCGTGAAACCCTTTTTGATGAACGTCTTACCACTTTGGTTTTATTTTGGTCTTCCTGTTTGTTTATAAACATAGGTAACAATAAGCAACCCAGTGGAATACAAAATAAATTAACAGTCAAACAATTATACTCTAAAGAAAAATGAATTGAAGCAAACCTCAGTATGTTGTTGGATATTATCGGATAACGTCAAATCCTACATATTAAAAAAACACGTTCATTAACAAAAAATAAGAATCAAACATAATAATACGAGTTTTAATGATGTGAACCCTAAAAAATCAAACAACACTCACAACGATTTTCTCATTGGGGTCAATTGGACCAGGTTCTGTGCAAAAGACATTGACAGGAGGAAAATCTTCATCAACGGAACGTAGGGGAGAGCGGGGGGACTAGCATAGAATAAATTTCTCCAAACATTAAAGCAACATAGATATTAAACTACAAAATAACATAAACTATAAAACAACAAAATATTCGGCAAAATCAATAACCCTTGAACAATCTTTATTGTGGATAATAAATGATTACAATGAAATGAGAACTATAATTAAAAATTTAACTTACACTACTATTGTTCATAAAATCTTCTGATTTTCTTTCATTGAAGTCGTCGGATGAAGTATGTTCATCCTCCTGAGGACTCTATGAAAAATAACAATGAATATAAGTGATAATAAATAAAAGAATCAGTGCAAAAATAAATTAGCAAAAAATAAGCCACACACAACTAACCTGCGATTTTTTCTCCATCAACAACTTAAACTTGCTTTCAAGAGTTAGTTGTCTAGCGGCTACACTTTCAACATTGGCTGCAACATTTTGAATTTCACTTTTCATTGTTGTCTGAAAAGATTCTAACTTCGAATCCAACTTCTTCAAATATACCATCAAACTATTCATGTCTGCAATGCTACTGTTAGTGCCATGATCATCTCCAATTGGAACCTCATCCAAATTGTCAGGTATTCTCTTGCGTTTTCTCTCATTTTCAACAGACGACGACTTTGGTTCAGAAAAAATTTCTTCTTCGTTTTCCTCTTCCCACTTCACAGCAATTAAATAAGTAGAGGACTCAAGCTCATAATCAAATGGCTTACCTGGAAAATAATTGTAAAATTACATTAAATAAGCTAAGAGATTCAACAAGAAATCTAATCAAAGAAAAATACACAATTAAAAAATGCTCACGTTGTCGTTGAATGCTTCAATCTGTAACTTTCTGAAAGAACGTGAGGAAGTTGATTTCCACCATAAAATCCGAGGACATCCACGTGACTTGTAGAAATCTGACGGACTTGCACAAAACTTGGCAACTTGAGGCACTGCCTCGTAGGCCCAACATTGTAGCGCAAAAACAAAACCATTTCACTCAATTCGACTATACTCTTTTCCATCTAGCTTTACAATCAAATTTGGAGAAGCCTCAGATCTACGGATAAAATTACCTCGTGTATCACCAACCAAATACTCAAACGCAACACAACCCCATGGAAATTGGTTGAAATCTTCCAAGTTGTCTATCAAATGGAAGTATTCCATGTTTATGTTCAAGTTTTCCTTATGTTGCGCAAGGAGCAAACCATATAAGATCCATAGAAGCCCCAATTTCAAACAATCTTCACTATTTTCATCAGAATCTAGAAAAGCCTCCTCAATATGTTTGAGTTTAAGTCCCCCCCTCATTAGCGAGAATATTTTGTTGAAAAGATTAGAAGATTTTGGGCATGGGGTTTTCAAACCAAATCTCAAACCCGTAATCAAAGAGAACTCTCTTGGTCCAAATTCCACATATTGGTTGCCCCAGTGGAAATCAATCTTCTTTCTCGAACGGTTGGTATCTTGATTCAATAAAAGATGAAGCATTAATTGACCATTGAATTTGAGATCTTTAATTTTGAGAAGATGTCCGAAGCATGAATTCTGAAACTTGGTCATGTTGTCCCCTTTGAGACGATCGTTTATCTTTTTTACTATATCCAATGAACATCGTTTATTTACCCTTATCATAGACAAATCGGTAATCTCAGAGGAGGATGCCATCATAACCTATTATTACACACTTGGATATATCAAAATGAGCTTTGAATTTTAACTAGCGAAATGACAAATAAAATTCAAAACAACAAAACTTTGCTCCAAAAAAAAAAGTTAAGCTAAATTTGGACAAGTCTTGTAAACATCAAACAATCTTCCTAAATGGGCAAAAAAACTACTCGACATCTTCAAAAAACACTAAAACTTTCCCACACAATTTCTGTAATCAATATTAATAAATGCTGTTAAATATTCGGCTCAATTTCTGCTAAAAATTTGTTGTTTGTTTCAAAATACTAAAAAATGGTTGTTTAATTGATTCTGCTAATTGTTCTACTGCGTACATTCTTTTCTTGGGCAAGCTCACCGTTTGAAAATTGATTCATTCAATAATACCATTAAATTTATCTAGTAATACCACCACTCGTATAATTTAGTACCACCACTTTTTTTTTCACACACACACCGAAGTTTGTGGACAAATGCTATAAATCAGGGGATCAAGTTGATTACAGAAACATATTTTTGAATGTTTATGCAGAATGTTTGTGAGGGTAATAATGTTTATTCGAATGTTTGTGTCAATATACATCTTCCTAAATTTGGACAAGTCTTGTAAACATCAAACAATCTTCCTAAATGGGCAAAAAAACTACTCGACATCTTCAAAAAACACTAAAACTTTCCCTAGTGTCTATATATACTCAACATTATGATACTTTTGCTATTGCGAATTAATCATCGATACTTGTTAAAAGGACACAAATATAATTAGAACATTCAATTGTGCTAAATTTTTTCAATTTCTTGAAACATTTCTAAACAACACCCAAGAGTAAGTGTGCAAATTGGCGATGCATTATCATTTTATATGGGTTGTTTATCATGTCATTCATTTTTGCCTAAACTAGAATTCATCTTGCATAATTTGCCTAAGATAGAGTTCGTCTTGCCCAAGCTAGAATTCATCAAAAAACCATTTCCTAAAGCAAGAATTCATCAGAAAAACATTTGCTAAACAACAAACAATTTGCTTAAGCTATAATTCAACTTTCCTTATCTCGATTGAGGAATTGACTAGACCGAGTAAGGACAACCACAAGTATTACTAATCTATATTTTCGGGTCAAATATAATTCAAGTATCAATTGAGCTTTCTCATTATCCCAATCCGGCCATACAAGAAATCATTCTGCCTCAATTTCGCAATATTCGATAATCTCTACAATATTACCTCACCCTAACAAAACTCTTTACAACAGGAACTATATTTGACATAGATTCAAAAATACAGTTTGTGGCTATAAATTTTAGGATGACACTAAACTAAACAAATATTTGTACACACAAACTTAAACCCCAATCGGTTTTTGTAGCACAAACCAACACCACAATAATCCTTTTCAAAATTAATGCTAAAAATCGGTAAATGGAAGACTTGCGAAGAAAACGTACGAACAATTTGCTGGAAATTCACCATGAATGTGCGAAGATTTAGAACACATCCAAAACATGCAAAACCAAAATACTCTTAAGTCGAACACCAAAACCAGAGAGTCTCACAAACCAAAATTTGAGGAATCAAGATCAAACAGTGAGCAATCCATGTCGAATTGATTACTGGAGGCACATTGGAATTAGATCGGGGAACCAATTCCAAAAGCAGAAAACTTACCAAATTCTCTTAAGTCGTTGGATGAAGAGATCATGTGATTGGGAAGATTGGCGACGACTAGACGCGTATCTGGGCGGCGAGGCTGGGATCCGACCTGGGGCTCGGCGGCGATGGGCTCGGCGGCGACGGTCTCGGCGGCTACGGGCGTGCAATTTTAGGTTGGAACTTGGAAGCAATTGAATGGTTCAGCCGTAGAGCTGAGGGTTAAACAATTTTTTTTTAATTATTAATTGAAATAAGAGGTTGGAAGAAATTGAATGTAGAGCTGGGGTTTTTTTTTTTAATTATTAATTGAAATAAGTAAGGATGGGATTAACTATAGGTGGGATAACTAGTGGGATGGGATTCATTTAAGGATTTGAGGGTCAAATGGTAGAAATGGTATTTCAGGGCAATAAAGAGTTTTTTACAATCATGGGGCAAAAAAGAGTTTGGTATATAAAATTTGGGCAAAATTGATAATTGTGTGTTATTTATTCCCATGGTTTGATGAATGTATTTATATGTGTTGTAAATCTAGAAAATTTATTATTCCAAATCTAGAAGATTTGATGTGGACATTACTAATGGACCAAGAAATCCAATGGACTTTATATCTTACACTAGGGTTTATTATTATAAATATACCTTTGTACTCAGAATTGTAAATACTCATACACAAGATCATTAGTGAAACTCCTGGCTTGAATCGCCCCCAGACGTAGTCGTTTCCGACGAACTGGGTCAACAAATCCTGTCTCTTTAATTTACGCACTTATTTACAACACATTATCAGCACGAGTCTCTACCCGAGATTATACGGTACGCCTAAATTAATTTTCATATGAATTCCATGTTTTCATGTGTACCTTTGCTATGAAGTTATTTGATTCATAATTGATTGTTGGATTTAATTATTGAGTATTGAATTGACGAGCAACGGCCGACATCCTGAAGGCGTACGACCGCCGCCGTCCACCGCCCGAGACGACCGCCGCCGCGCCCATTGATTAGTGTGATTTTTGCTTGAAATTCGTGTACTAATTTTGCCAAATTTTATAGAGTTTCTTGCATTTATTTACATTAATTTGATTGTTTGTGCTTAATTGTCGAGAAAGATATTTGTGTTTATTTTACAGAAATTTGAGAATTTTAGAAAGAAATACGAGCCTTCAATTTAATGAGGTCGAGCGAAGAGAAAAATCGAGAAGGAAACGAATTGGGCCTCATTTAATTAAAAATTTACAGCCCAAAAGAAAAGGCCCAAGAAGAATCCATTCGCTGCTAACTAATGGAGGTAAATGTGATACAAGGCAGCAGCATTTCACGTGACTAACCAGCTGAAAAAAGAAGGAAAAAAAAAGTCATGCGGGCCCCACGTTTATTATTAGAAAGAAACAAAAAGCTGGCCCCACTCCTTTCCTTGTTTTGTGAGTTAACTAAAGGAAAAGCAGCAGTCATCTTAATTCGAAGAGAGAGGAAGGAGTTTGAGAAGGAAATCGAAGAGAAAATATCAAAACTAGTCCTGTAACTTAGGTTGATTCCAATTTTAGTCCTGTAACTTTTCATTTTCTCAATTTTAGTCCTGGAGTTGTCAATTTTAGTCCTGTTACTAAGGTTGATTCCAATTTTAGTCCTTTAACTTCTCATTTTCTCAATTTTAGTCCGGGAGCTGTCAATTTTAGTCCTGTAACTTTTCATTTTTTCAATTTTAGTCCTGTAAATTTTTATTTTCACAGTTTTAATCTTGAAGTTGTCAATTTTAGTCCTTATATTGCCTCAAAATTAAAAAACTCACTGATTTGGGTCGGGGCCATTTTTGTTTCCAAACGGGCCAGTTATAATTAGATGGTCGTTTAATTTTTTGATTATGTGGTAGTCCACGTGTGCAATTTCCCGGAAATAAAAAAACTCCAATTCTTCCGGTGAGTAATATTTTTAATTTTAATACCAAAAAGGACTGAAATTGATAACGCTAGGACTAAAATTTAGAAAATAAAAAGTTACAGGACTAAAATTGACAACTCCAAGACTAAAATTGAGAAAATAAAAAGTTACAGGACTAAAATTGAGAAAATAAAAAGTTACAGGACTAAAATTGACAACTCCAGGACTAAAATTGAGAAAATAAAAAGTTACAGGACTAAAATTGAGAAAATAAAAAGTTACAGGACTAAAATTGACAACTCCAGGACTAAAATTGAGAAAATAAAAAGTTACAGGACTTAAATTGGAATCAACCTAAGTTACAGGACTAATTTTGATATTTTCCCGGAAATTGAACTCCATGGCCAGAAAGTCGAAGCTCCTTACCGCCGAAAAATCCGCCGGAAAAGCTTCGCGAAACGCCAAAACCGGTAGTCGCCGAAATCGAAGCAGGGCACCGAAAATCTTGAAAGCTTCGTCGGAAAGCTTCAGTTCAAACGTCGCACCAGAAAGCGCCACCTCCATTGTTGCCGGAATTATCGAACACCATCACCGGAATATGCAGCCACGACCGTCAAGCAGCAGCGCACACCACAGTCTCGACGCCGGAATTAGAGAGCGCCGCCACCAAGTTTTGTTCGCCAGAAAATCTTGCAACATCACCGGAATCCATGGAAGCCTCACGTTAAAGCTTTGAACGTAGCCGAAGTTTGAGGAAGAAGAAGAAAATGACATCGTTTCGAAGCCGGAATCCGCACGAGATGAAGAGCCGGGCACGACCGTGCCACTCGGCTACGGCTTGTGCCCGAAAATTGGCGCACGGCTGCATGGAAAGCTGCACGACCGTGCCGATTGGCTACGGATCGTGCCAAAAGTGGGGTGCACGCCCAAAAATTAGCAGCACGATCGTGCAAGAAATGGCCAAGTCGTGCCATCTTTATTTTGGGGCAATTTTTGCAAATTTCAGGGACCAAAGTGCAATTTTGTCTCAAGCCCTCATTTCACACTTTAAATACCATCATTCATCACATTTAGAAGGGACGAACCACAAAGAGCCCTAGAACCCTAATTCCTTAGATAATTTTTCTTTTTTCTTTTGCATTTTTTCTTAATTTCTAGAGTGATATCTTTCTTTTATTTCAAGCTTTAATGAGTAATTTCATTTTTATTTGTTATTTTAGCTTATTAGTCATGTGTGTCTCTTCTAGAACCATGAGCTAATTTTCTTTGCTTTGAGTGTTGAATCAATGTATGAAATTAGTGTGTTGATGAATTTATAGCTTTGATTATGCTTATTTCTTGATGTGAATGTTTCTATTGTTGGGCTTTGTATGTCTCAATTAATTAGTTGATTTTACTAGCTTATGTGTATTTAATTTTGTGTATTGCAACGAGAGTTGGGTAAGCATGATTAGTATTTAGGTGAAAGCCTTGACTAATTAATTTGAGTTAAATAGTAATCGGTTTACCCGAGAGGGGGTCGGTTGCTAGATCCCCCATCATTAGACATTAGGTATCTTAATTTGAATATTCGGGTACTTAGTGAAGGGGGAATTTTAGAGATGCATCACGTGTTTTTAGATATTCACGATCTTAGGAGCTTATGGGGCATAATTAGGGGTTGCTAGTTAGTCCACGTTGTTCACCTAGGCCTCAAAAGGGATTGGTCTACACACTTTCGTGATCGCTCTTAGCAAACATCTAGAAAAAGGAAATGATAGGTTGTGAATTTGTCACACACACCAGTTGATTTCATTGTGAAGACACTCGAAGCATTTCTCTCTCTTGCACTTTCTTAATTGAAAGTTAGTTTAATTGTTTAGTTGCTTTTCTAGATTTAATTTTTGCTTAGTTTAATTTTCATATGCGAACTTGCTCGTCACTATAGTACCATGTCGACGCACAATTTTGGGGCTCCACTGCATTCCTAAATCCTTTGGGTTCGATAACTACTTGGTCCAAGTCTACTTTCACTACTACGACGATCCCGTACTCTTGCGGGGAAGTAGAAAAATATTTTTCGAAAAACTCCGAACAAGTCAATGGCGCCGTTGCCGGGGATTTAGTTGAGTGCCTTAAGTGGGACTTAGGGTTAGTTGAGTGGTACTACTAGTGACATTTTATTTGCTTTGTTTTTGTTTTATTTTTGTTTGAATTTGATACTTTTTATCTTTGTAGGTGTGTTTTGCATTCGAAAGATGGAGGATATATACCTTTGGAAGACGGGTCATAACAATTCTAACACGGTTTATCCTCCGGATCCTCCTCCACACCCTCACTCATATCCATATACCTACCCATACTCGTATCCACCACAACAACCCCCAACTTACCAACAACCTCCTCCATATCATCAATATCCACAATATCCATATTACCCTACTCCACAATACTCAAACTCATATCCCTATCCTTATTCACCACAACAACAAGAAAGTGGCTATGATAATGAGAAGAACTTTGAGTACAATCCTCAAATGCAACAAGCTTCATCTCGTTATCAAGAGTGAGGAAACAACGAGACTTGGTCTTATACCGACTCAAGCTATGAATGTCAATATTTACAACGGTATGACGAGGTCGTGTCTTCTTTATCCAAAGAAAACCGAGTCCGATTCAAAGAGATGTTTGTAGTCGTGTTAAAAGAAATAGAAGAAAGTGGTATGATGAATGCAAGGTTTGAATTCTTCAATCTCATTGGGGGAAATTTGCCATCTTCTTGGAAAACGTATTAGGAGAGAAGGAAGAGGAAGTTGGAGAAAAATTTGAGGTGGAGAATGAGTTTGATCGAGGAGATGAGGATGAAGAAGAGGAAAGAGAAGAGAATGACCCAAGTGAGGAGAAGAATGAAGGCGAAAATTCCATTGTCGAAAGAGTTGAAGAGAAATGTTCATTGATGGACTTAAGAAACCATGAGCAAGAAATTCAAGAAGTATCGAAAGAAGAGTTGAAGAGTGAAATGAGAATTTCTAAACCTTTAAACTTTTCAATTTGCACTTTACTTGATAGTGATGTTTCTATTGATTTTGTTTTACCTCCATAGGACAGAAGTGGAGAAAAACTTGGGCATCCTTGGAAAAAGAAAAAAAGAGTGGAAAGAGAAGATGGAAAGTTTAATCGAGAAGAAGTTGTGCAAGAAGGATATGGATGATTGGTCTATTTTTCACAAGAGCCTCCTTGATCTTGAAGCTCAAAGATTGAGATACAATGGAAAGAATGACAAATATCCATGGCCATTTCGATGAGAGAAGTTTGAATTCCATTAATAAGTCCGGCATAGGACATTAAACCTAGCGTTAAATGGGAGCCAACCCATCATTTTTACTTGTTTTCTTTAGTTTTTGCATTGTTTAGTTTAATTGCTTTTGCTTTTATTTTGTCTAGGTGTTGGGGTCGTGTGTTGAGGTTCGGTGAGGATTTCGAGCTCTATGGAAGGATACGTGCTTGAGGGAAACTTTAGGTACAAACACCTCTTTCTAAACTTAGACTATGCAAAGTCTAAGTTTGGGGGGGTGTTCGTCTTTTTAATGCATAATTTTTTAATTGCACCGATACAACCCCATGTGATTAGAGCTTATTGATGATCAATTTTGTTGAGAATTTCAGAATTAATTGATAACATATACTTGTACATGAATTTTGTCTTGGCATGTGAAGATTTTAAGGTGTGATGTTTTTCAAGAGACGTGCTTGATAGGAAAATGTGAGCATACTCAAGGAGCTTAACGTGAGGTGATGATGTTTTGAAGAAGAAGGTGCTTGGTGCTAATTGGAGGTAGTACGCCCCAAACTTAGAATTGCTTAGCAATGTCTAAGTTTGGGGGGTATTTATTTTGGTTTTTAATATTTTACAATGCACCGACGCACTTGAGGCTTCACTTGTACATTGCACAGGTGCACGCCTCAATCTTGTAGAGTTTTGCTTAATTGAGTATTTGATATACGTGTTGAGATTTGAGGGTGAAATGCTTTACAAGGGGTTTTGTGAGTTTAATTGTCGAATTTTTTTTAGTGGCTTGCTTAATATGGTGAATTGTTTGGTGAGTAGTTGGTTGCAAATCTCCTTGTGGCACTATTTTTCCAAACTTTTAATTGCTTAGCAATGAAAAAGTTTGGGGGGTATGTTCGTTTTACAATTCCATTTGCACCAACTTACTTCGCTAAATTTTAAAAAAATTTGTGCTTAATTGTGAGCTTATTGTATATATTTTTTAGTATATTCTTTGAAGTTGAGATTGTGTGGCTTGGTGTTGAAGAATCAATAGATGGTGATTGTTTGATTTTTGAGATTTAGTTGAGTTTGATGGTATTGATTGAGACTCGCTTGCTAACTCGTTTATGTGACGATTATGCTTGGTTTTGTGCTCGATCCATGATTAGATAAGCCCGTGAGCTTTAGAGCCTTTAGACTTGCACATTTTGGTCTAATTTCTTTCTTGTGAGTATCGTTCATGCTTGTGTGCTCTAGAACTTGCCAATTGTCTTGTTTGAGGCTACATTAAGTGTGAAATCTTTGAAAGTGATATGAGGTCATATTTGACTTGAATAGTCACTTAGCCAAATTTTCCATACCAAATGAAAATTTTCCGTAGTTAGCCCTTTTGAGCCTATTGACCTATTTTCTTGACAACCTACAAATTTAGCCAAATTATCCAATTTGTGAGCCTAATTTTTCATATGAGCTAGTGGAGCTTGAATATGGATAGTGAGGTTGAGTTGTGCTTTAATGTGAATTTGGTGGATGAGTTTGTGTGAAATTGAAAAAAAGAAGAAGAGAAAAAGATGAGTGAAAAAAAAATTGTTCAAGAAAAGAGTGAGTTGGTTGTGAAAAGAAGAAAAAATTTGTGCGGAAACTCTCTTGTGCATAGCTATTTGGTAGAGTTTCAAATTCAAAAAAATGTTTGATGGTTGATGGTGAAGAATGTGCTTGAAAAATGAGAACTAGTAAATTGTTGGAGTTTGAAAATTTGAGTTGCAACTTGATCACTTGCTATTTTTTCTTTGAGAGTGTAGAGATGTACCATGACATTATGACCTTTCGCTCCACTAGTTTACGAGTCACTTTATCCAAATTTTCCCCACCTTAACCAAAGAGCCCAACATTACAACCAAATGCAAAATCCTCATTGATTCTTTGATTGATCACTTAGCAAGTGGTGGAGAACCTAGATGATTGGCAAGCTTATGGTAGTGCATTTGTATGAATTGATTGTTGAGAGTATACATCCCTTGATAAACTTTTGAGTGATGAGTGATACACTTACTGGAGAGGAAATTGTGGATTGAGCACTTGATCTTGCATTGATTTGAACATAACTTGTGAACTTGCTAGTTGATTTTTGTACTTAAGAGCTTGACTAGATTGAAAGAGCTTGACAATTGCTACTTATTTCCATGACACTCATTTCTCGCAATCCTCCCACTTATTCTATTTTCTTTCATTGCTCGGGGACGAGCAACACTTTAAGGTTGGGGGGGGGGGGTGGTGATTAGTGTGATTTTTGCTTGAAATTCGTGTACTAATTTTACCAAATTTTATAGAGTTTCTTGCATTTATTTACATTAATTTGATTGTTTGTGCTTAATTGTCGAGAAAGACATTTGTATTTATTTTGCAGAAATTTGAGAATTTTAGAAAGAAATACGAGCCTTCAATTTACTGAGGTCGAGCGAAAAGAAAAATCGAAAAGGAAACGAATTGGGCCTCATTTAATTAAAAATTTACAGCCCAAAAGAAAAGGCCCAAGAAGAATCCATTCGCTGCTAACTAATGGAGGTAAATGTGATACAAGGCAGCAGCATTTCACGTGACTAACCAGCTGAAAAAAGAAGGGAAAAAAAAGTCATGCGGGCCCCACGTTTATTATTAGAAAGAAACAAAAAGCTGGCCCCACTCCTTTCCTTGTTTTGTGAGTTAACTAAAGGAAAAGCAGCAGTCATCTTAATTCGAAGAGAGAGGAAGGAGTTTGAGAAGGAAATTGAACTCCATGGCCAGAAAGTTGAAGCTCCTTACCGCCGGAAAAGCTTCGCGAAACGCCAAAACCGGTAGTCGCCGAAATCGAAGCAGGGCACCGAAAATCTTGAAAGCTTCGTCGGAAAGCTTCAGTTCAAACGTCGCACCAGAAAGCGCCACCTCCATTGTTGCCGGAATTATCGAATACCATCGCCGGAATATGCAGCCACGACCGTCAAGCAGCAGCGCACACCACAGTCTCGACGCCGGAATTAGAGAGCGCCGCCACCAAGTTTTGTTCGCCAGAAAATCTTGCAACATCGCCGGAATCCATGGAAGCCTCACGTTAAAGCCAGTGGCGGATCCAGGATTATAAATTTGGGGGTACGAAAGATAATAAATAAAATACAATAATAATTAATGTCATTCAATTCAAAAATATATACATGATGTTCAAATCAAAGTATAAATTACTAACTGCAAATTACAACCGAGTTCGTCGAGTCTTCATTTTTTGGAAACGGTCCATGACATCTTCATCGGAAATTTGTAGAAACATCTCCTTCTCAATAAAGGTAACCAAACTATCATTTAATAGTTGGTCTCCCATACTATTCCGCAACTTATTTTTTACATATGTCATTCCGGAAAATACTCTTTCCACACTTGCAGTAGCCACTGGGAGAATCAACATCAACTTGATCAACAAATAAATTACTTGATAAGTAATATGTTTTTTTGTCTCGACAAGCTTCATTGAAAGAGTACCAATATCATGCAAATCCTGAAACCTAACATCACTTCGCATATCTTCAATGAATACGTCAAGTTGACATTCAAGAGCCATCAAATCAACAACTTTAAACTCAGAGGGATAAAATGTGGCAAGTTTGAGTACTTTATTCTTATCAAAAGAAGAGAAACCATCTTTGGGGCTTAAGCTCGACATGCATATAAGTAACTCTGTATTGACCTCATCAAATCGTTCATTGAGTTGCAAATCAATTACTGTATTCAAAATTTCAAATCGAAAATGTTGAAGGTTCGTACCTTGTTTAACACAACGTCTTGATCTTCCTCGTGGAATATAAGGAGCATCCATTTTGGGAACGTCAATGTCATACTTGGTGCAATATAAAGTGACCTTGTCCAAGAGAGGTTCCCATCCATCATCTCTTGTCTTTTGCAACAACTTCTTTGTTAACGAAACCAGAGACATAGCATTGACAATATCCTGATCTTTTCTTTGTAAAGCACTACACAAATCATTAGAGTAACCAAACACAATTTCCATCAAGTGTACCATAAAAATAAAATCGAATGCCTCAATTGAGTACAAAGTTGATTGGGCTTTTATCCTATCCTCTGAAGTTGCAGCAGTCGTCCCAATAGTCTCAAGTACATCAATAATTGTAGGAAATAGGTGGATAACATTCAAAAGAGTTTTATAATGAGATCCCCAACGAGTATCACCTGGCCTCTTCAAACCAAGTTCTTGATTCAAACCCGATCCACTCTCAAGTTCTCCTATTTTCAAGGCTTCAGCAACTTTTTCAGCTTGACTTTCTCGGATCATGTCTCTCCGCTTACAAGAAACTCCAATAACATTTAACAAATTTGCAAGTGTCTCAAAAAGCCAACCACAATCATTGATATTTTTTGCAACGGCAAGAAGTGTTAATTGAAGTTGATGAGCAAAACAGTGAACATAGTATGCACATGGAGTATCCTTCATAATCAATGTCTTAAGACCATTTATCTCACCTTTCATGTTGCTAGCCCCATCATACCCTTGCCCTCGAATTTTAGATGGACTTAATTAATGTTCAACAAGCAAAGACATAATTGCACTTTTAAGTGTCAACGAAGTAGTATCACCAACATGTACAAGTCCAAGAAATCGCTCCACCACCATTCCTCTTTTATCATCAACATAACGCAAACAAAGAGCTAATTGTTCTTTATGAGATATATCACTTGACTCATCAGCTAGTATACCAAAGTAGCCATCACCAAGTTCTTCAATAATACGTTTAGTTGTTTCTTTAGCACAACAACTAATGATATCTTTTTGAATTGTGGGTGATGTCATTTGACTATTTCCTGGAGCATTTTCAAGAACAACTTTTCTAACATCCTCTTTATGTCCTGCTAGCCATTTCAAAAGCTCAAGAAAATTTCCCCTATTAATTGATTTTTCGCTTTCATCATGTCCACGACATGCCAACCCTTGTAGTAAGAGAAATCTCAAACAAGAAAGTGAAGCCCTCAGACGAGATTCATACTCACTACGAATCACATCACTTGCACTATCGAAAGTATGCACAATAGATTTTTTTTGAGTCTCTTAAATTCACATATTTCTCGTAAGCAAGATTATGAGAACTTTTAACACCACCAACATGCTTGTCAAACCTATGAGGTTTATTCCATGACCTAAATCCTTCACTAATAAAAGCATCTCCCCCCGCACTACTATCAACTTCATTCTTGAATAAATAACAAACAAAGCAAAATGCCGCATCTTTCTCAATACTATATTCAAGCCAATCATATTTATTGAACCAAATGACACTAAATCGACGCATACCTCCAAGGTCTTTTTGAGGAAAGTGATGAGTTTTGGGTTGACAAGGCCCTTTAAGAATGTATGCTCTTCTCACCGCATTTCTTTTATTTGGAAGATAAGCCATTATGTTTTTTCTTTTCCCCGGATCATGGGGAAGAAGTTCAACATCATATAAATCTTCTTCTTCTTCTTCTTCTTCCGATTGCACACTATTAGAGTTTAAAACACTTGTATCCCTTTTGTTTTCTTGAATTTGAGGTGAATTAAATGATGATCCACTATCATTCGGAGAAGACTCATTGTATGTTGGGGAAGTGCAAGAATCACCTTGAGACTTCATTCTCTTAAACATAAATTCACGAAGATCGGGTTGCTTTCCCGTTGTCTTGAGTTTCTTTGACATAATTCCTAATTTAATTACATAGTAAATAACAAAATTATAACTAGTTGTGATTAGAATTCTACTACAAATTCACAATTATAAGAACAATTCAAACAATTACAATTAAATTAATTTAGTATACATTTACCAAATTAACAATGATATATATAAGTGATAACATAAACCCTAATTCATAATTGACAAACTCAAATCAAATTAGTTAATAAATTAACTCAATAACCAAATCATATAATAAAGATGAATTAAAAAATAAAATTATTACCTGAAAGGCTGAAACTTTGAGCAAGGAGAGCAAAGTTGATGTATTTTCGCAGAAAAAAAAAAAAGAAGGGAAGCCAGGTTCTGTTTTGTTGCTCGACCGAGAGAATTTGGAAATAGCAGTAAGTGGGTAGAGAAATTGGAAATTAGATCAAGTGAATAATGGATTGGGCTTTTATTCCTCATTTTAAAATAAGTTAAGTGGGCTGCTAAAATTAACAATAAGTTAAGTGGGCTGTCATTTTAATACATTTTGTAATGGGTTGGGCTTATTTAATTACTCATGATAAATAAATTAGTGGGCTGCAAAAATAGATATTGGGTTGGGCCTTTTTTAATTATTAATAATGAAATGGATTGTCATATTTTGTAATTTGGCTACACTTTGTTTCGTAAATTGAAAATTTTGGGGGTTCAAATATGTGTGAATATATATATATTTTGTATAGAAAATAATTAGAAAATTTTATTTTGGGGGTACAGTTGTACCCCCTTGTACCTATCTAAATCCGCCACTGGTTAAAGCTTTGAACGTAGCCGAAGTTTGAGGAAGAAGAAGAAAATGACATCGTTTCGAAGCCGGAATCCGCACGAGATGAAGAGCCAAGCACGACCGTGCCACTCGGCTACGGCTTGTGCCCGAAAATTGGCGCACGGCTGCATGGAAAGCTGCACGACCGTGCCGATTGGCTACGGATCGTGCCAAAAGTGAGGTGCACGCCTAAAAATTAGCAGCACGATCGTGCATGAAATGGCCAAGTCGTGCCATCTTTATTTTGGGGCAATTTTTGCAAATTTCAGGGACCAAAGTGCAATTTCGTCTCAAGCCCTCATTTCACACTTTAAATACCATCATTCATCACATTTAGAAGGGACGAACCACAAAGAGCCCTAGAACCCTAATTCCTTAGATAATTTTTCTTTTTTCTTTTGCATTTTTTCTTAATTTCTAGAGTGATATCTTTCTTTTATTTCAAGCTTTAATGAGTAATTTCATTTTTATTTGTTATTTTAGCTTATTAGCCATGTGTGTCTCTTCTAGAACCATGAGCAAATTTTCTTTGCTTTGAGTGTTGAATCAATGTATGAAATTAGTGTGTTGATGAATTTATAGCTTTGATTATGCTTATTTCTTGATGTGAATGTTTCTATTGTTGGGCTTTGTATGTCTCAATTAATTAGTTGATTTTATTAGCTTATGTGTATTTAATTTTGTGTATTGCAACGAGAGTTGGGTATGCATGATTGGTATTTAGGTGAAAGCCTTGACTAATTAATTTGAGTTAAATAGTAAACGGTTTACCCGAGAGGGGGTCGGTTGCTAGATCCCCCATCATTAGACATTAGATATCTTAATTTGAATATTCGGGTACTTAGTGAAGGGGGAATTCTAGAGATGCATCACGTGTTTTTAGATATTCACGATCTTAGGAGCTTATGGGGCATAATTAGGGGTTGCTAGTTAGTCCACGTTGTTCACCTAGGCCTCAAAAGGGATTGGTCTACACACTTTCGTGATCGCTCTTAGCAAACATCTAGAAAAAGGCAATGATAGGTTGGATTCGATAACTATTTGGTCCAAGTCTACTTTCACTACTACGACGATCCCGTACTCTTGCGGGGGAGTAGAAAAATATTTTTCGAAAAACTCCGAACAAGTCACCCATCGCGTGCCTTCCGCGCGCACACCGCGCCCGTCGCGCGCATGCCGCGCATACGCCGTGTGCCTGCCGTGCGCCCGTCTCGCTTGCGCGCGCTAGCACCCGTTCGCCCGCGCGCGCCTGCGCCCGTCGCACGTCCAGTCGCGCGCTCGCGTGCCCATCCGCTGCGCGCCCGTGCGCCTACCCGTGCCGCGCGCTCGCGCATCCGTGACACCAGCGCCGAGCGTCCGTCGCGCCCGTGCCGCTCGTGCACTGCCGCCCTCCGTGCGACGCCTCCCGTTCGCCGTGCGCGATCCACGCGGTGTTTTTCCCCGGATTCTTGTGATCTCTTAACCCTATTGCATTTTCGTTCTTGATATCACAAAATCCATATTAATTTATTTTTAATCCTGAAAATATTTCATTAAATTACATTAATATACATGAAATATTTAGCCTTATGAATATTTCCCCTATCTATTAAATCGTATATTTTTCTAGAAATTATTTTCATGTGATTTTCGTTCCTTAATTATTTATGCATGTATATGTGATTTAATTATCCTACGTGCATTATTTAACTCACACATAGTTTATTTCTTTATAGTCCGCACATCATGCTCGGGTAGGCGGCGCCCGGTATTTGTCGAACCATAAATTTATGTTTTGGGTAGACGGCGCCCAATACTTGCCCCCTATATGCTTTAGAATAATTAAATGAATCATTGTTTTCCCCCGTTTTCAATGAATTTCGTCATCCCCTTACCATGTCGCTTTTATTAATTGTAGTGAATTATGTCTGACATCACTATGAAAGAATTCGATGAGCTTGCTCTCGATGGTAGCAATTACCCGACATGGATGCTAGATGTAGAATTTCATCTAGCCTCTAATAGGTTGAGCGAAACCATCATGGAAGGTTCAAAATCTACTAACGCCCAGAAGGCGAAAGTGTTGATTTTTCTTAGGAACCACATGAATGAAGGTCTGAAATTTCAATATATCACACAAAGGGACCCTGGAATGTTGTGGAAGTCCCTGAAGAAACGTTTCCAACAACAAGATTATATACTCATCCCTCCGTCACAATACGAGTGGTTGAATATCCGTTATCAAGACCTTAAGTCGATAACGGAGTACAGCTCTGCATTACAGCGTATTGTAACCAATCTGATCCAGAATTCTGTTTCAAAGTTCCACGCTAGCAACCCTGTACTCCAGCAGCAGTATAGGGTCAAACCCTTGTTTGGTCGCAACCGTGGAAGGGGGAGAGTGAGTAAGAAGTTCTGGACTAATGGCCGAAGTCATGGTTCATTCGGTGGTCACAAAACCCGGTTTTCCGCTACACAAAAACCTAGCTCTCAAAGCATGATTGAGCAGTCCTGCTTCAGATGCGGATGCAAAGGCCATTGGTCACGCACGTGTCGTACTCCCAAACAGTTGGTCGAGGCTTACTTAATGATGCAGAAGAACGACAAGGGGAAGGCTCCCGTTTATGAACCTGAAGACGACAACCTGCCTGAAGCAGAATTTGATCAAGACAACGATGATCTATTGAGCCCGTAGCTCGAAATTGAGGAGACAACGAGTAGATTCACGTATTTAATTAATTCTAGCATTTTGTTTTCTGAATAAAACAATTTCACGTTATGTTTTTGGGTCATGGAATTTCATACTCATCACTAGATGGGAACTAGACGGCCGGATGTAGGAATAGTACAAACCGGAGGAGAAGGAAGGAAGTTTTTCTATAACTTGTTTAGGGTTACCTCGAGTAATAGTCATCAAAAGGTATTCGTTATCGTTCTCGGTTTTAGTTTCAATATAGGGTAAGTTAATAGTACGCCCGTCGCGCTCTAAGGTTGGACTAGAGTCTCCGGTTTTCCTTGAGCGAATTCAAGGAGACATTTGCGGACCGATTCACCCAGCATCAGGACCATTTCGTTATTTCATGGTCCTTATTGATGCCTCCACTAGGTGGACATATGCATGTTTGCTGTCCACCCACAATCAAGCTTTTGCGAAGCTCATTGCGAAGACTATCGAGATTAGAGCTCAATTCCCGGATTATCCAATCAAATCGATTCGCATGGATAATGCAGCTGAGTTCAGCTCGAAGACCTTTACATATTATTGTATGGCCCTGGGAATTAAAGTGGAGCATTCGGTCCCCTACGTCCATACCCAAAATGGTCTTGCTGAGACGCTAATAAAACGTATCAAACTTATCGCGAGACCATTGCTTATGAACTCCAAACTACCCACTTCATGTTGGGGACATGCAGTCCTACATGCATCACACTTAATCCAAATCCGTCCAACTGCATATAATGAGAACCTAGCATTTCCCATCTGCGTATTTTCGGATGTGCGATATACGTTCCAATAACGATACAAAAGTGAACCTCTATGGGCCCATAAAGGAAACTTGGTATTTACGTCGGATTTGACTCTCCATCCATCGTGAAATATCTCGAGCCTTTGTACGGTGATCAATTAACGGCCGGTTCGCTGATTGCACGTTCGATGAAGATTACTTCCCGACATTAGGGGGAGATCTGAATTCAAAATTGAATGAATGTCGGGAGCTTACGTGGAACATAAGTAATCTTCAGTATCTAGATCCGCGTACTAATTAATCTGAACTAGAAGTTCAGAAGATCATTAACTTGCAAAACTTAGCAAATAATCTGCCAGACGCGTTCACTGACCATATAGGTGTAACTAAATCACATATACCTGTAGTAAATGCTCCCCAAAGGGTTGAGGTCCCAAGCAAAACGAGTACTCATGCCCCCACACGCCAAAAGCGTAAGGGACCCTCAAGAGATAGTAACACACCTAAACGAAAGGCTAGCAAATCTGGTCAGGCGAATGTAAAATCTCTAGAAGAGATCCGTCTAGATAACTCCAAGTCTCTAGGAGACGAGAGTCCTAGTGATGAAGCACGTGCACAAAAAATTCCATGCACTAGGACCATGGAACGACCAGACCCAGATATAATGAGAAATGAGGAAGGTCTGGTTGACGTAAACGTCGAAGTCTCTGTGAACTTCACAGATACGGGAGAAACATACAATATAAATATTACTGTCATCGACGACACATTTGCAGCGTCAATCGCCCTTTCCATTATAAATGATCTAGATCCAGAACCCAAAACAATCGCCGAGTGCCGGAAGCATCTCGATTGGGTTAAATGGAAAGAGGCAATTGATGCAGAGCTCGCATCGCTTAACAAAAGACAAGTATTTGGCTCTATTGTTAGTACACCCGCGCGCGCTATCCCCGTAGGATATAAATGAGTATTTGTACGAAAACGAAATGAGAACAATACTGTGGAGAGGTATAAAGCGAGGCTTGTAGCACAAGGGTTTTCGCAGGGACCCGGGATTGATTTTAATCAAACCTATTCTCCCGTCATGGCCTCAATAACGTTCCGCTACTTTATATCTTTGGCAGTTAAAATGAATCTCCAAATGAGATTAATGGATATAGTAACCGCGTACTTATACGGATCACTAGATGCCGACATTTACATGAAAATTCCCGATGGATTTAACATTCCTCAAATGAGGGATGGTGAAAACCGCAGTATGTATAACATACAACTGCAAAAGTCATTGTATGGCCTGAAGCAATCGGGCCTCATGTGGTACAACCGACTTAGTGAATTCCTTCAGAAGAAGGGATACACATTCGATAAAGCTTTTCCATGCGTATTCATGAAGAAATCGCAAGATAGTTTTTGCATCATATCCGTCTATGTTGATGACTTAAACATAATCGAAACATGCAAAGAGATTGAAGAAGTCAATTCAATCTTGAAAGCTGAATTCGAAATGAAGTCCTTGGGTAAAACCAAGTACTGCCTCGGCTTGCAGATCGAGCACCTCCCAGAAGGAATCCTCATTCATCAGTCGACCTATGTAAAGAAGGTATTGGAGAGATTTCACATGGATAAATCTCATCCACTTAGCACCCCTATGGTTGTCCGATCCCTTGAAGTGGATAAGGACCCATTTAGACCAAGAGAAGATTCAGAAGAAATTCTGGGACCAGAAGTTCCTTATCTTAGCGCTGTTGGAGCTTTGCTCTATCTCGCAAATTGCACTCGGCCGGACATTGCATTTGCTGTCAATCTGCTTGTGAGATATAGTGCTTCTCCTACGAGGAGACATTGGAATGGTGTTAAGCACGTTCTACGGTACCTCCAAGGATCTCAAGATCTTGGACTATTTTACCGTAAGAACCAAGACAAAACCTTAGTAGGTTATGCGGATGCTGGCTATTTGTCTGATCCCCACAATGCCATATCCCAGACTGGTTACGTTTTTCTCTGTGGTGGTACCACGATCTCATGTAGTTCGGTTAAGCAATCTATGGTTTCCACGTCTTCAAACCACTCAGAGATAATAGCTTTATTTGAAGCCGCACGAGAATGTGTTTGGTTAAGGTCCTTGGTAAAACACATTGGTGACTCGTGTGGTATCGCCAAAGGCGATACACCTCCCACCGTTATATTTGAAGACAACGCTGCTTGCATCGCACAAATGAGTAATGGGTACGTCAAGGGAAACCTGACGAAACATATTTCACTTAAGTTTTTCTACCCATACGAACTCCAGAAGAGTGACATGATTACCATTCAAAAGGTGCAATCTAGTAACAATCTAGCAGATCTGTTTACTAAGTCCTTACCTACGTCTACTTTTGAAAAGTACGTTCGTGGTATTGGGATGCAAAGACATAAAGTGTTGTTGTCTTCAGGGGGAGCGGTAACCCCAAAATAAATTTAGAAGATTTAGATCTAGAAGATCAATAACATTCCTCCCTAACTTATTATTTGATCGATACCTAGCATGTGGAGTTTTTATGACAAGACATTTATGTTATGTCGTAATGTCCAAGGGGGAGTGTTGTAAATCTAGAAGATTTATTATTCCAAATTTAGAAGATTTGATGTGGACATTACTAATGGACCAAGAATCCCAATGAACTTTATATCTTAGACTAGGGTTTTATTAATATAAATATACCTTTGTACTCAGAATTGTAAATACTCATACACAAGATCATTACTGAAACTCCTGGCTTGTATCGCCTCCAGACGTAGTCATTCCCGACGAAATGGGTCAACAAATCCCGTCTCTTTAATTTATGCACTTATTTACAACAATATGCATATTATTGATGGAGTGCGAGAGCATTATACAATAAATTTCTTATTGTATAAATCACAAAAATAAAATTTAATACATAATTTTTAATCTTAAAATTCACACTTATTATAAAAAATATCATTCATTATTTTATCCCAAAAATCAACATATAATTCACTGTATATTAATAAATAAATATTTTTTTTAAACAAAACAACAAAAATTTGTGAAAAATTACTTATATACAAATATATTTTTTTTAAGCAAAACAACAATTTTTTTTGAAAAATTACTTTGAAACACGAGAGTATAAGATATTATTGTATAATTGGACATCCATTTCATCAGGCATTCATCAGCTTTAAATGTGAAAGTAATTTGTCTTGGACTTTTGATTCGTTTCCTAATTCAGACCTTGGGCCAAGTTATATACAATCCCATATTTTATTAATACATTTTCTTAAAAAATTTCAGGAAAAAATCTGAAAATTTTGAAAAAAATATATTGGAATTTGTTAATGTATAAAAAAACCTAGGGGGCGTATCGGTTGTGGAGTCTATAATTTTTTAAAACTTTTAAAATTTTGGTGTATTCAATCTTGAGATATTCAATACAAATTTTAAAAAGTCTTAATTTTTTTTTGAATATTCGAAAGTCTATGAATTTTTTTTTATTATCTTCCAATAATCTAAATAGATTTAACTCTTCAAGATTTCTTCTAATAGATATTTCACATATTCTCTCAATTCCATACCGCCCTCTCTTTTCACCTGTGCTTCGATGCCTGAATTTTCTCCCTTCTGAGGTATAGTTGATTGTTTGAGTTTTTTTTTTTTAATCTGTATTTAATCTCTCAAACATTACTTAGGTACGCTCAAATGCGACTTTTTCCTTTTCGACTACATATTGAAGGAAACCTTGTTGTGGTCTTGTAGCTTTTAAAGTGTCATATCTTGGTGGTGAGGATTATTAATCTTTTTAATTGATATTTTGTTTTGAATAACTTTTTTTATATACAAGTATGTTTCATGAGTATGTATAGAGTGAAATTGGTTTATATATAAATCACTGAAGGGTATTAATTATTTTAATTGAAGAGTATTAATTGTTTTTACTGAAGAGTATTATTGGTTTACATTGAAGAGTCTTAGTTCATTTTCACCGAACAACTAAAACTCTTTAGTGTAAATCAGTAATACTCTTCAATAAAAACAACTAATATTCTTCAGTGAAAACAACTAATATCCTTCATGGATTTACGTATAAACTAGTTTCACTCTATACTTTGTCATGTTTCATATATATTTACATCAATAGTTCCCTAGAGTATATGAAAATCCATTTAAATCAATAAAATAAGAGTATTCTACAATCTATCAAGTCTATGAAAATCCATGTAAATCAATAAAAAAAGGTTAGCAAACTCTGCATAGAGTCTATTGATTTTCTAAATTCACAGACTTTTTAAAGTAAAAAAAAAATTCAATAGAATCCCAGTTGAATACACCCCCCTAATATATGCATTTTTGAAAAAAAAAATCCAAAATTTATTAAGTTATTCGATTTTTTTCCAATTTTTTATTTTTTTTTGGTTTGGGCCTCTGTCTTTAGCTCAAAATACGTTCTGTTTTAGGCTTTAAAAAAGAAGAACAAATAGATTATTTTTGGCTTTGGGCCTTCTCAATTTTTATATTGCTTATTTGGGTCCATGAGCGCTTTTCTCTTGTTTGGGTCCCCTGTTCCCCCATCTCCCCGCTCTCTATCTCTCAATTATTTGAAATGCTCTTTTTGTTTTTTTGTTTTTTAGGTTTTATATGAAAATATTTATTTAAGAGTATTAATTTTTTTATTAAGAGTATCAAAAGTTGGGGTAAAAAAAAAAATTAACAATTACAATATAATGTCACCTACTCAATTTTTTTATTCTTCTGAAAAGAGTTTTTTGATACTTTCAAACTTTGCCACCTTTTTTGGTATAAAAAATGTATTATAGTTAATATGTTTCGGAAAAAGAAAGGAAATTACTAAAGCTAGTGTATATTTTCTTGTCATGTGTGCCTTAAGTCAAAAATTACATTTGCCTAATTAATTTCTTGAATTATGTTGTTATGACTTGGACTAAAATTTTCTTTTCTGCCCGATAAATTAAGTTTCCTAATTAATAAAAATAAAGTGTTACCTAAAAGACTCATTTGATTAAAGTGTTACCAATTTGCTTTACATAAAAGCAGTAAACAACAGTGTTGCATAAAGACGTGTTACTTATTTAATTGCATTTAAATGTTATTTGTCAATAATGTGTTACAAAAATGAAATAAATAATATTATTATAAAAATGTGTTACAGAAAGTAATTCATATAAAAGTGATATATTTGTGTGTTGCATTAGATCATTTATGCCGTCATTGTCTTGAATTTCTTTTTTATTAGAAGACAATTAAGACAATAAAATTATTTCAGTCGGATCTTTATTTTCTTTGTTGGGCACGTCCAAACTCAATGGGTTGGACTTGCAAAAGTCATTCCGGGGAGACCTCAGCACGGAGATTCCAACGCTCAAGTTAGATTGATGAATATTGTATATTAGTTCAAGTAATGTAAAATCTAGAGAATGGGAGTGAAAAGATGAATGTTAATGTGTAAACAATGAGTTCTTTATCACATATATACCTTATAAGGGTGGGATATTTATATGATCACACTTGAGGCAATTAGAGTCATTTTGAGTGTCAGTTAGAACACTCTTAACGTGGGCTTGCTATGAGCTTTTATTTTTTGGACTGGGGCCACCTACGATAATTAGCCTTATATCAAAAAGGGTACGGTTATTTGCATTAATCTCATTGGTAAAGACACTATTTGTTGTTTTGAAAAGAATCGAAATTGTTTTAGTTTTTTGAATATGTTTTTTTGATCAGAATGGAATGCAAACATTTTCAATTTTTTTTTTCAAAATTGTTTTAATTTTTCGAAAAAAAAAAAGGTAGTGCATTCTCCTGGCCAATGCAAGTAACCGTGGCCTATCAAAAATTAATTAGAATTGGAGGAGGATATACTTAACATGACCAACACAAGAATAAAAAACGTAATAACTCATAATCCAACTTTAGGAATAGGGAGGAAGATTGCTGCAGCCCATATAATCATTGCATCGACACCTTAATATAAGCCCATTGGGTCCATAGGCCCAGGTCCATTTGAGATCCAGGCCATACCCGACTTGCCTAATGTTTGGTTAGTGGGTCTAGGTGGAACCCACAAAGTCCTCTGTCAGCAAGTATTCAATACAAAATATTGTATTTAATTATTATTTCTTTAATATATAAGCAAACCTTTTCTGACCGAGCATATCGTCACTTACGTGGAACATGGCAAAACTATTTATCGCACGTTGAGGAGAGTAACGTGAGGGTTTAACATTAAAAAATTGATTTGCTTGTTGTCGTAAAAAGAACCATATTCCTGTCAAAGCATTGGACTTTCCGAAGTCCTATCCCTATATGCAAACCTTCTTAAGTTGGACTCTTTTTTCAAACTGTTTAGTTACTTTTTCTAGAATTATCATGATAAACACTTACATTAAATTGTATTATTAATATGCACGTGAGTTGGGTAATTTAAAAAAAAAAAAATAGATCGGGAGACCGTCTCATAGTGAAATAAGACATAAATTTGTACATAACACATTAATATTTTGAAAAAGACGCACCGTAATTTGTGTTAATTTAATATTTGTGAACTGTTTCAACGTGAAAATATTTTATATTTTCCTTAAAAAAAATCAAATTACAAAAGTAATTGCGTGTAAAAGAGTAAATTACAGATAACTCTCCTTCAAGATTTTTACTCCCTCCGATTTAAAACGAGTGAAGTTTTAAGATTTGTTGTCAAAATTAAGAAGTGATGTATGTTGACTATTATACATTTATGTTTTATTGAAATTATTTATCACATTCTTAATTGTAGTTACTTCTCTCTACCCCAAATATATATATCTTCCCTTGTATAGATAGATTATTGTCAACTGTTTTATTTAGAGAGTAGAAGTAATAAAAGGTATGGTAGCATCGAAAATGATCACATGCCCACCGGTGGACACAAAATTATATACCCATCGCGAATATATTAATGATATATAATCAAGGGACCCACTATTATTTTAGTTGATTGCTTATACTTGCTTATATGTCATTAACACATTCACGATGGGTATATAATATTGTATCCATCGGTGGGCATGCGATTATTTCCGATGGTAAAATTTGAGTGCTAATTTAAGGGGATTGAAATAGATGTATAATGGAGAAATAAGGTGAAAAATGTATAAAACATCAAACATTTTGAAATAAAAAGTACACTCTAAAATTTCACTCATTTTGATTCGGAGGGTGTATTAGATTTCCAAACAAAACATGAGATTTGTTGAAATTACAATCGTTACAGTAACTAAATTAATCTTACGACTCAAGAATTTATAGAAAGAGAGTTTGATTACGCATTGGATTCTTTTAAAATTGTTAAACAAGACGACCTTCAAATGGTTCAGTTGATTTAAAATTACCTAATTTTGTATCCTTTTAAATTTTAAGGACTTGAATTTTGTTTTCGTAGTAAAGGGGCTTGGTTATTATATATTTTCATCAATCTTGAGACTTATTTTAGCAATTTATTCAAATACAGAGGCATTTCACTATTTACAAATTTAGAACAATTTTCCTTATTTTAAGAACTATACCCGTTGAACTTTTTTTTTTTTGAAAGGAACTTCCATTGTTAATTTCCTTGTAAAGTTGTATTTGAAAATTTATTACTGAATTATTCAAACTTCACCATATTACAATTTTTAATTCAAACTTCCCATGTTGGAAATGTCTAATGTTCAAGTCAACCTAGTACGTATATATAACATTTTGTTTACCAAAAAAATTCCGAAAATACGCGATTGAAACTTTTTTTGGGAAAGTTATATAGAATTAAAAAACCTAGATTTTCTAAATAGGAAATATGACAGAAGCATCGATTATAATCAACGGCGAGAAATTCTATTTGACCAAATCTAACATTCAATATATTTTATTTCAATATAGTAATATACACATCCTAACATAAATCCCAATTTAATGCAATTATAAAATCGATCAAGTAATAACATACCCTTTTAAGATATTGATATAAACATATATATGCCGTGCATTAATTAATGAATTTGTACATATTTAATAGCAACGTGTATCATATAAACTACATATATTAATAAATGCAATATATACTAGCTAGTTAAATGTTTTCACATATACATTACACATGACAATTATACTTTCTCTTTTGTTGATCAAACTAAGTCCTGGACTAGAATTTTAAGAATTGGAAATTAACTAAATTCCAGTCAAAGCATGAGGCTTGAAAATCTTCGTTGCCTATTGCTATAAAAGATCGTGTTGTTCCAGCTTTATCACATAACACAAACATTTGAAATCACTCAGCATTACAATCGATATATATCTTCTCTAATTTAGTCCTACGTACATTTTTTTTAAAATATTCCAAGAACATATATATGGCCTCAACTGGTGTACAAAATATTGTGTCCCATCAACAAGACAATGTCGTTCGTCCGTTGGCCAACTTCTCTCCTAGTATATGGGGCGATCTCTTCACTTCATTTTCGATTGATAATCTGGTAATTAATTGCATGTTTTTTCTTCTTAATGACAATTGAATTTTTTAGATATACAAAATGAGCGTTTATTACAAGTTTTGTATATCGATCTACTATTGCATGGCGTGCAAACTACGTACGTATGGAAATAGTTGGACTTAATCAAGCTGAAATATGAGGTTGTTAATTAATTTCTTATGATGTTCATCAGGTACTAGAATCATACACGAAAGAAATCGAGACGTTGAAGGAGGAAATCAGGAGCACGATTTTAGCTTTTGATGGGAAAAAGATGGAAGAAAGATTGAACTTAATTGACAACATCGAACGTCTTGGAGTTGCATATCATTTTGAAAAAGAAATTGATGAACAAATTCAGAAATTGTACAATGCCTATCCCACTTTGGAAAATGATGATTTACACACGGTTGCTCTCTATTTTAGGTTATTAAGACAACATGGTCATGACATTTCCACAGGTAATTACTTAATTTAATATAATTAATTAAACATACATGCATGCAAATAATAACATTGACCCTATAATTAATATTGTGATCAACAGGCATTTTCAAGAAATTCACGGAAATTGATGGTAAATTCAAGGATCAATTGAAGGATGATCCTAAGGGCATGTTGAGCCTATACGAAGCGGCTCATTTACGGACACATGGAGAAGACATTCTAGACGAGGCTCTCGTCTTCACGACGAATCATCTTGAGTCCCTTGCTCCACATTTGAGCTCTCCTCTCAAGGAACAAGTTGAGCATGCCTTGGAGCAATGTCTTCAACGCGGCATTCCAAGGGTTGAGGCACGGCGTTACATCTTTTTCTACGAAGAATTCGAGTCTAAGATTGAATCCTTGTTGAGGCTAGCAAAATTGGATTTCAATTTGCTCCAAATGTTGCATAGAAAAGAACTTGGTGAATTGATGAGGTATATATTCTAGTTTAATTATATAACTAATTAATATGCATTTGATTAAATAAGCATATATCTTGAACGACATGCATGTGTTAATTTGGCTATGGAATTGATGGCAGGTGGTGGAAGGATTTGGACCTTGTTTCCAAGCTTACTTATGCAAGAGATAGAGTGGTGGAATGCTATTTTTGGACATTGGGAGTTTATTTTGAGCCCCATTACTCAAAATCACGAATCATGCTAGCTAAAACTATAGCTATGATTTCAGTAATTGATGATACATATGATTCGTATGGAACTGTTGATGAACTTGAAATTTTCACTGATGCAATAGAGAGGTATATATATACACACACACATTGTCCTAATGGATAATTTCTTGGATTATAATTGAATGTAGGTTATAATAATTTTGCATAATTTTCTTATAATCTCCTTAATAATGTTTCTTCTAGATGGGACATCAAGGAAATTGAAAATCTCCCGGACTACATGAAAATTTGTTATACAGCTATTTTAGATCTTTACAATGGGTACGAGGAAGAACTAAGACTAGAAGGAAGATCATTTGCCGTTGATTATGCTAAAGAGACGGTGTGGATCTATTATACTATTAATTCCCTGTCAATTGAATACAACTGTCAGGGAAAAGCCACGTGACTGACTTTTCCCTGACAGCTCCACCCAATCGACCTTTTCCTAATTAATTATGGATATACGCGCCAGAAAAATTAACTGTATGTATGTTGATACATTTGAACAGATGAAAGAGATTATACGGAGTTACAACATCGAGGCGAAGTGGTTCATCGAAGGATACATGCCTCCATTTGCTGATTACATGGCCAATGGCTTCATTACCAGCACCTATTACTTGCTTGGAACTACATCTTTCATGGGGATGACCAATGCACCAAAGGAAGCATTTGATTGGCTTATCAAGAAACCCAAGATCCAAGTAGCCAATGTGACTATATGTCGAGTTATTGATGATATAGCCACTTATGAGGTATGTATATAATAGATACCGTAACTTCTAAAAAGTAACAAATTGAAGTCAAATCAGCCTAAATCAACTCCAAAGTAACCAAATTTTGCAGTTGTCAAGAAAAAAAAAAAAACAATGTACTACGTTTTAAAATGATTGTTCTTAATTTGACAGCCGAAAGGTTACGGTCCTTAAAACCCATTATTTTAATAAATCAAACTATAGAAGATCGATCATCATATGCATAGATCAATTAATTTTGAAAAATAATGTGACTTATATCTTGTATGTAACAATATTGGCAGATTGAGAAGAAAAGGGGTCAGAGCGCAACGGGCATCGAATGCTACATGAAAGATCATGGAGTATCGGAGGAAGAAGCAATGGAGGCGTTTAGCAAGATTGCTGAAAATGCTTGGAAGGATATGAATGGAGAATGTGTGAAGGAAAAATGTGTTCCAATGGAGAATCTGAAGAGAGTGGTGAATCTTTCTAGATTGATCGATGTCGTTTACAAGCACAATCAAGATGGCTACACTCATCCTGAGAAAGTGTTGAAGCCACTTATCACGGCGTTGCTTATTGATGCATTCAACCTTCTACCCTAATTTCATGCATGGGCGTTCGATCATTCATTATTTATTATTGATTTTATTTCATTGTATTTAAAACTTATTCTTTCGGTTTTTTTTTTCGCCAATCAATTGATTAATTTATAGTTCATTCATTCGTGTGTTCGTCCAATATGTAGAATATGTGCCTTGGTCTGTATTTCACTGAATGTGGAAGGAAATAAAATTGTATTAATGTATCCATATATTTTTCTTTCATTATTTAGTTAACGTTTAATTTTCACGGTGCTATCAATCAATTTACTATAAGTCTATAACTGTACACATGCATGACAAGCATTTTTTTATATGAACATATGATTTTAGGCACTTGATAATCCGATTTAATAGGTAACTTAAATTCTATTATGAAATATGCAACTCAAAATGATGTTAGTTGTTTCATTATACAATTTATTATTAAATTAATATTTTTTTAATGAAACAACTGATACTATTAAAAAATATACACAAAATACAAACAAATTTCACGTGAAATTGATTGACACTATACTTTGCCAATAAATTTTGGGTGGAAGGGTTGTCATTTCTAACCAATCTACAATTTTAAGATTCTATATTAGAAAATGAGGTAAGATTGATTATTTTCTTAAATTACTAGCACTATAAGAAAATAAAGAATTACCTAAATATAAAAATTTCCAACAAAAAATTTCCGTAATGAGATTGCCCACGATTTTCCTACAAAAAGTTCTAATCATATAAGCACCTCATTACTCAACCTACAAACAATTTGCCTAAAAAATGGAATTCCTATGTAATTAGTTTCCTACAAATAATTTATCTACAAATTAAATGGAATACCCACAGATAATAAGCCTACAAAAAATTTGTAAACAAATTCTTTGTATGTAAAAATGAAAGTGCCTATATTATTAAATAAAAATTAATTACATAGAGACACACTTTTGAGCATGCTCTATCAAATCACCCCATAAAAAAATCTTTTCTTTCACATAACCCCAAAATAAGACCCCACCCACTGCAATATCCTAATCCCCAATATACTACTTCCCACCCCAACCACCCCTCATTATTTCACACGTCCATCTCTCTCACACCAGACGACACCCCCCTCTCTCTCTCTTCCCCCACCCCACACCAGACGGTCGCCGCCCAACCACACTCCCCCTCACACAACTCGGACGCCAATTGGTAGTGGCGGACAGATCTGTGGTGTGGCCGCCGCTGATTGGTGATAACATTGTGCATATTTTCTTATGATTTAAGGTTGAATCATGAACAATTGTTTGGATTTTGAAAGAGTTTTGGTGAAAATGCGTTACATTTGCTTAATTCGAAAATTTCTCATGTTTTTCAGGAATTCGAGCTAAAAAGGTCAAAACAAGCTCAAGGAGAGGACTATTGAAGACAAGAGATGAAGAAGAAAGTGAGAAAAGGAAGCAACAATCAGAACCGGGGTTCAAATCGAGCAAAAGATGGAAATTCAAGCTTGGTCGTGCATCTGGTCGTGCAAGGATTGAGTTCGTGCACGATTTGAAGAGAGAAAAGTACCTTTGGAGGTCGTGCACGACCAAGGGCATGTGCTCATGCACGAGTGCACGGTCGTGCACCTTAAAGAAAAGTGCGAAGCCAAGCATTTGGGAAAGTGCACGACTAGGGTCGTGCACATCTGCACGGTCATGCACCCCCGGATTTCAGCACTTTAATAACGGTTTTGAAGTCGTGCACGACCAAAAGGTGTGTTCATGCACATCTGCACGGTCGTGCACCTTGGAATTTCAAATTTTCACATTTTTAGATCGGGACACGTGCCAAAGATCGAGAGGAAGGGTATATAAGGAGAAAATTCGGAATTTAGAGGAGGAACCCCCAGATTTTGAAGGATAGAAGAGCACTCATGGAAACACCCACACTCTTGTTGAGTTATGGAGCCTGCTCGACTGCTTCACGTCCCAGCTTCTCGGTGATCCAACTCAACTGCTTCACGTCCCAGCCTGCTCATGGAAAAAAAATTTTGGACCTTTTTCGAAAGGCAGAATTTTCGGTTGGATGGGCTTAGGGTTTTGGCCCAGGTTTCTTATATATTCTCATATGACTCATTGTAATTGTATCACCGAAAATATAGTATATCTCCTGGCTTGGTAGTGCCCCCAGACGTAGTCTTTACAGACGAACTGGGTAACCAAATCGTTTGTTCCGTTTTTCAATTTCTCTATAATTGCAGATAAAATCCTAACAACTCTCACACAAGTTTTCTCATTAATTAGCTTAGAATTAGCCATAGATTTCAATTTTCATAGAAGTAGATTTCATTTCCAAGCAAGAGTGAAGATATTGTTGAAGCTTTCGTATTTTGTGAACCAAAGAGGTGATATCTTTCTATTTTATTGCGATTTCATTTCATATTGGTATGGATTTCATGCTTTGCTCTTGTTTAGCCATTGGTTGTTCTTTTCAATTCATGGGCTAATCTTTTTATGCCTTGAATGGTGGAAGTTATGTGAGAATTAGGTTTGAGATGTTGATTTATGCCTAATTTTGATTGTTTGTGGAATTATATCCTTATTGATTGGAATTTAGCTTTTCTTTATGCATGAATTGTTCATATTGATGTGTGAATTCATCTTAGTGTAGACGAGAGTTACATTGATTTGATGAAACCTTTGTGTATGAGCAAAAAGTGCTTAGATGCGTATATCTCGCGCTAACTCGTCGAGAGAGAGTTAGAACGTAGGATACCGTCAATAAGCCTTAAACGTTTGATAGTCCGTTGAATATTTAGGTGAAGTGTTACTTGTTATAATCCATGAACAATTAAGATTTTGGCATAAGTCAATGTTTGAACCTAAGGATCACATAACGGAAACCATTTCGGGCATATCTCTCTCCTTGCACTTTGTCACACGAAGTTAGATTAGTTGTTTACTTTCTTGCTTAGAGTTTATTTCGTTTAAATTAGTAGTCATTTACATTTTCTAGCTAAAACCCAACCCGAAAACCTTTAAATATAGCAACATGTCGACTTTGAGATTGAGTCCTAAGAACATTTTCCACTTCATTTGGGTTCAATAAATTTTTAACTTGGTCAATTTCTTACAATACAACAAATTCGTTCACTTGCGAGTAGTTAGAATTTGTGCTCAAACGAATTCTACAATCAAACGAATACCACCGTCCACCAGGATCTCGGGCCTCGATGGTGAGACGCTGTCGACACCGATCTCTACCCATAAGCTTGAAGACGACACCCATCTTGTGCGATTCCGATGGTGTATTGATGGAGCCCACCACTACCGCCTTTGCCGCCCACCACCGCCGTTTCCGCTCACCACCACCCCTAGATCTCTGGTCCGATCACCACCGCCCCCACCCGTGGCCGATCTATTGGTCCGATCTGCTCATTCGAGTAGATCTGCTCAATTTCAGATGAAAATGGCTGCTTTTTGCAGTTGAAAGGAATGCTATTTGCAGTTGAAAGGGTACCTTGCTACGATTTTTACTCATTTTTTGATGCTATTTTGCTGTTGAAATGAATGTGCTAATTTGTGGGATTGATGCTATTTGCAGTTGAAATGAATGTGTTAGTTGGTGAGATAATGTTAATTTATTTGTGCTTCATTATATTTGTTTAGCAATACATTGTGGTTTGTTGCTATGGTCTGGGTTGGTGCATACTATTGAAAATCTCACGAGTTGTAAATTTTGACGGAATTGATACTAATGAGTTGAATTCCATTGTACTTAGTTATTAGTCTATCCTCTCATTTAAAATAATCATGTTCGGATGCATGGTGTGTATGTATTTTTCTGTTTCTTATTTTGCCCCCACTTTGAGTTGAATTTTGATTTGTATCTGTTTAGGAATGAAGGCAAGGTTGAAAATATCGGTATCGATGGATATATCGGGACCTTAATTTTGTGGAAATATCGATGGATATATCGATATCGATTATCGATATCGGTAAATTTAAAAAATTATAAAATTTAAATAACAAACTTTTAATACATAAAATTTACAATAGAATTTGACCATATTTTACATTTGTGATATTTAACAAAAATATGGATATTTTCTCGATATTTTTTTTATATTTCTCGATACTTTTCCGATATTTATCGATATTTTTCGATATTTATCGATATTTTACCGATTTTATGCTCAATTTGCACAAAAATATAGTCGAAAATGATTTTATATACTGATATTTATCGATTTTTTTACGGTGCTATGGAAATATCGTTACCCCTAATATCGATATCGGTGACCATAAAAAATGGATATATCGGGGATATATCGTGGAAATTTCCGGATATTTACATCCTTGAATGAAGGTGAAGAAAGAGGATTCATTTGCAGACATATAATTGAAAAAAAAAAAGATTGATTGTGCAAAAAATTTAGGTGCTTTTGCAAATAAATGGCCCATTATGCAAATATTTTCTTGTATTTATGCAAAGTTATATTTGCATATTGAAGAATGAAAGCATGAAGACACGGAGGACCTTCAATTTCTTGTCAATTATGTAAATAAAAATTGTAATCATGTAATTTTTAGAACTTTCTTATATGCAAAATGTGAATTGATAATGAGGTTGTGCATTTATTTCTTATTTTTATTACCGAGAATTGGAAAATATGACTACATTAATTACTAGGAATAATAATTGATCAAAAGAAAAAATAATTAATAAAATAAAAAAATAACAAAAGCTGAAGTGAATTGGAGTGTAAAAGAATTTTAAAAAAATATGTGAAAAAAATAAAAAAAATGGGTAAAGAGAGAATAACAAAAAATGAATTTGGGGAGAGTAAGAAAAAACGAAATTAGAAAAAGAAAAGATAAATAACAAACCTGCAAAGTAGCCTACAAAAAGTAATAATTGAATGATTGGATTAATAGGTGGTATTGAGAGCTTCTCCAAAGCAGAGACAAAACTTGTGGCAAAGGCTAATTGCCACCGAAATGGCACTCCAAAGCTGAGGCAATTCTTGCCTCAAATAGTCACCCAACTTTTTTTTTTTTGGCAAATGTGGACTCTTTTGCCACATACTGTTCCCAACGCAAACACCTCCCTTTTCTTTTATTTTATATAGATTTAGTTGATATTGTGAAAGTATTATGCAATATTAAGTGTAATTTTTATTTTATGTGGCATTAATATTTATGATAATTTAAAAATAAAAAATATACAACTTAACATTTTATCAATATGAACACATATTATAACTAACATAAATATAATAAGACAACATTAATTAATTTAAATTACACAATACAATGAGAATTAAAACATGATAACATTAAAAAAATACAAAAATTAAACTAAGGAAACACAACAAAGCATGATAAATTCACTACAACACACATGAACTTAACGACACAAATAAAATACAAATTAAACATGAATACTATGAAATCTAGTATTCTGGTAGACCACTCCCATATCCTCCCATATCATAAAAATGTCCAAAATTGAAGGAGGAGTTTTGAGGTTGATATTGATGAGAACTTTTTTTGCATAATTTTGAGTTGTTCATTCCGAAACCATTCATGTCGAGCCAGATCAGGAATAGTCTCCAAATCTACGAACATAATGTTATCATCCTTCTTTGTGCATTCTCTTCCCTTCTTTTTGCACTTTCCTCCTTTTTTTTGCAATCTCGTCTATGACTCTGTCTTGTTTTATATTTGATTCAGCCCACAAATCTTCAATCCTTTTATTTGTTTCTTCCACACATTTTATAACACGAGACGCATCTTCTCCTATTTTTCTTTTCAGCTTAGCCTTTTTCACCCCTTCTGGACACATTGATGATGTACCACCATCATTGTCATCACTTAAACTAATGTTGAATGGAGATATTCCTGGAGAAGAGAAAATAGAAGAATCTGGCACTGAAGCATTTGATTGTGATGAAGGAGGATTATTATTCCTTCTTTTAGCTTTATTTCCCACATTCACATAATCTTTTGAAATATTAAACACATGATCAAACGTAAATCCCTTCTTAGAATACTTTGGATCTTGCATCATTAAGATCTTTGCTCGATTCATCTGCATAATTTATAATATGAAAGTTAATATTAAAAAATATATATAGAGTTTTTTCATTTTAATAAAATAACAATATCAACTTACAATATCTTCTTTTGAAGCTCCACTTGGATTATCACGTTCAACTTGGACAATGCATGCAAGCAATTTAGAAACTGTACTTTTGATAACACTCCATCGATCACGCAATGACTTTGCGTTTCTATTTCCAATGATGGTGTTTGGTAGAGTGTTATTGTAGTCGGTCTCTACCTGGGACCATAATCTGGAAAAAGGTTGACTTGCTCCCACGATTGGATCTTGAGAGACATCAACATAAATTTCACAAAGATGTATATCTTCATTAATAGTATAAGATGAACTTCAGAAGTTCATTGTATATTAGACGAGCTAGAGAATGAATGTGAAAGTAATGATGTGAACAGATTTGATGGAAGTGTAGATATTTACTCAAATATGAGGTGGTATTTATACAACATAATATACGTATGGTTCCATCAAAGCATGAGCTTCTTACACCATCTGCAACATCACATGGGAGCCACCATCTGCAACATCACATGGGCTTCTTACATCATCTGGATACTATCACATGGTGTTTCTTACACCAGATTTGTATGGTTCCATCAAATTGCAATCAACTTTCAAAAATAAATAATATAGTGTGTGCATAACACCATCTGCAACATCACATGGGCTTCCTACACCATCTGGACTAGGGGTGTAAATGAGTCGAGTCGAGCCGAGTAGTGCTAAGCTCGAACTCGACTCAAATGCAATACTCGAAGCTCGAAACTTGACTCGAACTCGGTCGAGCTTAATTTTTTAAGCTCGAGCTCGACTCGTCCAAAAACTCAATAAACTCGAGCTCGACTTGATAACTTTACTGTTTTACAAAAATAAAGTGTAAAACATATTTTAGCCCATTTTTTTGTCTAAATCTTGCATATCAAATGCACAAAAAAATTTAAACAACTCAAAGTCCACAAACACAAATATTCATAAAATCCAAAAAATTAAAAAACATTGTCAAATGGGCAAATATTCCAAAAAACAAATCTTTAATGCAACTCAACAACTCAATCTACTGTCTCCAATGCTCCAATCCTCCATAACAAGTCATCTACATGAGCCAACAAGTTATCCAAGATTAACCATACCTACAAAAAAAATTCCAATTTACAGCAAACCATCAATCTTTATATGTAAGTTAAAATATGCAGCTCATATATTACCAAATTTAACTCACCTAAAAAACAATTATCATCTTTCATCATCTCCAATAATTTAACCAATCAATCAAGTTGGAATGGGTAAAATTATCTCCAGTGACTTCTTCTCATTCTACACAAATAACATGAAGTACAAAAACATACACAATAATTAGTATTATTAAAATAACAAACAAATATATAGAAAGATAAAAGTAAATAAGTCTTACTTTGTTCTTTCTTTTCACGCCATGAAGATTGCGACACCAATCGCTTCCACAAATTAAAACTTGAACCATATCAGAAGCCAATGATGCTCGATAAGTATCAATTACTCTACTCCAGGCACTAAAAGTAGCTTATGAAGCTACTGTTGATATAGGAATAACTAGAATATCTCGAGCCATTTTGGACAAAACTCAATACTTCAAATTGTTCGCCCTCCACCATTCCAAAGCATCAAATGGAGTTGATTCATCTTCACAAATGAAGCATCCTTCTCCTAAGTATTCATCCAATTCATTCTTTGGTGGTTGAATAGTTTGAGTTGATTTCACGTAGTGAGTAAATTCTAACCAACCCGAAGAATCACCTTGAATATTTTGAGTACCAATACCACTTCCAACACTTTCACCACTTTGAACAAGATTATCAGACTGCAGTTCAGCAACATATTCAGCATATACCTCGTACAAAACTTTCTTAACATTGAGGATGTTTTGTCCATTTTCATCACCAGGATACATTTTCATCACCCTGGATAGTCTATAACGACTATCTCGTGTATAATTCGATACAAAAAATTTGGTTCTAGTCCAAATTTTCTAGTTCTAGTCGATCCATTTTTTTATAGTCATTCTAATTCAATTCTAGCTAATCCAATCCTATCCCGTAAACCATGCGGCTCCTTAGTATTTTATGCCAAATACTACCTTATTTTAAATATTTTATGCTTGCTTTTAATTTTTATATACCTGGTAGGGAAAATATACTTTTTTATCCTTTAAATTTAACTGACTTTGGTTTTCATCCTGTTAACTTTGGAATTGACTTTCGTCCTATAACTTATAAAAAAAATGTGTTTTTGCCATGTTACCTGTTACACTAGGTAACTCTTAATGTAAATCTGATGTGGCACCAACTTTTTGTAAATTGCAGGATGAAATTCAAAATGTCGCATTAGATTATTATCGGAAGAGTTACCTAGTATAGCAGGAAACATGACAAAAAAACACAAAATTATAAATTATAGGATGAAATTTAAAAATACAAAATTAACAGGACGAAAACCAAAGTCAACCAACATTAAAGGAAAAAAAAGTGCATTTTTCCTATCTTGTATTAATAGGGAGTCTAATTGTATGGAGTAGGAATTACGACCAAATCTTCTTTCCTTCCAACTGCAATACCTTCAGATTCAGCCATGTCCACATCACTAGGCTTCATTCCACTAGGTAGGGCCCACTCAAAGTGATACAGAAGCTGAGCCAACGGAAGCTCCACATTCGCCAACCCGAAAGCTATCCCGGGGCAAATCCTGCGACCCGACCCGAATGGGAGGTACTGATAGCTGCCTCCCAGATAATCAACGGAGTTATCCTCAAACCTTTCGGGCATGTAGCTTTGGGGGTCGTGCCAAATAGTGGGGTCCCTTCCCATAGCCCAATTGTTAACCATGACTTTAGTCTTGATAGGTATGGTGTATCCATCAACTTCACATTCTTCTCTGCAAACTCTTGGGATTAATGGGATTGCAGGATGCAATCTTAGGGTTTCTTTAATCACCAATTTTAGGTATTTTAGGGCTCGAACGTCGCCTTCTTCGACCGTCTCCTTTCCTTTAAAAGCTTCTCTCACCTCAGCTTGTGCCTTTGCAAGGACGTTAGGGTTTCTCATTAGTTCCGTCATGGTCCAATTTATGGTTGTTGAGGAAGTTTCTGTTCCTGCTGAGAACATGTCCTGTAATAACAAATAAATTATGATTTGCATTAGTAATCTATATGTGGTGTTTTGGGGAGAAATTGCAGAAATGGTCCCATAAGAATTGGTCCTCATGAATTTGGTCCTTTTTTTAGCGCAAATAGTCCCATACGATTTTTCCGTCAAACAGTAACGAATTAACGAGCATGAGAGGAAATCTGGCAGAGAGAAAATCATCCCCAATCGACCCAGTTTGCTGGAGGATTCAAAGAAAATGCAGCGGAGAGGAAATACTAAAGTAGCAGAATCGCCTCCATACTTGCATTTTACATTGAAATGACTGTTAATAACAAAAGCTGGTCCATTTCCCTCCAAAAATCAAGTTGAAAAGGTTTTTCCATCCAGTTTTTCCATAGAAAACTGTTAAATATATAACGGATGGGACCTTTTTTGCTAAAAATGGGACCAAAAAAGAACATGGGACCAAATCTGTCAAGTATGAATTCTCATGGGACCATCCTTGCAATTTACCCGGTGTTTTGGTGAGTACTTTTTTTTTTAATTATATGTATAGTTTATGCTTTAATTTTACAAATTGATTTTTTTTTTTTTTTTGCATTTCACTACAAAAAATTACTTGACCTTTAATGACAAGATCCTGTCACTATTGCCTCTCTAGTTAAAAGTTTTTAGTGCCAGGAAAATAATCTTTAATGACAGGGCCTGTCACTAAAGACTATGATCCCGTCACTAAAAACTTTTTCTTGAAAAACAATAGTGATAGGATTTCTGTTATTAAAGATCAATTTTCTTGTAGTGTTTCTAGACTATTAAAAAATTTACAAATTCATCGTAAAATTGTTGAACAAGACGTTAATTTAAATTCTCTCTGAAGGAATTTTTGGATTGTATATAATAGTGTAACATCATTTATTAGAAATGACACACACAATGAAAACAAAAGTCAACAAAAGGATAATAAGGCGGATATTTACACTCTGCGCATGCATCTCATTCACTTAACATACGAGGAAAATGTTATTTTAGGGCCACAATTTAAGGGTGGTGGCAAAATGAGGACAATAACTTTTTGGGTTGACAAAATAAGGACCATAACTTTTTAGGTTGGCAAAATGATCGTAATTTCTCAAATTGACAATTTAAGGACCATAAATTTCAAAAGTTGCAAATTAAGGCCAAACTATGCCCAAATTCAGGCCAAATAGGCCTGATTTGGTCTACCGATTTGGGCCCAAACTCTAGCCCTAATCGGTCAAATTAGCCCAATTTGTCCTCAATTATTCAGATTTTAAAGTTATTGTCCTCATATTGCTAGTACGATAAATTACGATCTTCATTTTGCTAAGTTATGTGTCCTGAAAAAATAATTTTCACCTTAACATACGTAATAGGAGATGTAGCAGCATTCCGTACCAAAATATCTTAATATTTACTTAGCATCTTGATTAAGTATGGCAATGGAAAATATTAAGGTGATCATTTAGAAAAAAATAGAAGGAAAAAATAATGCTTACAAATAGGACTGCTTTGATGTTGTTATCACCAATTGGGAACTGAAACCCTCCAGTTTGCTGCAATCTCAACAGCACGTCAACCAAATCTTCACCCCCCAACTCCCCATTGCACCCTAAATTACGCTTATGGTCCTCAATTAGTGTATCAAAAGCGAAATCCAATTTTCCCCGCATCCGCAGAAGCTTGTACTTGTTCCAATTGAAGATGTTAAGAAACTCCAACGACGGAAACAAATCCACCAGATCAAACCCGTCCGCAAACTTCACTCCTTTCTTGAGAATCATGATCAGTGCTTCCCTATCCTTCATCACCTTACCAAACGCAGCTCTACAAGTGATGGCGCTCGAGAACATGTAACTCTTCTCCGTCAAGTTGACCGGCCTCCCAGAACGAGCGCGAAGGGATTCAATGAGACGGGCCCCCTCGTCCTTCCTTATGTACTCGAACAAACGCACATTCTTGGCGCTCAACAGCTCCAAAATGCATATTTTGCGCATTTGTCTCCAGTAGTCTCCGTAGGGGCAGAAAGCGATGTCGATGAAGTTGTACCACATGATCTTGGTGGCCAGGGATTCAGGCCTATCGGCGCAGGCAGGATCAACGGTTTTGAGGACGTGTTGAGCAAATTTAGGTGAGGAAATGACGATAGCCGAGACCTCGCCGAGCTTTAGGTGCATGAGAGGGCCGTATTTCTTGGCTAAGTTTGCAAGGGATTGGTGGGGGAGTGATCCTATGAGGTGGTGCAACTGCCCTATCACGGGCAATTTGGGTGGACCTGGGGGCAGTTTTGTCTTCTTGGTTGATTTCTGGGGCCTTTTCCATTGGTGATTTGCAATCACGAAGATGAAGGAAAGCAGAAGGAGGAGAAGGGAAGTGGTGAAGTTGAATGGAAATGGGATTTCCATTTTGAGGGATGTGAGAAAGCTTAGCTAAGGCTAAATTGCGCTGCTTATTGCGTGCATATCTTCTCTTATTTATACTCACAATTATGAATTTTATTTTATATTTTATTCCCTCCATCTTCTCCTTTGTTTTTTTTTTCTTTTATTTAAAAAAATATTATTTATTAATATATGATGAGTCAGCATAGTTGTTCAAAAATGAATTTGTACGTTAACTAAGGAGAAATTTATTTTGGAATGAAAAAAAAAAATGAAAAAATTACTTCGAAAGGGGTATATATTAAATATCATAGTTCACTGATTTCTTTTTACCGCCGTTATTTTAGAATACGGATAATTTTTCTCTTGACTTTTAATGTTTTGTGATTATAGGATCCTTTATTATTTAATTCTATTCTATGTTTCAGTTGTATTTAATAAATTAGTGTAATTCACCTATTCAAATTTAACGCAGCATGAGCATGGAATACTTCTTATTTCATGTGCCAAGAAAAACATGGTAATGATAGCCACTAGTGTGGAATACTTCTTACTGTGTGCAAAGAAAAACATGGTAATTATTGAATTTGTACTGAGAGTTGAATCGAAAAAATTTGTTGGTTTTTCTGCTTTAACCTCACCGGAAACAAATTAAATGTTTTTTCGATATTAATCTGAATATTGCTAAATTAACCGTACCAAAAAATCGAATAAGACCGTACCCCATACTAATATTTCAATACAAACATGAACAAGAATTTTATAATAATCTAATTTCGTACAGAAAATATTTTCAAATATGTAAATGGTAAAGGTCGATTTGGTTAATCCAAATTCTTGAATTCACTCAGCGCGTGCCAAGAAAAATAAGACAATGATGGCATCGAGTCAACAAGTCAACGATTGATTTGGTTAGTCCAAATTCTTGGAATTTAAATAGTTAAAAGATGATAGTTGAAAAAAAAAATATATAGTGGGTGAAGAAAATTGTGTGAGATGGAGAATTTTTTTGAATGTGTAATTTGTTAATTTTCAAATATTTATTATATTCCATTAATTCGATTTTATTATACTCATGTTTACTCTCTGATAAATTCAATCAATTTAACTTTTAAAATAATTATGTTTCTCTTAATTAATAATTAAAATTTAAATTTGCAAATCTTAATTGATGATTGTTTTAATTAAATTAGTGAATAAAAGTTTAAAAGTAAGAAGGGGTTTTCTTATGTCAGACACCCTATATCGAGTTGTCTGATATCATGTATGCTCTATAAATTATCAGATTTAAAATATAATAAAATTTAATTGTTTAAATTTGATGACTTACAACCTGTTGAGTTAATTATCTAATTTTCTATCGAGTTGCATCGAATACTATCGAGTTGTATTGTAATATTCCATTATTATATTATATTTAATAGTTTAAAAATCTATAATTATTAATTTACAAATTTATCCTTCTTTAATTTATGATTAAAATCTTTTTTTAATTAATATGTAATCATCAATATTTTAGGAGATTAAGATAGTAAGTATTCATCTCCTTCCCCGCAGAATTGAGACGCTCGCCACAATCATATTTCTTCATCGCTCGTTCAGGGAAGGGAAAACGCACCATCTCATGACATTAGACAGTCTCACACAAAGCACACTCTTACAAACACGGACAATTGATACAAAATACACAGACAAATCTACGATTGCTTTGATGTACCATGTAAAGAGGTGATTCTCCATTGACAGTCGCTGCAAATTTGTATGAGTTTGTGTTTTGTGTATCAAATTAAATGATGACGTGTGTAATTTTTGCTTCGATTTAAACTTTTAAAGAACAGCACATGGGGATGCAGTTAAATGAATGGATGGATGGTCTCAAGTGCTGTTATAACTTATACATGAAGATTTTAATAATTAACTATATCTCAGGGGTACGCCTCGCTCTCTTCGAATCAATGAAGGAATTAATTTAAAGTAAAACCAATTTATATTTTATTCGTAAGTTTGCATATATGTGCAAAAGATGGATTAGAATTCTAATGATGTAGTTGATTAAGGTTCTAATCAATGTTGAAATTTAATTTAAGTGTGAGGTTATAATTTTAAAATATTAAATTTAAGTAGCAGGTTAGTGCGATAGAGTGCGATAACACATGACACAATTTTAAATCTTGTCTGATATCATGCAACTCAACGGGTGCCTAACCTAAGGAAAACCCAAGTAAGGATAATTAGGAAATACATTTATGGTAAAAGACAAATTATTTCTTACAAAAATAAATGGTTGAGATTACTTTGTTGACTAAAAATTAATTGTTCCATTGCTTAGATTAATTTTATTTATTTAATTAATAAGGATTAAACATATTACATATATATAAAATATACCTTTGATTGACTTTAATACATAGTTTCCTTATTAAAATTTTTATTTGGGTTTTAAACTGCATAACTCTTAGAAAATTAAAGAATGAAATAAAAGAATTTTATAGTGTCGTGTTTAGATAAAAATTAAAGTATTTAAATACTAACGAATAGACTTTGGAGATTTAACAATAAGAAGATTTTCGTTGTTTTTCTTAGAATTTTTTTTTTTTTACAGTAATGTTTTTCTTAGAATTACGTATGGGTAGAAGAATCAAGGAGTGCAATCTAAATTTCCTGATTGTCTGCGGAAGTTAATTGATTGAACCGTATCTATAATATAAAGTGTTAACCATTGAAAAAAAAAAAAAACTGGAGGGCCAAAATGCCCGAAAAGTCGGGTCAAAATTCCTCGACTGGTCCACTTGGCCAACAATGAGAGGGTCAATCGGCTAGGTTCTGTTAGGGCCACCAAATATGAGGCCTGACTTGGGCTGAACTATGGGCTACATAACATGGCCAGTCTCATTTGACAAACTTTAGGGCTTGTTTGTTTTGGGATTTAAGTTGGCGTGTGAAGTCATGATTTTATATCCACAAGATGTAAAGTCTTGTATGATAATAAAAGTATGTGTTTGTTTTGGAATTTTAGTAGGGTGAGATTTTATTTTATGTCAAATCATGTGTAAGAGTAAAGTAGGATATATAAGAGAAAAGTAGGAAAGAGAGTGTAAGTGAGAGAAATGTGATATTGTATTGAGATGAGTAATAATATTTTTAAATTGTATAAAGTGAATTGTATTGAAGTCGTATGATTGTCATTCGTTTTTTCAGAAGATAAAGTCCGAAATGTTGGTAAAATCTAAAAAAATCAGGTTCGAAACTTCTATCTTCTACAATGCTAGCACTCTGATTTATTTGTATTGTATATTCTACTCAAACTCGATTTGGATAAAATAAAGGGAAAATGAGTTTTTTTGTCCTATAACTTTACCACTTTTTTATTTTCGTCCTGCTGACTTTCAAATTTTGATTTTAGTCCTGTAACTTTACCTCCTTTTGATTTTCGTCCTGCTGACTTTTAAATTTTGATTTTCGTCCTGTAACTTATATATATTTTTTATTTTGGTCCTATAACCTACTAACCTTTGTAGGACTAAAATTAAAAAGTGGTAAAGTTACAGGACCAAAATTTGAAAGTCAGCAAGACGAAAATAAATAAAAAGGTAAAGTTACAGGACTAAAATCAAATTTTGAAAGTCAGTAGGACGAGAATAAAAAAGAGGTAAAGTTACAGGACGAAAAAAATTATTTTCCCTAAAATAAATTTTGGTGTTTTATGATCCCGTTAGAATCCGATTTCTTAATAGTCATATCCATTTCCTCCTCTCTTTTAATTTAACAGTAATTCATTTTGTATTTCCTTATATATTTCTATATATTAAGCACGGCGTCAAATCTTAAACTGATGTCTTGATTACTTTATTTTCTTAATTAAACAAAGCAGCATAAATTATTAATTTTTTAGACCTGTAACTTGATACAATTTTGAATTTAGTCCCAATGTTTGCACATTTAGATTTTGGTCTGGTAAGTTAATTTTTTTTTAAAGTTGGTCCTATTTAAGGACCGTACATGACTTGGAGGTAACAAATTAAATAAGAATTATAACTTTAATTACAGAGTGACAATTTAAGGACACATACTTCTAAAAGTTGCAAAAATTTAGGTCAAACCAATGCGAATAAACCAAAATCCTATCCTAGTTCAACCTAAACATAGGTTGATCGGGCCGAATTTTAACTCGAATTCAGCCCAAATGGGCAAATTAGCCCGTTGGGTTGATTTAAGCTGATTTGACTTAATTTACGAATTTTAAAAATTATTATTGTTAAAATACATACAGTCCGTAGAATTACAGTCCTCATTTTGTCAAACCCCGAGCTACAGTTTGTAAAAATATTTATTCTCGAGTTTTAAAAGTGTTCAAGAGTGTTCTATATTAATCATTTAAATATTTTTGTTGTCTTTAAAATAAAATAGAAAAAGACTCATTTTGCTGGATGAAGTATAGGCACCAAAAGTGTTAGTATTTCTTTTAATAAAACTTCTGTGTGAAAAAAAAAACACTTAAGTTTTACCCCATGAAAAAACCGTTGTTAAATTTTATTTTCAATTAAATAATGAGTTTTGAGACCTTACCAGAAAGTTTGTTGACAAAAGATTAGTTGTGTGAGACGGTTTCACCATGAAAAAATTATAAATTAGTACAAATTAATATCATTCTTTTAAAAAAAAGGTTAATGCATCATGCCCAATTTATTTGAGATTTAAACTAAATTCATCCTCTATCTTTTCATCTTTATTGAAATGGTCCACTATATAACTTGTTTTATCAATTTAGTTCTGTATCTATTCAAGTTTAACCAATTAGATTCTGATTGGCCGGAAAATGCAAAAATTGTCACGGTTTCGATCCTCTCTTTATTTATTTTGTCAATTTAGTCTCTATCTATTCAAATTTCACAATTTAGGTCATATTAGAACGAAAGATGTACAAAACACCACCGTTTTGGTCACATGCTCATCACATGCACTAGTTTTCTACCTGAAGCCTATGATATGGTGTTTTTTTCCATGTGGCTCGCCAGGTGACACTCTTCGTCAATTTTTTTAAAAAAATACTTGAAATAAAACACCGATAATCACTACAAAAAAGACGGAGATTAGCGACGGAAAGTTTGCGACGGCCAAATATCCGTCGCAAATTCAGGGAATTTGCGACGGATTTTTCTAAGCCGTCGAAAAAAATGCCAATTTGCGACGACTAAGAATGTCCGTTGCAAATTTTAGTAATTTGCGACGGAAAGGCCGTCGCAAACACTAGGGCCCACTGCCTTCGTCTTGAACCAGCTACATTTGCGACAGAAAGGTCGTCGCAAATTTCAACTTTGAATTTGCGACGGTCCGTTCCGTCGCAAAATATACCTGTTTAAAGGTGACCGTTCATGAAGCGACCCGTTTGACTGATTTGCGACGGACTTTGCCGTCGCAATTTTTAAGTTTGTATTTGCGACGGACCAAAGCCATCGCAAATCTTACATTTATATTCGCGACCTTTCGGGAAACGGTCCATTGACTGATTTGCGACGGAATTTCCGTCGCAAATACGAACCGTTTTTACGCGTCTTCTCGGGAAACGGTGCGTTGACTGATTTGCGACGGAAAAGCCGTCGCAAATCAGTAAAAACAACGTCGTTTTGTCTTTGACAGACGAAATTTGCGACGGATAGGCGTCCGTCGCAAATTTTTTTACAATTATAAATACTCTCCTCGCGAAGCAGACGGATCCTGCGAGAAAAAAGAAGAAAAGGAGGAAAACGAAAGGAAAAGGAAGGAGAAGTCGGGAAAAGGAAGGCGTCCGTCCCCACCGAGTTTTCGTTTCGACATTTTCTACAAATAAACTGTAAGTTTTCTTCATTTTTACCGTTTAAAATTTAATTTTAAAGCATGTTTAGAGAATTGATTTTAGTTGAGAATTGATTTTAGTTGAATTGTTTGAATTATATTAGTAATGAATTGATTTTAGTTGAATTAGTTTATCAAATTTTAATTTAAATCATTTTTAAATTTTTGTTAATTAAGTTTAGAATTGAATTAGTTGAATTGTTTGAATTATATTAGAAATGAATTGATTTTAGTTGAATTATAATTTAATTAGTTGATCGAATTTTAATTTAATTTTAAAGCATGTTTAGAAATAGTTGAATTTGTTAAGTTTAGAATTGATTTTAGCTGAGTTGTTTGATTTTAGTTGAATTGTTTTAGTAATTTGTTAATTTTTAATTGTTAAGCATGTTTAAATAATATTACAAAATAATTTTAGTTGCTTGATTTAAGTTTAATAATTTTACAAAATAATATTAGTTGATGATTGATTTTAATTTAGTTGAATGAATTTAGTTGAGTAGGTTGTTAATTGATTTTAAATAATATTAGTTGTTTGATTTTAAATAATATTAGTTGTTTGATTTTAGTTTAATATATAATTTATAAAATAATATTATTAGTTGATTGATTTTAATTTAGTTGAATGAATAATTCGTGAAATTTGTTATAGATGAGCGGACAAGGCAGTGGCAACGACAGTCAGCAGCCTCCGAGGGATGAGGAGGCGAGTCGAGGAGGACGAGGAGGGAGGAGACGACGGCCCTCACTAAGACCCGTGGTTCCACCTATTTTCAGGCCGAGGTCTCTATCAGAGACCTCTTCATAGCCTGGTGCGGGCTCCTCCTCCTCCTCACAGCAGACTGCTGAGGGCTCATCCTCCTCCCGCCAGCATTCGGTTGTTGAAGGACGGATGCCTGTTAAGCCATGTGGTCATATGTAAGAGATAATATTTTATACTCAATTTTTTTATTAATTAAAACCTAATTATTTTACTAACTTTGAAATTTTAATTTTACAGTTGGATTCCAGGTCATGAGGCTGCTAATCAGGTTTCCGACTCCATCCTTCGCGGTGGATTCGAGCCCACCGCTTACAGTTGGAGGTTAGTGTCCGATGCAAGAAAAAAGACATACTTCGAGGAGTTTAAGGTATTAATTTAATTTATTAATTCACCGTTTATTAATATCAAATATATAAACATATATTTACATTTAAATTGTAATTGCAGAAAGAATGTGTCTGGGCACCGGAGCACGATGACCAGATGTGGAGGAATTTCGATAAATATGGAAAGGAAAGGTACAGAGACCTCCTTTACAGAATGAGGGAGAAGTGGTACAAGAAGGGAGAGGCCACCGACTTGGGGCTTGACAGTGAAAGACGGTCGATTTGGGACCAATTCCTCCGCTACTGGGATTCCCCTGAATTCCAAGAGAAGTCGGCGAAAAACAAGGCGAATCGGCGTAGTGACCCTGATGGAGAAGGGATGGAGCAAGGACGCGAGCCCTCTCATTTTATGAGTGTTGTTAATTTTTATGAGTGTTGTTAATTTTTACTATCTTTTTTTCTAATTAGGCGGCGGAGCAAGGACGCGAGCCCTCTCATTTTGAGAGATTGCAGCTCGCCCACCCATTCGTCGAGGAGACTGGGAAGTCTACCTACGGCCGTACCACCGAGATCCACGTAAGTATTATTTCAGTATTAATAGTATTATTTAAATTTTTAATATTAAAAGTATTTTTTATATTTTGTGTTCAATTTATTTAATTTTTTGTATAATTAATTTGCAGAGAAAGATGCTCGAGGATCTTGCCTCTCAGCCTCAGCCTGAGGAAACGGCAGAGGGGTCGGGGTCAGGGTCGGGGTCGATGCCCCCCACACAGCCTTCTGTTGACGTTCAAAATGAATTGTACTTCAAGAACGTCAAGGCTAAAAAGGGGCGGTTCGCTGGATTGGGCAGCTTCGGAAAGAACTTTTTCCGACCTCGTAGCTCAGGCTCATCCTCCTCTCAGTCTTCCATCGACTCTCATCCCAGTGAGGTCGAGAGGCAGCTTGCCACGGTGGTGGAGCAGATGAAGAACATGCAGAGGCAGCAGCGAGAGAAGGAAGAGTATGAGAGGCAGCAGCGAGAGGCGCACGACCGGTATACAGCCGAGATGGAGCAGTATCGGGTCGAGGTGCAGGAGTATACAGCCGCCATGCAGGCGTGGTGGCAGATATTCGCCTCTGATTCAATGCCACGAGCGCAAATGCCTGCGCCACCGATGCCGCCGATCCCGCCGACCCAGCCATCGATGCCGCCGATCCCGCCGACCCAGCCATCGATGTCGCCGATTGTTAACCTGGGCGAGGATGAAGAGGATGACGGATTTAATTCCGATTGTTAAAAAATTTTGATTTTTAATAACTATGAAGTACAATTTTTTTTTAGTTTGAATTGTTACTTTAATTTATAATTTTGTGAATTTATTAGTTTGAATTTACTTTTATTTAATGGACACAACATTTATAAAAACAAGTGAAAAACGAAAATGAATTAATTTGGTGAATTATGAAAAAAAAATTTAAGCAAATGAACGAATTATAAATTTAAGCGGGAGTCGAAATAAATAGTTTTACAGAAATAATAAAAATTAAATGGCCCCAATATTTATAAAAACAAGTTAGAAATGAAAATGAATTAATTTGGTGAATTGTAGAAAAAAAAAGAGTCAATTTGGATACATATACAATTAATTGCGTACAAATGAACGAATTATAAATTTAAGCGGGAGTCGAAATAAATAGTTTTACAGAAATAATAAAAATTAAATGGCCCCAATATTTATAAAAACAAGTTAGAAACGAAAATGAATTAATTTGGTGAATTGTAGAAAAAAAAATGAGTCAAATTGGATACATATACAATTAATTGCGTACAAATGAACGAATTATAAATTTAAGCGGGAGTCGAAATAAATAGTTTTACAGAAATAATAAAAATTAAATGGCCCCAATATTTATAAAAACAAGTTAGAAACGAAAATGAATTAATTTGGTGAATTGTAGAAAAAAAAATGAGTCAATTTGGATACATATACAATTAATTGCGTACAAATGAACGAATTATAAATTTAAGCGGGAGTCGAAATAAATAGTTTTACAGAAATAATAAAAATTAAATGGCCCCAATATTTATAAAAACAAGTTAGAAACGAAAATGAATTAATTTGGTGAATTGTAGATAAAAAAATGAGTCAATTTGGATACATATACAATTAATTGCGTACAAATGAACGAATTATAAATTTAAGCGGGAGTCGAAATAAATAGTTTTACAGAAATAATAAAAATTAAATGGCCCCAATATTTATAAAAACAAGTTAGAAACGAAAATGAATTAATTTGGTGAATTGTAGAAAAAAAATGAGTCAATTGGATACATATACAATTAATTGCGTACAAATGAACGAATTATAAATTTAAGCGGGAGTCGAAATAAATAATTTTACAAAATAAAAAAAAGAGTTGGGCAAAATATTTTAATAAACAACTTAGATACGAAAAGAAATTAATTTGGTGAATTATAAAAAAAATGACTTAATTTGAATACATATACAATTAATTGCATAAAAATAAACGAAAGTAGCTTGTGCCCTAGTGGCGCGCGCCCCCTCCTCTTGCACAAGAGGTCCCGTGTTCGATTCCCCTTGGATGCAAAAATGGATTAATTGTTCAAGGCCTAATAAGACTAATATAGAAGGTGGGCCGCATATATTAAGCAATGGGCCGAGTGGCCCAGTGGTCCGCGCCCGCCCCGGCCGCCTCGGGTGCCCGGGCTCGAACCACGCGAGCCACTTTTTTTTTTGTATAGGCTCAGTAATTTGCGACGGCCATATTCCGTCGCAAATATTTAATTTTGCGACGGAAAACAGCCCGTCGCAAATTATAACACAAAAAAGTATAAAAAATATATAAAAACATTTGCGACGGAATTTAGCCGTCGCAAATGTTGTTGACCCGATCGGGTCTGACCCGAAAAGTTTGCGCCGGACTACTGTCCGTCGCAAATTCTTGACCCGGCCGGATCTGACCCGCCGATTTTGCGACGGATTTGTCCGTCGTTAATTTGCGACGGATGGCTGAATCCGTCGAAAAAATTTGCTACGGCTGTTTTAGGTACGAATACGTGTCCGTCGCAGATCCCGTCGCAAAACACTGTTTGCGACGGATTTTCCGTCGCTAATTCCGTCGCAAAACAGTGTTTTTTTTGTAGTGAATCAACCCAAATAAATATATATGAAATTATTTTATAAAATTCTATAAAACAACACCAAATATTGATTTATACGATATTGTTTTGGATCCTAATTTTGAAATTCTTCTTCCATCTTGATTTGAAAAACCAAAAAAACCCCATCATCTCCTTAATCAATGATTTTGAAACTCTAGTTGGAATTTTTGTTCAAACTTGAGACATGTTTGTTTTCAGAAAACACAAGGACATGACGGAAACAATGTTGTTTTGTGCATTTTTAGACCAATTAGAATCTAGTTGGCAAAACTTTAATAGATACAGGACTAAATAAATAAAACAATTAAATAGAGGACCAAAATGGTGGCGTTTTGTGCATTTTTTGGCGAATTAGGACTTAATTGGAGAAATTTGAATAGATACAGGACTAAATTGATAAAACAATTAAATAGAGGACTGTTTCAACAAAGGTAAAAAGATAAATGATGTATTTGGTTTAAATCTCAATTTATATATATTCGATATCATCATATATAAGATGGTCTCATGTGAGAGTTACTCAAAATTAACCAAATTTACATATATTTTGTGTTTATTCAAAATAAAAATATTTAATATATAAAAATACAGAAACACCATGAACTAAACATAATCGCAGGTAATTAAACTATAATCTTTGGAGTTTGGATAGAATAACTACTTTTTTTTTTTAAGAGAAATAACTACCTTATTTTTTATTTCACTATAATGTGTATAATGGTAGATAGTCCTCATGATTTTAAGACTGCTTTTAATGCGATTTATCTTGAATTAATTGGAAGGATAACTGTATGGGGTAGGGATGACGATCAGATCTTCTTTCTTTCCCATGGCAAGACCTCCAGCCTCCGTCATGTCCATATCACTAGGCTTCATTCCAGTAGGTAGGGCCCACTCAAAGTGATACAGAAGCAGAGCTAGCGGAAGCTCCACATTCGCCATCCCGAATCCAATCCCGGGGCAAATCCTCCGACCCGACCCGAATGGAAGGTACTGATAACTGGTTCCGAGGTAATCAATGGAGTTATCCTCAAATCTTTCGGGCATGTAGTTTAGGGGGTCGTGCCAAATAGTGGGGTCCCTTCCCATAACCCAACTGTTAACAATGACTCTAGTCTTGACAGGTATGGTGTATCCATCAATTTCAAATTCTTCTCTGCAAACTCTTGGGATTAAAGCGCCCGGAGGGTGTAATCTTAGGGTTTCTTTAATCGCCATTTTTAGGTATTTTAGAGCCCGAACGTCGACTTCTTCGATTGTTTCCTTTCCTTTAAAAGCTTCCCTCACTTCAGCTTGTGCCTTCGCCAGGACATTAGGGTTTTTCATTAGTTCCGTCATGGTCCAGTTTATAGTCGTTGAAGAACTTTCTGTTCCAGCTGCGAAGATGTCCTGTACGTATCAAACAAAATCATATATATGATCCATTGTATTAGTAATCTATATACAATAGCTGCTGGCGAAATTCTTCCATCAATTACCATTATGCGCATTCACGGATACCATAATTAATATTTATTGTGATAGTATTAATGAATACATGCAATGACATCGTTTGTATACTATGAAAAAGTTTTACAGAAGATTTTGTGATTGTAATTTTCTTTTTATGATTTAATTCCACAAACTACAGAAACATATACTCCCTCCATCCCAAAATTGTTCTCTACATTGTCAAAAAGGTCCGTCTCATACTCAATTGCTACATCTATTTTTGGCAAAAAAAATCAATAATACTTTTTAATATTATATTTTTCATACACTTCTAACAAAAAATATCTACTTTATCATTTTAACCCTTTAAATATTATTAAACAACTATTTTCTTAAAACATGTGCAAATTATAATGTAGAAAACAAATACGGGATGGAGGAAGTATATATTACAATCAATTTACAGAGTTTATAAGCTCTTTAAAACAATTTATAACTATTATCAATGTGTTTGACAAAATAAGATGTTTAATAGCAAAATAAGATGTTTAATAGCTTATAAAATCATAAAATAAGTTCCTAACAAATTATAAACTGTAAAAGAATAGGTTAGAATATCCCAATTTATTTTCTTAACGACCTCTGGCCCCAACCACCTCACCCCTTCCCACCCACCTTTGCGTCAATATAAAAAGTAAAAAAATTATTTTATATTACTATATTAAATTTAAAAAATAATTTTATAAATTCTAAAAAATCTTATAAATTGTATTACTCAAACAATTTAATTATAAACTAATTAAAAATTACATCTTATAAGTTTTTAAAATAACTCATGAGATATTTTAAATAAATTTAGTGAAATGGTCTCTTAGTTTAACCATTAGTTTGGTCCTATTTTGTTTTAAATGGCTGGTCTTATGTATAGGTTAATTTCTGAATCGAGTCAAAACCCACGACAGCCAGCCGAGTCAACAATTCTAGGTAAAATTCAATGGTAGGTCAAATATGCTTAAAATGGAAATTTTGATTGTAACTCGTAAAATTATTAAACAAAAAATAATACTAACATGCGAGAAAATCATACTCATGGTCTTTATTAAGTATTAGAATGGAAATTAGTATAACAACAAATTAAAAAATTAAATAAATGCTTACAAATAGGACTGCTTTGATGTTGTTATCACCAATAGGGAACTCGAAGTCTCCAGTTTGCTGCAATCTCAACAGAACATCAACCAAATCTTCACCCCCCAACTCTCCATTGCACCCTAAATTACGCTTATGGTCCTCAATTAGTGTATCAAAAGCGAAATCCAATTTTCTCCGCATACGCAAAAGCTTGTACTTGTTCCAGTTGAAGATGTTAAGAAACTCCAACGACGGAAACAAGTCCAGCACACCAAACCCGCCCGCGAACCCTAATGCTTCGTTGACAACCGTGATCAACGTTTCCGTATCCTTCAACGCCTTTCCAAACGTGGTTCTACAAGTGATGGTGCTCGCGAATATGTAACCCTTCTCCGTCAAGTTGACCGGCCTCCCAGAACTAGCGCGAAGGGATTCAACGAGGCGGGCCCCCTCGTCCTTCCTTATGTACTCGAACAAACGCACATTTTTGGCGCTCAACAGCTCCAAAATGCATATTTTGCGCATCTGCCTCCAGTAGTCTCCGTACGGGGAGAAAGTCATGTCGATGTAGTTGTACCACATGATTTTGATGGCTAGGGATTCAGGCTTATCAGCACAGGCAGGATCAACGGTTTTGAGGACGTGTTGAGCGAATTTAGGTGAGGAAACGACGATAGTCGAGACCTGGCCGAGCTTTAGGTGCATGAGAGGGCCGTATTTCTTGGCTAAGTTTGCAAAGGATTGGTGGGGGAGTGATCCTATGAGGTGGTGCAAGTGCCCTATCACGGGCATTGTGGGTGGACCGGGGGGAAGTTTTGTCGATTTTTGGGGTTTTTTCCATTGGTGATTCACTAACAAGATGATGAAGGAAATTAGGAGAATGGAAGTGGTGAAGTTAAAAGGAAATGGGATTTCCATTTTGGGAGAAAGCTATGCTGATATTTTTTTATGGTTTTAGCTAGTTGTGGTGAAGTTCGCTTGCTGCTGTCCTCATATAAATAGTGGGAAAATTGCTGGTCCCATAAGAATTGGTCCTCATGAATTTGGTCCTTTTTTAAGCGCAAATAGTCCCATACGATTTTTCCGTCAAAAAATAACAGATTAACGAGCATGAGGCCCACACACCCATTAGTTTTCTGCCAAAAACTCGCGAGTATAATTCCCAACTGAAAAATAATTAATTTCCAACATCTTAAAACTCTACGAACTAAAGTTGCAGAATCGCCTCCATACTTGCATTTTACCTTGAAATGATTGTTAATAGCAAAAGCTGACCCAATATTCTCCAAAAATCAAGTTGAAAAGGTTTTTCCATCCAGTATTCCATAGAAAACTGTAAAATATTTAACGGATGGGACCTTTTCTGCTAAAAATGGGACAAAAAAAGAACATGGGACCAAATCTGTCAAGTACAAATTCTCATGGGACCATCCTTGCAATTTACCCTATAGTTACAAAACTTTTGAATTTTATTTGAGTTCGCTAGTTTTCTTACTTCACAAATACTTTTGTGCTTATTTAACTGTATAAATCTAAGACAATTTAACCTTGCTCACTTTGATGACTTTAAAAGATTGAAATATTGCAACAAATTAATTAAAGTAGTAGGTACCTCCGACATTATTATATTAAAACCAGTGAGGAAAGCTTGTCTACTGCACGTGCCAAGAAAAATCATGCAGGGCAACTTATTATGTGACTGGATTATATCTATTTTCAGAAGTTTTGACTGTAAGAGACGTGGTGATTTATTTTTGAAGAATTTTAGACTTTTATAAACATTTAATAGTACCTGTTGATAGGAGAGCAGAAATAACTCTTGGGCGAACAAGATTACCCAAAGTTGGCGAGCTACAATGACCAGGCAAGCAACTTTAACCCGAAGGTCATGTGGGCCCACATGACATCCGGGCGGGCAGGTCTAGCCTTTAGGCGAACAGAAACGACCCAATGTTCAAGATATCAAGTCAATAAAGATCACCAGCATGTTGATAGGCGGCCAGGTCTAGCCATTAGGCGAACAGAAACAACCCAAAGTACCAATATTTAAGATAAGATTAAGCCAACAAAGTCAGACCGAGCTGGAATAGTCAGACGAACAGTTCTAGCTCGGCGAGCTACAATGACCAGGCGAGCAACTGTAACCCAAAGACCATGTGGGCCCAAATGATATCCTGGCGAGCATATCCGGCCCATGGGCGAACAGATCTAGCTAAAGTACCAGGATATCAAACTAACAAGAAGAATGACAACCAGAATCAGGCTAATGACTCCTCAAGGACAAGTTTACAAGGACGAACAGCTCTTGAATACGAGCAGATCCATCATGAGAGGATAGAAGTTAGTCTAGATAAGGTCAACTAGTCAACATTCCATGTGTCATGCATGCACACCTGGAATGTCAAAGGTTTTGTACACCTCCAGCTAGGAAAACTTGTATAAATACCTCAATTTTCAGATTTATGAAAAAAACACAAATTAATATACACGTCCAAACTTCGATTATACACCTAAAGCACCTCGATTTACACATATACGAACTAAATACGTAATCAATATACGTATTTATTTCCCTTCTACCTGAATAATCGTATTCACTATTTACGTACGGTAGTGATCAATCACGCGTAATTATTTGATGATCTAAATTAGAATTTAAAAACAACCACTAATCCACGTGATTAGAAACGATCGTCAACAAATTAGTGCTAGAAGGAGGGTCGAACCTTCGGTTAAAGATTAGAGAGTGATTAGTCAATAACTTCAAGCTCAAGACTTGAAGATTTGAAGATTAGTGCAAAGGTGTTCTTGGTGTTCTTCATTTAAAGTTTAAACCTTTAAAGACCAACACTCATACATCGACTAAAGATGCCTCAGTCTCACGAGACCCAGCATTCCCAGCATATGACAAGGGATTCACATTCAAGAGCGTCCCAGGTCATCGGACTAGCAGAAGTAGCTCACCGCGCACAAGAAAATCATCCAGTGGCCAATCAACCGATGTCACCCGAGCTAGACGAATTTTTTCGCAATCCTGATGAACTAGCATGGACCATTTCCATGCTCCAAGCATTACAAAGAGAACGGGGGCAACCTGGTCCATCTCATGCCAGAGCAAGGCGTAGCCCAACTGTTGGGAAAATAGGGGTGCCCGGGAACTATTCGGGATGAAATTTAAATACGAATTTAAATACAATTATTACTAGCATGAATTAATCCTAATTAATTCAAATAATAATTCCAACAACCAATTTAACATCATGCATGTTGAATTAATTCACATATAATCTATGGCGGAATAAACAAGAAAATATGTGATTCACGTACCTCTCGTAGAACTTGGCCTTTGAATAAAACGGGACAAACACGTACGCGCTTTATCAACCCAAAAGCCTTCTCAAGTATTTTTCTTTTGCCTTATTCGATCACCGGTGGGAGATGCTTTCGAATAATTTAAATAACTAAGGAAAAAGAAAAATATATATGCTCGTGATTTTTCCAACACATGGAATTATGTACTTGGGGATGAAATAATCACCCCTTATTTATAGAGGTAATGGCCAAAATTTTTATATATTTTATGGGCCTGGAGAAAATCTTTTCTTAGTCTCTAAGAAATCTTGAATATATCTCATATATTATTTTCTCCATAGTAAAATATTCCACAAAAATCTCACTCACCTCTTTTACTTGTAATTTTCGAAAATAATAGGAGAAGAATCCAAGATTTGGATCTTCTTGAATATATGAGATAATCTTGTATTCCAAGAATACTTATCTTCCATAATATCTTTCCAAGAAAATCAACAAAATCTTTTCTCTCCCAATATTACAATTTTCGAAAATTGCCTTGAAAAATCAGCAATATATTTTCTTTTTATTTTAATCACCTTATCATTATTGGGCTACTTAATGGGCTACTTGAGGGGCCTTTAAGGAGAATTAAGATTGGACCTCCTAATGGATTTCTGAATTTCAATATTGAGCCCCAATATAATTCAATCCATTAATATTAATTATTACCACTAATAAATTAATATTGCACTATCCATCTTAATCCATATTACTATAATATGGGCTCTCGATTATTATTTCCCGCATTTAAGATTATCAAGTCCATTAATTAATTAAGCTTCTGAATAGTTCTAAATTAATTAATATATTTCACCTTGGAGTAAAGACAGCTCAACATTATTATCCGTACCGAAGAAACTAATTCTTCACTTGCAAGATTTGGTACGATAAAACTTCTGAGCCCCCCAAGGGGACTAATCACACGAGCCGTACTCGTACGAGTTTCTCCGTATTAAATCTTAGCAACCATCGTGTGATTAATATTACTGCCCAAAGCACAAGGTTCGAAGTCACAATGATTCTCACCCAACATGAATCAAAGCAGTAACCATTAAGCACACACGGTCCTATTTAAGTGACGGAGATTAAGAAATCAACAACCACTGAGGTCTAATTCTTCACATTTCAGAACAGAAGAATTTATCCTCGCTGTAGGTCCTCTTCAACACATACTAAATGTGCTAGTGCAATCTCTTAGTCAAGACAAACCAGTCTGAGACTTACACATCGACCTTTCACGGCGGATTGTTCGATTCCACCTAGGTCGTGAAAATGTATGTTTAGTTACAAGGAGACTGTTAATGTGATCTTCCGTGATCGGGTATCACCACATTAACTACAATGTAACATGTACCATATATTGAACGGTTTGCAATAGATATTTAACATTCAATCATAACTAAAGCAAATGTGATAAAAGAATTATTCTCATAAACAAGTGTTTGATACACGAGTTATACAAAGTAAAAGCATACTTTCACGTATAACTCCAACAATCTCCCACTTATACTTAAAGTCTTCTTTTGACTCCCATTCCATCCACATGTCTCTCGAATGTACTCAGAGGCAGACCCTTTGTGAATGGATATACTAGGTTGTCCTCCGACATTTATCTTTGCCCCCTCTTTATCTCCTCTCTTAACGATTTCTCGTATAAGATGGTGTTTTCTTTCAATGTGTTTGCTGGCCTTGTGGGCTCTCGGTTCCCTTGAATTTGCAACTGCTCCGACATTATCACAATTGACAGTGATTATGATGGGCAAATTCGGAACAACGTCCAAGTCCACTAAGAAGTACTTGAGCTAAACCGCTTCTTTCGCTGCTTCATAAGCAGTTACTTATTCGGTTTTCATGGTCGAATCGGCGACTAATCGCTTCTCCATGTCATGGCTCCTTCTCCCATGCAAAACACACTACCCGAGGTAGTTATTCTGGAGTCTATATCTGATTGGAAATTTGAGTCCGTGTATCCCATGAGAATTAGACCGTCTGACTGTTAAATCAGCATTCCATACCAAGTTCTTTTCAGAAACTAAAGAACGCATTTAATTGCAATCTAATGTGCTTTCCCGGGGTTACTTTGATATCTTGCCATCATGTCCACGACAAAGCAAATATCATGTCTCGTACACAACGTTGCATACATAAGACTTTCTACGTCCGAAACATACGAAACGTCTTTCATGTCATCTATCTCCACTTGCGTCTTAGGGCATATTTCTTTGGATAGATGGATTTTGTGCCTAAAAGGTACAAAACCTTTCTTAGAATCTTGCATGTTGTATCGCTTCAAAACAGTGTCTTTGTATGAAACTTGCGATAAGCCCAACATCCCCTTCTTGCGATCGCGAGTGATCTTGATCCCAAGGATGTGACCGGCTTCCCCTAAGTCCTTCATATCAAATTGTTTTGACAGCCATACCCTTACGTCTGACAATACCTTTACATTGTTTCCAATGAGTAGAATATCGTCTACGTATAATACTAAGAATACCACCGCAGTTCCGTCACGCTTCTTATACACACAACTTTCGAACTCGTTTTGATCAAACCCATAAGACTTAATCACTTGATCAAAACACTGGTTCCAAGTACGCGATGCTTGCTTAAGTCCATAAATGGATCTCTTAAGCTTGCATACGAGATTCTCTTGGCCTTTTTTAATGAAACCTTTGGGCTGTTGCATATAGATATTTATTCCGTCAAGACTTCCGTTAAGGAAAGCTGTCTTGACATCCATTTGCCAGATCTCGTAATCTAGGTGTGCAGCGATCGACAAGAGAATACAGATGGACTTAAGCATAGCTACAGGCGAAAAGGTTTCCTCATAATCGATCCCTTCTTTCTGAGTATACCCTTTGGCCACAAGCCTTGCTTTGAAGGTCTCTACCCTTCCGTCTGGTCCTCTTTTCCTCTTGTACACCCACTTGCATCCAATGGGTTCTACCCCATTAGGTGGTTCGACCAACTCCCACACTTGATTGTGATCCATCGAACCCATCTCGGTTTCCATTGTCGTTTGCCACGACTCCGCGTCTTTATCTTGGATTGCCTCGTCGTATGTCCATGGGTCTGATTCATCGCCGGGAACCAAATCCAAAGATTCTCCTATCCCCATGAATCCCTCGGGTTGCCTAGCAATCCTCCCACTGCGATGGGATTCTGGTTGTGAAGATGTGACATGTGGTATATCATTTTGTATACTTGGTATTGGAGTTTGCCCTCTTAACTTGTCTAAGATAATCTCACTTCTGGGCTTTGTTTTGTTCATATAGTCCTCCTCCAAGAATTTAAAGTGTGAACTAATCACGGTCTTTTGATCCTTGGGACTATAGAACATACACTCTTTCGTTCCCGCAGGGTATCCTATAAACAGCCTTAATTCCGAACGTGGATCCAACTTACCGGCTTCCTTGTCTAGCACGTATGCCGGACAACCCCAAATCCGCAAGTATCTTAGACTGGGCTTGCGCCCGGTCCACAATTCCATTGGGGTTTAAGGAACCGATTTGGATGACACCAAGTTTAGAATGTAAGCCGCCGTTTCCAAGACGTTACCCCAAAAACGATTTGGGTAAATCCGAATAACTCATCATGGATCTGACTATTTCTAAAAGAGTCTGGTTCCTTCATTCCGCCACACCGTTCTATTGAGGGGTTCCCGGTGCGGTCAACAGGGATACAATCCCTTCGTCCGATAGGTAGTTCAAGAATTCATCGCTAAGGTATTCGCCTCCACGATCAAATCGTAGAAACTTGATACTTATTTCCCTATGCATCATAAGGTAGATGTATCCATATCTCGAGTAATCATCAAATTACTCATACCCCTTCTTGCTATGATCGTCATTGAACCACACATATCGGTATGAACGAGTTCTAACACTTTGGTGGCTCTATTCCCCTTGGCTCCAAATGCCCTCTAGGTCATTTTACCCTCTAAACAGGATTCACAAGTTGGAAATGACTCAACTTGAAGTGACTCCAAGGATTCATTTTTCACCAACCTTTGTATCCGCATTAGATTAATATGACCTAATCTAAGATGCCATAGAAGTGTTTCGTTCATGTCCGAAGAATGCTTCCTTTTATTACTCAAAATAATCGATGTGTTATTAGATTCAATTTTATGAGTAGTGTGCCCAAATAATGGTATAAAGATCATCCATTGAAGTTCCGGAACAGATAAACTCATCGTTTCAAGAAATAATAACATCCTTATTAAAAGTAACTGAGTATATATTCAAAACAGTTTAGAAACTGAAGGTTGAGTTCTTTCTAAACTAGGAACATGAAGAACGTCTCTCAAGACCATAACTCTATCTTCAAAAGATAGGCGCACTTCTCCCACTGCTTCAGCTGCCACTCTCGTAGGATTGCCCGATGTGATGGGGATCTCACTACCGTTAAGTCGTCGGGTTAGCTTGAACCCATGAAACAAATGTGATCAGTAGCTCTCGTATCCACTATCCACGAAAAGACAGCATACGCCACTTCACAAGTTTCGACGACTAGGGTGTGTGAATTACCTAACTTTCCTAGCCTCTTAGACTTGGAACAGGCAGACCTCCATTGTCCTCTCTCACCGCAACTAAAACACTTCCCCTTCGATGCTAGCCTTTGCATTTGCCTTTCGCAACAATTGGATTTGCTTGGATCCGGCCTTTGGTCCTCTTCCTCTTTTTCCCTCCCTTGGGACCAAAAGAGGTAGACGGACTATTAGCCACCATAGCACTAGACTGGTGCTCCATTATCACCTCCACCGAAACTAAAGCTTGCAAGAGCTCGGGCAAACGACTTGTCCGTTCATTCATCTGACAGTTCAGTTGAAACTGCTCAAAGCTTTTCGGAAGAGGATGGAGTATGTAATCGACCTTAGAAGGGACACCAAATTACGCACCAAGTACTTCCATCTTGTTAAGGTATGCCATAATCTCGAGAACGTGCTTCCCCTCGGGCGTTCCCTCCACCATTTCCAACTTGACCGAGTCATGTTTGGTGAACTGATTAGTCATGGGTTTGATGTGAAGACATCTCATCAAGGTTTTCCATGATTTCAACAGCGTATACAATGTCCTCATGAACGCGCCTCAAATCCTCAGACAGAGATGTCAAGATGATGCACTTCATGTGTTCATTGTCACGCTTCCAATCATAAACTGCCTTTTCCCATTGCTTGACTTATCATTAGGCTTGCCGGGTATATTAACGTGAATAACCCAATTGTGTTTTCGTGCAGTAAGGACAATTTTTTTTAAAAAAAAAATATTTCCAATCGATATAAATCACTCCAAAAAGTTTATTAACTTTAAGTATATTAAACAGTGGATTAAAAGGTTGCGACATGATGAAATGAGAATAAAACATACATTCATATCAATATCTAGAAAAATACGAAATTATCACATAATTCGATCACATCAATTATATTGAAACCTTAAAACAATATAATCATGCATCAGCCAACATCTCGAAATAATTTAAATGCGCCACGAGGGGTGGTCTATACATTTAAATACATTCAAGCGGATCACAAACTTAGAAGTTACAAATCCTTAATTCAAAATTAATAGTTGGCTCCCACTTTGACCACATAGAAATTGACAGGGACTCCGAGGGGAGTAAGTTAATATCAATTTCCTATGCCTAAGTAATAACCATAATTAAATACATGATTATTATTTCGCTTTGAGCAAGCCACTCGTGGTGAGGGTCAATACCGCCACTAGTAATAATCCACAATCATCCTTTCGGAATTTATTCATGTGAAATCCGTTCTTTTGGCCGATCCGAGGGGGAAATGTATTCCAAAAGAACTTCACAAATAAATAAATTATGGAGGCCAAATTAATCCAATTTTAATATCCGGAATAAAATTGCGATTAAATAAACATACTTAGTAATTTTCGAAAGTAAGGTTTTTCTTGGACAATTAAAATCATGCAAACACATATTAACAAATAATAATAAGTGCACGAAATAAAACATCCATCAAAACAAAATTAAACACATTGGAGCACTCAAATCCAATTGTCACGGTTTAATTTCTTCACGTCTTGATACGAAATATCGTCCTTGTTGCTTTCTATCGTTCGTCTCGACATGCTCCCACTCGAACAACAACACTTCATCAAAAAACAGCATCGTTTGGGGTTCGGGACGACGTTTAAAATCACACAAAAAAATGCAGAACTGAAATTAATTTTAAAAAAATTCCACGGCCCGAGATACGGCGCGCGTCGGCCCACGGAGGTAGGCCGCGCGCCTCTCGCCCAAAACTGCCGTAGCGCCGAGCGCCGAGGCTCGCGCGCGCGCCCGTGCGGCGTCGGCCACCCGTCGTGCATGGGCCGTGCGTCTCGCGCACCCCGTGCACCGGGTTTCGCCGTTTGTTCTCGTTTTCCACCCCATGCATGATTCTACGTCCATGCATGCGCCGTGCATGCATGTGTCGTCTGGGTACGGCGTCTTTAATTCTTCGTTCTTCGTCTCGATCCGGTTACAATTTATTTTTACAAAAAAAATAAATACTAGATCTAGACTAGTCTATTACAATGATCAAATCAAAATAAAAACAACTAATCTACTCGTGGATTTTCTCACGAGAAAAATGAATTCGAACAAATCGAATTAAAAACAATTAATTCACACGCATGAAAAATTAACAACATTAAAACCATGACAATTGGATGCCTGCAAAAAAGATCTAGCAATTTTACTATCCAATTTCAATTTAATGTTAAACAATTTAAATTCCAATTTAAAGATCAGAGCCCGAAACCGTGGCTCTGATACCAGTTGTTGGGAAAATAGGGGTGCCCGGGAACTATTCGGGATGAAATTTAAATACGAATTTAAATACAATTATTACTAGCATGAATTAATCCTAATTAATTCAAATAATAATTCCAACAACCAATTTAACATCATGCATGTTGAATTAATTCACATATAATCTATGGCGGAATAAACAAGAAAATATGTGATTCACGTACCTCTCGTAGAACTTGGCCTTTGAATAAAACGGGACAAACACGTATGCGCTTTATCAACCCAAAAGCCTTCTCAAGTATTTCCCTTTCGCCTTATTCGATCACCGGTGGGAGATGCTTTCGAATAATTTAAATAACTAAGGAAAAAGAAAAATATCTATGCTCTTGATTTTTCCAACACATGGAATTATGTACTTGGAGATGAAATAATCACCCCTTATTTATAGAGGTAATGGCCGAAATTTTTATATATTTTATGGGCCTGGAGAAAATATTTTCTTAGTCTCTAAGAAATCTTGAATATATCTCATATATTCTTTTCTCCATAATAAAATAATCCACAAAAATCTCACTCACCTCTTTTACTTGTAATTTTCGAAAATAATAGGAGAAAAATCCAAGATTTGGATCTTCTTGAATATATGAGATAATCTTATATTCCAAGAATACTTATCTTCCATAATATCTTTCCAAGAAAATCAACAAAATCTTTTCTCTCCCAATATTACAATTTTCGAAAATTGCCTTGAAAAATCAGCAATATATTTTCTTTTTATTTTAATCACCTTATCATTATTGGGCTACTTAATGGGCTACTTGAGGGGCCTTTAAGGAGAATTAAGATTGGACCTCCTAATGAATTTCTGAATTTCAATATTGAGCCCCAATATAATTCAATCCATTACTATTAATTATTACCACTAATAAATTAATATTGCACTATCCATCTTAATCCATATTACGATAATATGGGCTCCCGGTTATTATTTCCCGCATTTAAGATTATCAAGTCCATTAATTAATTAAGCTTCTGAATAACTCTAAATTAATTAATATATTTCACCTTGGAGTAAAGACAGGTCAACATTATTATCCGTACCGAAGAAACTAATTCTTCACTTGCAAGATTTGGTACGATAAAACTTCTGAGCCCACCAAGGGGACTAATCACACGAGTCGTACTCGCACGTGTTTCTCCGTATTAAATCTTAGCAACCGTGGTATGATTAATATTACTGCCCAAAGCACAAGGTTCGAAGTCACAATGATTCTCACCCAACATGAATCAAAGCAGTAACCATTAAGCACACACGGTCCTATTTAAGTGACGGAGATTAAGAAATCAACAACCACTGAGGTCTAATTCTTCACATTTCAGAACAGAAGAATTTATCCTCGCTGTAGGTCCTCTTCAACACATACTAAATGTGCTAGTGCAATCTCTTAGTCAAGACAGACCAATCTGAGACTTACACATCGACCTTTCACGGCGGATTGTTCGATTCCACCTAGGTCGTGAAAATGTACGTTTAGTTACAAGGAGACTGTTAATGTGATCTTCCGTGATCGGGTATCACCACATTAACTACAATGTAACATGTACCATATATTGAACGGTTTGCAATAGATATTTAACATTCAATCATAACTAAAGCAAATATGATAAAAGAATTATTCTCATAAATAAGTGTTTGATACACGAGTTATACAAAGTAAAAACATACTTTCACGTATAACTCCAACACCAACAAGAGCTCGTGAGCATGAGAGGGGTAGAGATGACCGCCAAAATGAGGCGGATAGTGCCCAAGTTCGGAAAATAAAAGGCAAGGAGAAGCAGGCTGATAGATCAGCTAGCCATGGGGAATCGACCCCTGATCAAGCAAGGGAAGCTAGCCCTGAGGCCACACGCCAGAGCGCGCTAAGTAGACTTGGTCGCCCTGGCCAGAGAAACACGGATTTCCATCCTCGAGCTGAAGCAGCTCGCCCAACCCAGGCACCAGCTCGCCAGTCAGTCCATGAGAGGTTGACCAGGTCAGCTTTTGGTCGCCTGGGTCCTGAGGGAGCACCCAACCCTAGAAAACCAGCTCGAGAGGTTCCCCCACCCAGCGAGGGACTGCGACAGACTGATGGTCATGCACCACAGTTAGTCGAACAACCTCCAAGTCAAAGGGGATCACTGGAGGAACTGGTGTCAATGAGAAAAGCTATTGAAAGCCTACAGGGTCAGCTGGACCAGCAGAGAGGTTATGGAAATACAACACTTCCATCCTCTCCCCTATCCCCGATGATTTTAAAAGCACCTATTCAAAAGAAAATCCAGTTCCCTGCAAACATACAATACGAGGGTACTACAGTCCCTCGAGTGCACTTAACAAAATATTCTGACTATATGGTATTGATAGGGGCGAGTGATGCCACCCAATGCCGAAACTTTCCTTTAACCCTGGGCGACCGAGTACATAAGTGGTTTTCGGCCCTACCATCGGCTTCCATTCACTCATTTTCCCAACTGGGCAAAGAATTTTTATCACAGTTCTCCACAGCCGGATCTTACCTATCCCAAAGACATCGGTTATCCGACCTAAAATAAAATGACGATGAATCAGACCGGGCTTTCATGGAAAGATTCGATAAAGTACTGCTTGAGGGGGAACCGATTAGCGAGGATACCAAAATTGTGGCCGTGATGGCCGGATTGAAAAAGGGCACTGATCTCTGGAAAAGATACATCTTGCTTGCCCTAAGACTTATTCTGAATTCAGACACCAGGCAGGCATATATACTGCAATGCAAGAAGCCCTACACAAGGATCTGGAGAGCAATGATGAGGGCAGGTTTTCCAAATTTGTAAAACGAACACCTGGAAAAAGACCTTGGGAGAGCATCCTTTCAAGTTCTGATGAAGATGAATGACTTGGAGGACCTATCAGGGTGGACGAGCTGCTTCTACATGGACGAGCTGCTTCCTCTTGACGAGCAATTATCCTCTTGACGAGCTGCTTCCACATGGACGAGCTGCTTCTACATGGACGAGTTGCTTCCTCTTGACGAGCAATTGTTTTCTTGACGAGCAGCTGCCCTCATGACGAGCAGCTTCCACATGGACGAGCTGCTTCCTCTTGACTTGCAGCTTCCACATGGACGAGCTGCTTCTACATGGATGAGTTGTTTCCTCTTGACAAGCAGCTTCCACATGGACGAGCAACTGTCCTCTTGACGAGCTACTATTGTTGTTAGGCGAACTACTTTGATTAACGAGCAATAATAAAGTGGGTAACTCTCGAAGAGGAACAAGACCATGGCGGGCTACTCTAGCTACAAAGCCCAAATAAAGGCAGAGTTCTATACGAACAGAGCCCAAATAAAGGCAGAGTTCTATACGAACAGAGTCCAAATAAAGGCAGAGTTCTATACGAACAGAGCCCAAATAAAGGCAGAGTTCTATACGAACAGAGCCCAAATTAAGACAGAGTTCTATACGAATAGAGCCCAAATTAAGGCAGAGTTCTATACGAATAGAGCCCAAATAAAGGCAGAGTTCTATACGAACAGAGCCCAAATAAAGGCAGAGTTCTATACGAATAGAGCCCAAATAAAGACAGAGCAATCAACAAATGAAGTTGATCACCTCAAAGGTATTAAAAACCCTACAATGGACGAACAACCACCAATTGTCGACTCTTCCTATCATTGTGAAGCAGAATTCACCAAGTATTGGATTGTTCACCCATCCAAGTCAGCTCGACCGTGATAGTCCGCTCATCTAAGGTAGTCCGCTCCAAGCAAGATCAGCTCGCCTTAATAATACCGGGTAGTTGCCAGCCCATAAGTAGTCCGCCTCACTCCATCACCACATAATGACTGGCAAGGGGGCAATTGTTGATAGGCGAGCAGAAATAACTCTTGGATGAACAGGATTACCCAAAGTTGGCGAGCTACAATGACCAGGCGAGCAACTTTAACCCGAAGGCCATGTGGGCCCACATGACATTTGGGCGGGCATGTCTAGTCTTTAGGCGAACAGAAACGACCCAATGTTCAAGATATCAAGTCAATAAAGATGACCAACATGTTGATAGGTGGGCAGGTTTAGCCAATAGGCTAACAGAAACGACCCAAAGTACCAATACTTAAGATAAGATTAAGCCAACCAAGTCAGACCGAGCTGGAATAGTCAGACGAACAGTTCTAGCTCGGCGAGCTACAATGACCAGGTGAGGAACTGTAACCCAAAGACCATGTGGGCCCAAATGATATCCTGCCGAGCATATCCGGCCCATGGGCGAACAGATCTAGCTAAAGTACCAGGGTATCAAACTAACAAGAAGAATGACAACCAGAATCAGGCTAATGACTCCTCAAGGACAAGTCTACAAGGACGAACAACTCTTGAATACGAACAGATCCATCATGAGAGGATAGAAGTTAGTCTAGATAAGGTCAACTAGTCAACATTCCATGTGTCATGCATGCACACCTGGAATGTCAAATGTTTTGTACACCTCCAGCTAGGAAAACTTGTATAAATACCCCAATTTTCAGATTTATGAAAAAAGCACATATTAATATACACGTCCAAACTTCGATTATACACCTAAAGCACCTCGATTTACACATATACGAACTAAATACGTAATCAATATACGAATTTATTTTCCTTCTACCTGAATAATCGTATTCACTATTTACGGTAGTGAACAATCACACGTAATTGTTTGATGATCTAAATTAGAATTTAAAAACAGCCACTAATCCACGTGATTAGAAACGATCGTCAACAGTACCACTTATAAAGAAAACTCACTATACAGAAGTTTCTAGACCGTGACATTTTTTTTTATCATTCATCATGATGTATGCTCTGCCAGAATGGACAAATTACATCAATCCTAAAGAAGTAAGATCGAAATGGAAAGATCTGCTCAGAGATCATGAAAGCAAAGATCTGAGCTTACCGCTATGAAGGTCCCCGAGGTGGCCAAATAAACCTGAAAATGGATGAGAATACTCGTAAGAAGCCTCATTAGGCTTTACTTATTTTATCTCTCGAAAGGAGAGATAATATTTTGAAAGCTCTGCCAGAGCTTATGAAACCGATATATGAAGAACTTTAAAAGGCGAATACTTGGTGAAGGACCTGGAAGTCTTCTATCTATATAAAAGTTTATGAAAAGATATCCGGCTTGTTTGGAATATATCTCTCCAGAGCTTTTCATAAGCTCTGGATATCGATGACAATATGCGAAAATACAAGTCAAGAAATAAAGTATTATCGGATCCCAAGATCCCTGAAGGAATTGGAATGTTCTCCCATTCCCTGTTAGCACGAATATTGGAGAGAAGAATACAAAATATGTCCTTTTCACGAGCTCTGGGACTGAGGCTCGAAAAAGGACGATTCTGTCAGGATTTGCCTGTGCTAAACGACACCAAGCAGGCTTGCCAAGGGACACGCGTCAGCTCCTAAGGCATCCGGGTCCCCAAGTGGTCCCAAGAATAATTAGGGCAACAGAGACGATTTTACTGTTCTACCCCCACAGATCAAAGGTATAAATATCTATTTTCCTTCTTCATTGTAAGATATTATCACTATTACTCACTCACACTTCTAGTTTTCAGCTATGACTTTTCTTCCATAGCAAGTTTTCTGACTTGAGCGTCGGAGGGTCGACGCCGGAGCCCTCTCCGGCCCGACTTTGTGCAGGAATTCCACCGGAGGTTCAAGTTGTCACTGGAGGTTTCCATCTTGAGCTCCAGAGACTGTTTTCTAGCCTTCTCTCTTGTGTTCCTGGGCTTTTACAAAGAGACTTTCAGGTACCACTCTTAGTATTTCTTCAAATACTTGCTTGATTTTGTGTTGATCTTGAGTTTGCACTCATCACATCAATTGTATTTAATTTTGTCATAACACTTATTTACAATAAAGGGGTTTTATAGTAATACTAAAGAAGTTGAACTTAAATCATAATCATAAATAAATAAATATATAATAGCAAAATGATTTTCTTAAATAGTTTAGGAGCCAATTGTTTTCGTCCATCGATCGTTTTTTTGTAATTTTCGTATTAGCCGTTGGATCGCTATGGACATTTTTTATGGTATTGTTTTAATGTTTGACTTTAAGTTGCATTTAGTGTGGTTGAATAATTTTTTCATTGTTATGGTTTTGTTTTGTTTTAATGACTGCCTTTAATTAGTGTGTGACTGTTACATTTTTCGTTTGCCTATATATATATATATGTTTGTTTATTGCTCATCCATTCATCATTCGTACGTATCGTATTTGGGATTGTTTTTCTTTTTGTATTTTTTATTTTTGGTTATGATGAAATCGAGAAATTTTATTTTGAAAGGAATTATTGGTAATTGTCTATTTTGTTTTGGTTATTTCTTGCAGGAGCATTTGAAAGATCGCACGCTTTTCAGTTTGGAGGTGAAATCATTGATGAATTGTTCGACCTATACAAGAAGAACCTTGCCACTAATTCAACCGTTTTTCTAGATCCCATCAACGATAAATCCATTGTGATTCTGGCTATGCTCAAGCGCAAAGTCGACTAACATTCTGAGTGTAATGACAAGATCATGTTCTTAAATATTACAAGTTGTAATAGGGGTCATATGTTTGATATGTACTGATTATCTCCTTAATAGCTGGAATAAATCAATATAAGTAATCATTGATTCAGTCTCAATTACGCTTAATTGATAAATTTTTATGCTTAATTGTTTAGTTAATTAGTTATATCGTTTGGTATGAGAACATGTCTTGGCTCTATCTTACTTAGTTCAATATCAATTTAAAAGGAAATGGGATTTCCATTTTGAGGGGTGGGATGGGAGAAAGCTATGCTGATATTTTTTTATGCTTTTAGCTAGTTGTGGTGATTGGTGAAGGTCGCTTGCTGCTGTCCTCATATATATATATATAGTTACAAAACTTTTGAATTTTATTTGAGTTCGCTAGTTTTCTTACTTCACAAATACTTTTTTGCTTATTTAACTGTATAAATCTAAGACTATTTAACCTTGCTCACTTTGATGACTTTAAAAGAATGAAATATTGCAACAAGTTAATTAAAGTAGTTGGTACCTCTGATATAATTATATTAAAACCAGTTATGGAAAGCTTGTCAGCTGCACGGGCCAAGAAAAATCAGGTAGGGCAACGGCCGATATAGTGGAATACTACTCCACCCGGATTAAGTTGCACAATTTAGAGGTTAAAGAATTCCGCCAAATCTAAGAGTAAAAATTTGTAGACAGATATAAAATCATTCATTAATTTAATTTCTTAATACTTCCCTTCACTCAATGAGTATATAATTTAACATGAATGGATCGTTTTTTTCTACGAAAATCAAAGGCATAAGTCTTTTAATTTTGATACCATAAAAAAATTCCGGTTCATCTAAAAGTGTAAATTTGTAAATGGGTGTGAAATCAATTCATTTATTTAATTCTCCGACTGATGAACACACAAAATAAAAAAAAAATTAGTAATGAGTGGATTTTGAGAGATAATTTTGTAAATCCTTATATAAAAGTAAAAAAAAAAAAAAAAGAGTTGAATTGTATATATGTGTGGGCCCATAAATAATGATATTATGTGTAAAATTGTAAATATTATAAAAGTTTAGTTTAGGAAGGTTTTCTATATTTTTTTGGTGTACAAGCTATTTTTGGATGTCCAAATAAAAAAAATAAAGTGCAACTTGTCATGGGACTGGATTATATCTATTTTCAGAATTTTTGACTGTTTCATAAACCTTTAATACCCCTGAAAAAAAAATCACTATACAGAAGTTTCTAGATCGTGACATTTTTTTTATCATTCATCAATTGTATTTTTGTCAGATCACTTATCTATAATATATTTAAAAGTGTCTAACACTTATAAATCATTTTCGGACAATTTTGCCCCTCTCTCATATAATTTTGTTCAGTTTCATCCCATCTACTTTTCTTGATTGAAGAGTTACGACGCTCCGACTCTCCATCTATCTGTTACTCTTTTTCTCCCTCCCCACCCACTCTGCTCCTTTCTTCTGCATCACACCTCAATGGTCATCGTCTCTTCAGATAGCGGTGCTTTCTTCCTAATCCCTCTTCGCCGGCTATTGGTTGATCAAATAACGTCGCTGCTTCCTTCTGCATCCATTTTCAGCGCCATTGCTCCATCGACAAGAGGTCCTTCTTCGTCCATCCATTACTCCATCAGGTACGACTGTGCATTTCAAATTGTGTCTCTCATTTTATATATTAGGTCCTTTTTTTTTTTTTTTTGCATTTCAAATTGTGGCCACTTGAAGGATGATATATTAATGTCGATAAATTTGCTAACTCTGAGTGTTGAATCTTTTGAATTGGTCTTAGTAGTTAGGAAACTCTTCAATATCTCCAGTAAATTTTTTAATTTTTAACAGTTGATCCACGATTTTAGGGGTTTCGCTTGTGTTAGGTTCCTGTCAGTTTGAATTGCATTTCCATTTTTTGATTTGCAGGAGAGTCATTTATCTAATTTGTTTTGATTTTTGAACAATTTCAGTGATTCACCTTCCTGGATTTTGGGTATTTTATCCCGCCAACATTCGTTACATCTAATTTTATTTAAATTCCAAACAAATTCAGTAATTTACCTTACTAGATTTTTGGTTATTCATTTTAAAATATATTGATGTAGGTAATAAGCATGCCCTCTATTAAAACATGCACACTTGATTTTGTAATTGCTATTCTAAAGGTTATGATAGTTGCGTCTTGAAACATTTCCAAATTTTTAGTGTGTTTTAATTAAGGTTAACCTGATGAACAGGATTGCGGGATGTTTTACTCTTAAATTGAATCTTGCAATAACAGAAAGGACCTTGTCATCTGGTTGACTGGTGGGTCTGGTAGTAGCAGTGAGATGACTCTTTTCTATGAAAATGGGTCTTTCACTATTGCAAATAATCTCTCTTTTTATGGAATATATGGATGAGATAAGGTATGATAGTTGTTAATTATGGTGGCTAGAATTTGTAGTACATACTGGTTTTTATCAAATTCTTACATTGATAACCTTTTATCAGTTATGTCGCAGTGTTTCTGCTATGCTTTAATTGTTTTTAAGATATTTTCTGCTCAATGATCTTGGGTTCCATAGTTTGTTCTCAATAGACGTCCTTAACACCTTCTATTTGCCTAAGTAGTTTAATTCCTTTTCAGGTAGCATGTGGTGGATGTAAAATAATTCTCAATGGGTTATATTTTGGACTTGTACCTTTATCATGGTTGTTTAGCTTTACCTCTAAGAATGGTTTAAGACTATTTACTATATTTTTTATTAGAAGCACCATTGTTGGATTAGTACTCAAATTTTACCTCTTGTTATTTGTTGTAGAAAGAATGCATGCAACTATTCGAAAAAAAACGCTTCACACAGAATAATGAAGAAAAAGATGAAGACTAGAATTTTACGTGGTTCGATCATATGTTCTACATCCACGGAGGACTAGAAACTCACTATCCACTATGAATCAAATGGGATTAGAAATTACAACTTCATCAAGAACTCAAGGTAAATCCTAATTTGTGTAACAGAAATTAGAGACTCTTATTTTGTGAAATTGTGCCTATTCCTATCTTAATTGTTCTTGGAAAAAAACTAATTAGTTTTCTTCATGGGTAACTTTTTTTTTTCCAATGTGCAATGTATTAGTTGTTTTTTATTGTAAGTTCTTAAATCTCATTATTGTCGCTTCAATTCTTAAATTTTTATTCAAGGATGACATAATGTAAATATTGTGTGGGAAATGTTGTAGGAGGTTGGGCAACCATATTCAGCCTGTGATATTTAAATCCTGCTGTTGTTTTCAAAAGAATTGTTGTTTGTTAAAAATCTATCATTCAGACTTCTGGTAAATATAGAGTTATTTCTTGTTAAATTTGTAGACTCTTAAACATTCACTATTTCCCTTGAGTTTATTCATTTTTGGCAGTTCTGGCAAGTCCCTATTCGCAAAATAATTGTTTTTTGTGTATATATCAGATCGGCGTCTCATACTTCACATTAGAAAATGTTGCCCATCTTTCCTTTTCTATCAATTTTGATCAAGATGGAACTGAAACAAACTTCTATTTATGGCGGCACTCTACTGAGGGTGACGACTAGCGTGCGATGGATGACAACGAAGTTGTATCGATCATTTTTTTTCCTGTTCAAGCATTTTCTGCAATTTTCCTGAACTTACGACAGTTGTTGTTTTATTTTTTTACTGTGCATAAACCTCTGTTGAATTTGTTTATACTTGTGAGTAAATTAAATATTGTATTACCTTTTCTCCTCTATTTTTTTTTATTTGGTGTTTTTACTGATTTTTCAGAATTTTTGGCAGGATCTCGCTCTCATGGTGGTGTGCTATAAGGTAAATAAATTTTTTTGATGGGCTCACTCTTTAAATGGTGTTGTGTGTACCTTTTTTAGTTTCATGTTCTGAATCTTTACTTGACAATGTTCAATAGATTGAGTTAATATCCACTTATTCTAATTGAATTATTTGTGAGGGTTTGTTATGTCTAAAAATGACTTTTGTTCTGGTATGAGTAATTTCTAAATTGTCTTTTATGGTAGAAGATTTTTAAGATTTTCTTGATATATCTTGTATGTACGGAAATATTTCGAAGGGTTCTTCTCATTATCTCATATCTTTAGACATATATTTTTGTTTTCGGTGAAGAACAGTGTGGCAGGATTGAAGATTTAGCTTGGTAGAAAGGAGTTGTTTAGTATTCGATGGAGAGGTATGAAGTAAGAAGGACTTTGGTTCTGCCTTTCTTGTGAGGCGTAAGCAAGAAAATAATAAGCGAGCGCTAAACTAACAACATTATTTTTTAGTTATTTACTCATACATTTTCACTTGTTAATCATGAAAATGAACAAAGCTTTGGTGCAATGATTAATTACTCATTGATTCTTACTTGATTATTTTTTTGTTTCATGTTAAGGTGTGTGGTAAAAAAGATTTGTCTTGCCCGCCAAACCAAAAGGACGCATTGTTCTGCAAATTAGGAGGTCAGTTGTATCCTTCTTCATTATGTGTGTGTATATATATTATTTTTTCTTTGAGATAATTATTAACTTGTTGGCTCTATGTTCTTTCGTTGCGATGGATCTATGCAACATATCTTATAGGCTTGTGGCATTCCAAATTATTGGAATTGACAGTTAATTTTTTATAGTTTAACGATCCCGGATTTTAATAATATGCTTGCTGAGTTAGATTAAATGGATATGCAAATGATAGTTGTATTTTTTTCTTTCAATATTTAATAATTAATTTTAGTTCACTTCCTATTCATAGAATGATGACTTCGGCTGTAATTTTATTTGTCCTTATGTCTTGCATGTCTACCTAGAATGAAGGGAAACGAAGTTCTTACGAGAACATAACTCTGGCTTTAAAGAAAATTTATACTCTTTATTTTCCCTCGCACACATACACACATGCACATACATGCGTATACATACTGTATCTTTCTGTATTTTTTCTATGTTGAGCAAAATTTGGTTTGTGTTACTATGCAGATAGAACTCATATCAAGTATGTGAAATCCACTTATAGTGGAGTACAAAGATTCATGTATGAATTAGGTAAAAAAATGATGTTTGGTGCCTCTTCATTGAAATTTATGCTTCGTCCTCTTTGATGCCAAATTATTTCATGGCTGGAGTAGAACACATACATATTGTTGATAGGCGAGCAGGATCATCATTTGGGCGACCAGGATTAGCGCAAATTACACAAAGTTTAATTTGGAATTAACACATGATTCACCCAAGACATCCGGCGAGCAAAACCTACTTGCAATCAAGGCACACAGGCGAACAAAATCAGATCAAAAGCCACATGATGAGCTCAAACGGCATCCTGCCGATCAGATCCAACCACAACGCCAAAATAACAATTAAACAAGAGAAAAGACCATCAGAATCAGACTAAAGACTCCTCAAGGACAAGTTCAAAATGACGAACAGCTCTAGACAGCGAGCAAGTCCAATAGATAAGGATAGAATTTAGTTAAGATAAGGTCAAATTAGTCAAAGGACAGGTGTCGAGCATGCAGACTTGGTCGGCCAAAGGTCGTGCCACCTCCTGCTGGGCAAAAGTCTATAAATACTTAGATTTTTTTCAGCAAATAAAAAACAAGCACAAATTTTTACACACGTCCAAACTTCGATTACGAATCTAAAGCAGCTCGATTAACTTACAATCGAACTTAAACACGTAAGCTTTCATACGATTCTAATCCACTTAAACCCGAAAATCCGTATTCACTAATTACGTTAGTGATCAATCACACGTAATTGTTTGATGATCAATTAACCATCTAAAACAGCCATTAATCTTCAAGATTAGAACTGATCGTCAACAAATTGGCGCTAGAAGGAGGGTTCGAACCTCCGTTTCATTGAATACAAAGAGATTACCCCAGAATTGAAGAACGAGTTTGAGTTTTTGAAGAAAACAACTTAGGAACATCAAGAATAACACTTGATATTCACTGTGAAAATGCCTCAATCAAGGGAGACACAACGTTCTCAACATATAACCCGGGATTCGCACTCTCGAATGTCCCAAGCTGGTGGGCGAGCAAGGGCGAGCAGAAACAACCAAGAGAATCAAACTAATGTTGCTCACCAGTTAATACCACCAGAGTTGGACGCCATTGCCCGCAACCCCGACGAATTGGCGCGTACAATTGCCATGCTCCAGGCTTTACAGAGACAACAAGTCCAACCTGGCCCATCATATGTGCGAGCAAGGGGTAGCCCCACGAAGACTCGCGAACATATTAAGGCTAGGGGGGATCATTTGAATGAGGCTGACAGTGCCCAAGCTCGTAAGGCCAAAGGCAAAGAAAAATTGAACATTGAGGTCGCCAGTCAGGGAGGATCAACTCAGAACCCGGCCATGGCGGCAAGTCAGGGTACGCGCCAAAGTGCTCTGGAAAGATTGGGTCGACGTGGCCCGGGAATCCTGGAGATACATCCCCCTGCTGGAGCAGCTCGCCCAGCCGTAATACCTGCTCGCCAATCGGTCCTTGACCGACTGACTAGGTCAGCTTTTGGTCGCCTTGGTCCGAATGCAGAGCCCAATCCCAGGAGGCCAATCCAGGGGATTCCCATTCCCAATGTGGGAATGGAGCGAACAGAAGGCTGTACGCCTCAGCTCGTCGAACAGCCACAGGGTCAGGGGGGATCTTTAGAGGAGCTCGCCTCCATGAGAAAGGCCATCGAAAGCATGCAGGGCCAGCTGGATCAACAGAGAGGTTATGGGAACACGACTCTACCGGTCTCACCCTTGTCAGTAGTAATTCTGAAGGCTCCAATTCAACAAAAGATCCAGTTTCCAGCAAGTATCCAATATGAGGGCACGGCGGATCCCCGAGTGCATTTGATGAAATATTCCAATTATATGGTATCAATGGGGGCAAGTGATGCAACCCAATGTCGAAACTTTCCTTTAACACTCGGGGATCGTGTCCATAAGTGGTTTTCGGCCTTGCCACCAGCTTCAATTCATTCGTTTGCCCAGCTGGGTAAAGAGTTCTTATCCCATTTCTCTACAGCCGGGTCTTATCTATCCCAAAGACATCGGTTATCCGACTTGAAACAAACTGACGACGAGTCGGACCGATCGTATTTAGAAAGATTCGATAAGGTCTTGTTGGAGGGAGAGTCCGTTAGTGAAGACACCAAGATTGTGGCTGTCCTGGCGGGACTCAAGAAGGGTACTGAACTCTGGAAAGATGTGCACCTAAGATGTCCAAAGACATACGCCGAGTTTCGGGATCGGGCCGGCGTTTTTGTCTCAATGCATGAAGCCCTACAAAAGGATATGGGGGACAAAGGAGAACAAAAAGAGGGTACAAAGAAACCTGGAACTGGTTATCGAGCCCCCAAAAATATGAAGGCATTTACCGAGGGCACTGAGCTAAAAGACAAACTGAACCACATTCTCACTGTATCAATTGATACAGTTTATAATAGTGTCCGGGACAAAGAGTTGCTAACACCTCCCCGTAAGATACGTCAGGAAACGAGCAAGTTGAACCAGAATAAATATTGTGCCTACCATCAAAGTGTAGGGCACTTTACAAGCGAATGTCGTGACTTGCTAAAGCAGTTGTGGCGCTTTTACGAAGAGGGAAAGCTATCGGAGTTCGTGAAAAGACAGCCCGGCAAAAGAACCAGAGACGAAGATTCTGATGAAGAAGACCAGGACCAGACACCTCATCGGAATCGAGCTGGACGACCAGCTCAGGCGCCGGCCGGGGGGCCAATACCGGATATCCAGATGATGGAACCCGCAGGACCCATAGGTGGTTATTCTGATGGACGACCACCGATCTCTAACCGGAAAAGAAAGGCAGAATTACGAGCAATCGGACATATACAGGAAATGGGGATCATTCCACCTACCATGCAAACACCGGAATTAATTTTCACCGACAGAGATTTGGAAGGAGTTCTGACCCCCCACAACGATTCGCTTGTGATTTGTGCCAAGATTATGGAAGCAAGGGTGCATAGATTACTGGTGGATACTGGAGCCTACACTAATGTCCTTTTTAAGAAGACACTTGATCAAATGGGAGATTATGCAGGCTACATCAGAGACACAAATCACCGTATCCTGGGATTTGGGAATGCCGTGACAATCCCGTTGGGAATAGTAACTTTCGCTATGCAACTTGTGACAATCAAAGAGCCTGAGAAGAATATTGCAAGAATGGTGGATTTCCTAGTCGTCGATCAAGAATCGTCGTACAATGGATTCCTGGGTCGACCCTTCTTAAACGAATTCAGGGCCGCATGTTCAACTTACCATTATTGCATAAAATTCCCAACAGCAAGTGGAGTTGGCACGGTGAAAGGAGACCAAAGAAAAGCTCGAGAATGTCTTCTGCAAATTCAGTCAAGGCAGGGACAAGTATCTATGATGGAAGCATCAACTAGTCAACTCGAAAATGAACCTTCAATCTTGGAGGACATCCTTGGAGCCCAAAACAATAAGATGGACATTGACGACCAACCGACGCCCACAGGCGATCAAGCACAGCAGGACGACGGGCAGAACCAGCCGAGAGCAGTGTTACCTCCCGTGGCCGACCGTTCGTACCTAAATGATAACCAGGGAAGTCCAACTTCGGCGGCCGAGTCTCACCCAGGGCCCGCAGATGACTTTGACCCTCGATTGGGTGCCGAACCCATGAACATTGAGGATGAGCTAAGTCCGGAGGGGCCAATAGTTGACCCTCGGTGGAAAGGGCAGAAACGACGGGCAACTCCTGTTGAAGAGTTAGAGGCCATCAAGGTTAATCCTGAGCGTGACAGTCTTGAACTTTACATTGGATCTGAACTCCCAGAGCCTTACAGAACACGCATGACGAACTTTCTAAAGGCAAACTTGGACGTCTTTGCGTGGTCTCATGCTGATATGGTGGGAATCAGCCCGGAGAATGCTTGTCACAGGTTGAATATCAACCCAACCCGAAAACCTGTCCACCAGAAACGGCGAAAATATGGACCAGATAAGTATCAAGCTTTAAACGAAGAAGTCAAAAAGCTGCTGGACAACGATTTAATTAAACAAGCGTTATGTCCACAGTGGGTTGCAAATCCTGTCCTGGTACGGAAGCCGAACGGAACCTGGAGGTTATGCATAGATTTTACAGATCTTAATGCAGCATGCCCAAAGGATAACTTTCCGCTCCCACACATCGATCAACTGGTGGACAGTACTGCTGGTCACGAAATGTTCACATTCATGGATGCTTTCGCAGGGTACCACCAGATTCCAATGCACCCGGACGACCAAGAGAATACGGCTTTTTATACAAATAAAAATCTGTTGTGCTGGAAGAGGATGCCGTTTGGTCTAATTAATGCTGGAGCAACTTATCAGAGGTTGGTGAACAAAATGTTCGACCAACAAATCGGAGATACAGTAGAAGTCTACGTTGATGACATCGTAGTCAAAAGTCCCCATAAGGAGGATCACCTCCATCATCTTTCCCAAGTATTTGACATACTCCGAAAATACAATATGAAGTTAAATCCAAAGAAAAGTAGTTTTGGAGTACATTCTGGAAAGTTCTTGGGCCATCTGGTCAGCAAACGTGGAATCGAAGCTAATCCAACAAAAGTAAAGGCAATTGTCGATATGAAACCACCACGCTCTGTTAAGGAGGTACAAAGGTTGACCGGTTGCCTAGCAGCCTTAAACAGATTCATATCACGGTCAGGAGACAAGTGCCGTCCATTTTTCGAGGCCATCAGAAAGGGCCACTTTGCTTGGACAGAAAACTGCCAGAGAGCTTTTGATCAATTGAAAGAATATCTGGGAGATGTAAAAATTTTGTCAAAACCAATTCCCGGTGAGAAATTATATTTATACCTGGCAGCATCTGACACAGCTATAAGTTCGGTACTAGTTCGGGCGGATGGCAAGTTTCACCTGCCAATCTACTATGTCAGCCAGGCCCTGCATGATGCTGAAGTAAAGTACACACCAACCGAAAAGCTGGCCTATGCTCTTGTCATGAGTGTCAGGAAATTAAGACCATACTTTTTCGATCACCAAGTCGAAGTCTTAACAACTTTCCCCCTCAAACAAATATTACATCGACCCGACACAGCTGGACGTCTATTGAAATGGTCCATAGAGATCGGCCAATTTGGCGTGACTTATGCACCTCGAACCGCGATTAAGGGACAAGCGTTAGCCGACTTTATAGTTGAACTAACCTTCCCTCAAAATCCAACGAGAGGGCTAGATCACCCATGGCATCTTTACATAGATGGTTCGTCAACAAATCTGGCCTCGGGGGCAGGAATAGTACTCATCAGTCCCGACCGGCAAGTATTCACTTCAGCGGTCAGATTTGAATTCATGGCCACTAACAACGAGGCAGAGTACGAGGCCCTCATTGCAGGTCTTCACTTATCACTAGCAGTTGGGGTTAGACAACTCCAAATTTTCGGGGATTCCCAGCTCATTGTAAGCCAGGTACGAGGTGAATATGAAGCCAGAGACGAGCAAATGATCGAATATCAACGAATAGTGGCTCACTTGATATCTCTTTTAGATCAAGTGTTTATTCAACAGATACCACGAACGAGTAACACACAAGCTGACGCCCTAGCAAGATTGGCAACAAGTGATGGGCCAGCAGACCTGACGGACATTGTCATTACCAAAAAAGTTCAACCATCAACAATGGACTACGAAGTAAATCAAGTAGTCGAGTTCAACAATGATGATGATTGGAGGCCTCCTATAGCCAAATATTTAAAAGACGGGGAGTTGCCAAATAACTCGTTTGAAGCTGGAAGAATTAAAAAACAGGCGACCAGATATACTCTGGTAGACGAACAGCTTTACAAAAGAGGCTTCTCACTCCCGCTACTCAAATGTTTGTCTAGGGGGCAAGGAAGGACAGTCCTGGAGGATATACATTCTGGAGTTTGTGGAAATCACACTGGGGGGCAAGCTTTGGCCTACAAAACTATAAGGCAAGGTTACTATTGGCCAACCTTACGAAAAGATGCAATCCAATTAGCCAAGGCTTGCCATCAGTGTCAGGTTTTTGCTCCAAGCATCCATGCCCCAGCCCAGGAACTTGTATCGGTTTACAGCCCATGGCCATTTGCAAGATGGGGAATTGACATTATTGGTCCTTTCCCGGCAGGAGTGGGAAATGTTCGATTTGCCGTTATAGCAGTCGATTATTATACGAAGTGGGCAGAAGCAAAAGCCATGGTGAAAATTACACAGCAGAACATGATCAACTTCATATGGCAGAACATCATCTGTCGCTTTGGAATTCCACGAACAATTGTGACAGATAATGGCCCACAGTTTGATGGAAAGGAACTACGAGATTTCTGTACAAAATGGGGGATCAGGAAACACTTTTCAACTCCCTATCATCCCCAGTCAAACGGGCAGGTTGAAGCTGTGAATAAGATCATCAAGCATACATTGAAAATACGTCTGGCAGAAAGCAAAAGCAGCTGGTCAGAAAAACTCCCGGAAGTCTTGTGGGCATATAGGGTTTCTCCCAGGTCAAGCACCGGAGAGACACCTTTTGCAATGGCTTTCGGAACAGAGGCGGTAATACCAATTGAATTAAGAACTGACACAGTCAGGACAACCAGCTTTGATGAACAGGCAAATCATTCTGCCTTAGCCACAGAAGCAGATTTGCTCGAAGAACGAAGAATACATGCTGAGCTAAAGAATGCCACGTACAAGCAGAGAGCAGAGCGTTACTATAATTCCCAAGTCAAGATAAGAAAATTCGAAGTTGGTGACCTCGTTCTGAGAAAAAAGCTTGCCCCACCTCCAGGCATTTTTGGCCCGACTTGGGAGGGCCCATACAGGGTAACAGATAGGTTACCCAATGGAGCATATGACATAGAGGACTTAGATGGCAACTCGGCCCAATATTCCTGGAATGCAGCTAATCTAAGGAAATACTTTCAGTAGGCGACCAGTTCTGCTTCATGAGAGAGTGAAGTTAAGATAGGCGAGCTACTAAGTCCACTGGGCGAACTGGAATGGCCTGATACAAGATGGGTCCAAAAAACTTGCCTAATTTTTTGAAATTGTTCACCAAGTATAAATGGTCGAACAAAAATGAATTGGTTTAAGTCTGGTCGCGTGCTGGGATGTTAGTGTAGTATTTTCTTTTCCTCTTAAGAGTCTAAAGGATGTCTTGACAAATTGTATAGTAGTCGAGCAACTTTGACTCTTGGTGTAAATTATGTTCTTTAGTAAGTTGGGAGCTTAACATTGTTTCTGTCGAGCAAGTCCAACATAGCTAGTGCAAGGTTACGTTCTTGGTCGCGTTTGATACTTGTAATTTTTAAATGTTTGTTCAAAATTAAGTTGTTCGTTTGAAATAGAAATGTGAGCTCAAGGCGCAAGTTGATTATACAACCAAGCCCATTTAAGGCTGTTCGTTTTTAAATGGACATAGCCTAAGGCCAAAAGCCCATCAAATCCTAAGGCCAAAAAAAAAAAAAAAAAAGGTTCTTAAAGAACAAGGCCCAACTACATTAAGACTGTTGAAGCACAGAAAAAGATGCAAAGAACAATTAATGCGAGATAAAAGACGAGCAAGTAAGCGAAATATATCCATTGATGATAAGGCTTAATCGCCCAAAAATTACAAAAGGATGAACAACAAAAAAGAAGTACAAGTTCCTAGCTAATCCTGTCCGCTAAGATCCTTGTCCGGCAGGAGGAGATATGTTGTCATCCTTGGGGTCTTCAAGTGGAGAGCCTTCAATGGCAGGGTCAACTGGGATTACCTCAGTTAGCTCAGCAATCAATCCCTCAGCATCAGCACGTTCCTTCAGAGCTCTTTCACTTTGATTGGCAGGAAGGATTTGCTCGCCCTCCGCAGCATCGCCCTCTTCTTCCTCGTCCTCGGCAGGACTTGTGATAATAATCTCGGGGCCAATGAAGTCGAGCTTGATCCCATATTCAGGCAGGTCGCCAATTTGCAGAGTTGTGCCCGGAGCAGGAGGGTTAGATTCAACAAAATTGCACAACTCCTTGCCGATCTCCTCAACAACTGCGGCAGCCTTGAATTCATGGGCAATACGGATGCTCTCCGCGTAACCCGTTACGTAACCAAGAATCGAGCTCACCTCCATTTTAGGAATAAGTTCCTCTGGGGTAATGGAGTTGGCGAGCTGAATCTCAAGGTCCGCAACTTTGGCCGTCGCTTCAGTTGCATATTTCTCGGCGACCTCCTTCTGCTGCTGGGCACGAGCAAGTTCTGCTCGCATGTGCTCAACCTCGGCCATTTTGACCTTCAGCTCCTCGGAGACTTTGACGTGCAGATCCAAGGCACGCTGCTCGCTAATCTGATGAGCTTTGGCTTTGTTCTCGAGATCGGCAATAATCTTCTTCGCCTCAGCCTTAGCTTCATCACGCTCCTTGGCAATACGGCTGACCGTGGCCGCATGTTGTCGTGAGTCCTTCTCAAGGTCCTCAACTTGGTCGACCAAACGTTGCACGGCCGCCAAGGTGTTGCCCGCCTCGACAAGACACAAACGGCCATTATCACGAGGCGCTTGTGCCTTGACGGTCTCATTAAGCTCCTTGGTCCAGCTCCGAGCAACGACCTCGGAGGCGCGGCGGACAAAAGAGTCCGGGATTTCGCGCAAGTTGGTCGGCACCCTTGAGCAAGCGAATCGATGCACCAGGTTAGATCGCCCTGGATACTGCTCGGGCGAGTAGCTGAAAAGAAATTTTTCAGTTAAAAAAAAAAAAAAAAAATGCTAAGTGTAATGGGCGAGCAAGGTTATACCTGTCAAGACGACCTTTATCCCAACCAAGGTAGGTGGGATCAGATGAAGGACCAGATCCTTCACGAGTGGTGACAACCAGAGCATGCTCGCCGGGACGCTCCACCGAAGGAGTTTGTTCGCTGTCGCCTTCGGATGGTCGGACAGCCACCGTCACCTTCTCTTGAGCCGTCTTTGCTCGTTTGGCTGCCTTCTCGGTATCGGAGACGGGGGTACCGTCTCCACGAAGAAGCCTCTTCGCCCTCGGAACCAGTGTCTTGGGCGGACTCGCCACGGGGGCAGGAGGCTGTGCCGAGCTGGACCCGCCGGCTTGTCGAGGGTCTCCTTTTCCACCCTTAGCCGCAAGGGCGATGATTTTTGAGAGGGGATCCGACTTCTTGCGTCCTTTTTTGGTCGGCATCTCCCAAACCCGGTTATCGAGCTCAAGGAAGGAAGGGTGAAGCGCAATGGAGGCGAGCTGATCTGTAAAAGAAAGAGAAACAAAATTAATATTAAGTATAAAATCGACCAGATCTGCTCGCCCAGCTTAAAGAATTACCCTCTGGGATACGAGCTAGAGCCTCGAGATGGTGAGGGTAGGTCGTGAGGTGAGCAACTCGCAGTGTGTCCTCGGAGAAGAGATGGCCGATACTTCGATCTTCTCGGCGACGAAGGGCGATCAAGCACGCAACAAACAGGAATAGGTCGCTTATGCTATTCTTCACAGTTCGCCACCCCAAGTTCTTGGGACCTGAAACAAAGGGAAAGGAGAATTAAAATTAGTCCAACCACTTCAAAGATATAGAAGAGGTAAGACTCACGCTTTAATTCCCTAAACTCCGCCGGGGTCTCGATTCGTTCAGAACCCCCTGAAGAGCGAGCAGAAGCACGCCAATCGCCTCCAATCCAGAACCAGTCATGCTTCCAATCCCGCACTTTCCCAGGAATATCCTCGACAAGTTTTTGGCCTGGTCGCGCCTTTAGATAGTACCAGCCCGCCTCTTCCCCAGTACAGCCGGTCATCGTCATTATGTAGCCAACCTCCTCGGCGGACAGCCTGTTTGGATACCCCTCCAGGGCGAACATTACCATCAGGGCCATCAGATTTATCCACCCAACAGGAGTAAGTTGGGTGATAGCCAAGTTCACATCATGTAGAAATTGGCCGACCAAAGGGTGCAGCGGCAGAGAGACTCCAGCGTTTAGGGTGGCAAGGTTGATCGCCGTCAGTCCGCGTGGTGGGCGATCAGCTCTGTCGTCCGCCAAGGGAGCATACATGGGGATGTCAAAGGGAATCTTGTAATCCCTCCGAATCTCAATTAACTGTTCCTCGGTAATGGCGGATACGATGCAGCTCGCTGCGAACTCGGTCGCTTTAAGTTTCCGTACTCCGCGAGCAGGAATGACAAAGCGATTGGAGTGCTCCTTTTCGTACTCATTCCAGTTGACACGGCGAGCAACCGCGACTGGAACCTGATGTTCGATCAGTCTGGGCGCCGGAAAGTTAATGTCCTTGAGGAAGGCCCAAGTCAGCTCGTCAAGTTTCACCGGCTGAAGTACCTCGACTTCTTCATCCTCGTCTTCGTGGAGATCCGAGCTCGTCTCTTCTAAGAGATGGCGAGCAGGATTTGCTCGCTCCTCTCTCTCCCCGGAGGGATGAGCTCCAGAATTAACCGAACGTGCAACCGAGGCCGCCTCGGGATCAGATTCCAAATTGACTATGGGTGGATTCTCTTCGACGGGCCTTTTTTCAGGATTCCGAGGAGGAAAAGAACCGGTCTCGGAGTGCGACGCCATCCAATGAACTAGGGGGAGGAGATTAGGGTTTTTTGCAGATTCCGGCAGAGGGAGAACACGGCGGCTCGGAATTTTCCCCAGCGGAGTAAGGATTCTCGACGAATCAAGAACGCACACTAAGCAAGAAAAGAAGAAAGAGAAGAAAATAAGCAGAAAAAAAAAAACTACCTTGACGTTGCTCGAAGATCGCCGGAATCTGGAAACGTCGCCGGAAATTTCAAAGAAGAAAGAAAGAAGGATTCGCGCCTAAGAAACAATGAGAAAATGAAAAAAAATGAAGAAAATTTTCCTTTTATACTTCTGGAAAAACGGGGTACCAGGCGAACAAAGTTGAAAATGGAAGGACCAAATTGCAAATTCTGGGCGCGTGCAGCACCTGTCCGACAAAACGGGAAGGCGCGTCTCCTCGGGAATGTGTGCGCGTGGGCGGTAGCAATCATTTCACCCACGTCACACCTCGAGCCGTGTCCAGACCTTGGGATCCCAACCGTCTCCGACCCGAGTCTGCTCGACCAATGTTGCCCGCCCATGAAAAGCTGCTCGCTCCAGGAACATTCTTGCTCGCCTTTGTGGCACTTAAAAGTTGCCAACTCAAAAAGTGCTCATCCACCACCTTCACAATTTATTGATCGGCAAGGGGGCAATTGTTGATAGGCGAGCAGGATCATCATTTGGGCGACCAGGATTAGCGCAAATTACACAAAGTTTAATTTGGAATTAACACATGATTCACCCAAGACATCCGGCGAGCAAAACCTACTTGCAATCAAGGCACACAGGCGAACAAAATCAGATCAAAAGCCACATGATGAGCTCAAACGGCATCCTGCCGATCAGATCCAACCACAACGCCAAAATAACAATTAAACAAGAGAAAAGACCATCAGAATCAGACTAAAGACTCCTCAAGGACAAGTTCAAAATGACGAACAGCTCTAGACAGCGAGCAAGTCCAATAGATAAGGATAGAATTTAGTTAAGATAAGGTCAAATTAGTCAAAGGACAGGTGTCGAGCATGCAGACTTGGTCGGCCAAAGGTCGTGCCACCTCCTGCTGGGCAAAAGTCTATAAATACTTAGATTTTTTTCAGCAAATAAAAAACAAGCACAAATTTTTACACACGTCCAAACTTCGATTACGAATCTAAAGCAGCTCGATTAACTTACAATCGAACTTAAACACGTAAGCTTTCATACGATTCTAATCCACTTAAACCCGAAAATCCGTATTCACTAATTACGTTAGTGATCAATCACACGTAATTGTTTGATGATCAATTAACCATCTAAAACAGCCATTAATCTTCAAGATTAGAACTGATCGTCAACACATATTATAGGATTATTAGAGGTTAGATCACCATTAATGATTAACTGTATGTTTTGCAAAACTCCTACAATTTAGATGAAATTCTCAATTCATATATATATTTAATTCTACTAAATTATGATTTTTTGGTGTGACTATGTGAGACCTTTCTTTTTTGTTGAATGAATATGTGAATAGGTTCCATGTGGAACCAATACTGTCGGGATAATTTGCCAATCTTAATCATTTAGATTTTTATTTGCAGCTTCAACAAGATAGACAGGAATTAATTAATTATATTTTGGAGGCACAATAACTTATGAAAAGCTCACCTATTGAATACACATCAAAATTAAGATATTAGTACAAGAGATTTTTCAACTCAAAATATCCCTCTACAATTAACTTAACTTTTTTTTATTTCTACTGCAGATTTTTGAACAACGTGCAACGCACGTGTTAATAACTAGTTTACAATAAAAGTGGTTTTATAGTAATATTAAAGAAGTTGACCTTAAATTAAGGGAAACAAGTTAATTTGAAAAGGTAATAATTTTTAGCAAGAGCCTTTTTTTATATCAGTGAAACGATCAAAATTTATTAATTCCTCGTCCTAAGGAATTTGCACCTTTATGATTGCACGTGAAATAAGAAAATAGTAAAATAGTGACATATAGATAAATATGAGTATAATTTTTTTAGAACGCACACAAATTAATATTTTCTTTGTAAATGATGTGCAAATTGGTGTGCAACGTCTAAATTAAAAAAAAAAGTGCAAATTCTTTTGGAATGGGGAGAGTAACTAATAAGAGAATTGATTTTATGTTAAAAAATTTGTAAGACAAAGTTCGAGCAATTGGATTTTCGTTTAGTTCAGCCAAGAATTGAACTCGCGATCTCTGAAAAAGAGAGGAAAGTTTTAAACACTAAAACACAATAACTTAAGTTAAAAAAAAATTGATGACTTGAACACAAAATACTAACTATACTAGTAGTTACCCCACAAGAGTATGGGATCACGGTAGTATTGGCAAGTATAGGGACCAATTATATCGTACCCAAGGGAAGGTATGTATGCGAATAGAGCTCTGAAAATCTACACGTCGTACTTAATATGAGTGTGCGTTCGGTTTCAAGAATTATTTTAATCTACTCTATATTCTATTACTAATAATGCAAATAATGAAATCAAACAAATAACTAAGGGTTTAATCAATTATGGAATGGTGGTGCTCAGGATAGGAATCCCTACGTATACTAACGGAGCTAGTAAGATAACTAAAATAACCGTGATGTGCAAGTATTAATCCCAAGTGTACTAAAACTAGGCAATCAACTTCCCTAATCTAGCACCAGATTGAAAGACTAAAAGCTCAAGAATTAACCTCAATACTTCGTCATATCAACCTACTTCACAACCCACTAAACAAGTTATATGGATTATGCTTAATTAATGAGACCCTTATTTACCCAATGTGATATGGTCGTCCTCCCTAGATAAACCGGTAAATTATAAACCCCTTCTATAACCATATCGTTAAGTCTACTTGTTATCAAAGAGTGATAAGATCGTCCTCTCTCTAATAATTTTCGTACTCAATTCCAAGATAATTCTAGGGTTTATTTTAAGAATTCAATTAATTAAGAGAACTAGCACTAAACATCACGAGTTATCCTAATTATGTACCAACATCCCACTTCTACGAGTTCATCCTACCCCAAGCATGCAAGGGTTCTAGCCTAACATTGTAAAAGAAATAACGAAAACAATCACAATAACGATGAACATTTGCATAATTGAATAATCAAAAGAATTGGAAAGCATAAACAAAAGAATATCTAAAAAATCTCAATAAATCTGGTAAAGTAGGGTTTAGAAGTCTCAAAGATTCAAGAAAGAAAGAATTAAACTAAAAGGTTAAAAAAAATTAAACTATGAATTCGTAAGCTAAAACCTCGATTACAAAATGAAACTCTTCAATCCTCCTTCCCAAGCTCTCTCCTTCGAAAAACAAGTGTAAATATGTGTTGATTGGTGTCCAAAACGTGTTCGGAAGGGGTATATATAAGCAACGGCTCGATTCGGGAGCTAATGAGCCGAGGAGGACCGTGGAGGACTCGACCTCACCTTGGTCGGGTGCCTAGGACTCGACCTCAAGGTGGTCTAGTGCCTCACTCTTCCAGCGAACATGGAGGACTCGACCTCACCTTGGTCGAGTGCCTAGGACTCGACCTCAAGGTAGTTGAGTGCCTCCTCTTGGCAGCACAAACAAAGGACTCGATCTCTTGTTGCTTGAGTGCTAAGGACTCGACCTCAAGGTGGTCGAGTGCCTTCTCGAGCTCTTCATGCTTGAGTCCCTAGGACTCAAGCCCAAATGATACGTTTGGTCTTCCGGACTAGTACTTTTCGTATTTCTTCCATATCTTCTCATCCGGGAGTCCGTTTGGGTCGCTTCAAAGTCCTATGAACTCTATTTTTCGTCTTCTATCCATCTATGAGCATCAAAGAGATAAATTCATCAGTTCATAAAAATAATACTCAATTGACTCTAAATACTCATCAAAAACATTTAAAACACGGGGAAAACAAGCTACGAATAATGACAATTTCACGCTTAATCAATTGACATTTAGTTTTTTATTTTTATTTTATACTCCCTCCGATTCATTTTTGTTTTCCACTTTCAAAGTGGCACGGATTTTAATAAAGGAGTTGTTTATTAGTATTTATGGGTATAAAGTTATTTTTGTGGATATAAAGTAAGGGTAAAAGGGTCTTTTCAACTTTTTAAGGGGTAAAGTTAAAATAATATGTGTATTTTTTTGCCATTTTGAGAAAGAGATTGAAAAAGCGTAAAATAAAAAAAAAACCTTTCTTTTATGGTAATACGGACAATCTAAAATGAATCGGAGAGAGTATTAGACTTCCAGTCCATCTTTTTTTTTCCTGGCTCCACCCTTGGTTAGGGAGATAGAAGGCGACACCCCAGACTGACTTAAGAATCATCCTTCACCGATCAAACATATGGAAATAAAGTCTCAATTTTATATAATCAAATGTATTGTGCAATATCTAAATAATATTGATTGTTTCTAAAGTTGTCATCCGTTTTTCCTTTTGCCTAAAGTTGCGCTCGACCATAGGCCCTGGTCGAGTGATGACTTGGTCAGAGTTTTTCGAAAAATATTTTCCTACTCCCCCGCAAGAGTACGGGATCGTCGTAGTAGTGAAAGTAGACTTTGACCAAGTAGTTATCGAACCCAAAGGATTTAGGAATGCAGTGGAGCCCCAAAGTTGTGTGTTGACATGGTACTATAGTGACGAGCAAGTTGGCATTTGAAAATTAAACTAAGCAAAAATTAAATCTAAAAAGCAATTAAACAATTAAACTAACTTTCAATTAAGAAAGTGCAAGAGAGCGAAATGCTTCGAGTGTCTTCACAATGTAATCCACTAGTGTGTGTGACAAATTCACAACCTATCATTGCCTTTTTCTAGATGTTAGCTAAGAGCGATCACGAAAGTGTGTAGACCAATCCCTTTTGAGGCCTAGGTGAACAACGTGGACTAACTAGCAATTCCTAATTATGCCCCATAAGCTCCTAAGATCGTGAATATCTAAAAACACGCGATGCATCTCTAGAATTCCCCCTTCACTAAGTACCCGAATATTCAAATTAAGATACCTAATGTCTAATGATGGGGGATCTAGCAACCGACCCCCTCTCGGGTAAACCGATTACTATTTAACTCAAATTAGTCATAACTTTCACCTAAATACCAATCATGCATACCCAACTCTCGTTGCAATACACAAAATTAAATACCTAAGCTAATAAAATCAACTAATTAATTGAGACAAACAAAGCCCATCAATAGAAACATTCACATCAAGAAATAAGCATAATCAAAGCTATAAATCCATCAACACACTAATTTCATACATTGATTCAACACTCAAAGCAAAGAGAATTAGCTCATGGTTCTAGAAGAGACACACATGGCTAACAAGCTAAAATAACAAATAAAAATAAAATTACTCATCAAAGCATGAAATAAAAGAAAGATATCACCTCTTGTGATGAAATGGAAATACAAATCTTCAATAGTTTCAATCCTTGCTTGAAATGTAAAAACTACTAATGAAATATTAATCTAATCTATTCTAGAAATTAAAAGAAAAAAAAGCAAAAAAAAAAAAATCTAAGGAATTAGGGTTCTAGGGCTCTTTGTGGTTGTATGTTCTAGAAAATCTAAGAAGAAAGGTATTTAAAGTGTGGAATGAGGGCTTGAGGAGGAAATTGCAATTAAATCCCTGAAAAATGGTGAATTTTCGGATTTTTAAGCCTTTACCAAATTTATCGCGATATCTCGTGAAATATCGCGAGATTTTCAATATCTCGCGAGAAATTGAAATGCTTGAAAATGGCTTGAAATTCCTCTGCACAGCTCATACCGGTTTGCTTATCTTTGTATCGGCCGGTATGGATGGTTGCTAACCGATATTTAAGGGCCGTAGCCATTGTACCGGTTTGGACGTTTGGTATCGGTTTATGCTTTTTGTGTATCGGCCGATACAAATACTTCTTCTTCCTCTTCATTTTTTTCTGCAAATTTTCGACTTCGGAGCTTCATAGCTTTCCTCCGTTCTGGGTACGAACAGCTTTCCGGCAAATTCGGTTCTGTGGGCGAGCTTCCATGGATTCCGGCAACGGCTTCTTCAATTTCTGGCGCACGACTCTTCTGGTGTTAATGGCGAGTTGCTTGCGTCGAATTCCGGCATTGAGAAGGTGGGGTGGCTGGAAGCTTCGAATTTACGGCAACAATGGAGGTGGCACTTTCAATTTCCGTTCATGGCTTCTGCGGTGTAAGCTTCTCTTCGATTTCAATTGGAATGGAGAGGACGTGGCTGTGTTTTCCGGCGACTAAATTTCCGGTGTGGGTTGGTTTGAATTGCAGCAACGGCGAGTTGAATCCCATAATTTCCGACGTCTTACAGCGAAAATAGCTTCAATTCCGGCAGCGGCTCTGCACGATTCCGGTGTCTCGAAGTCCGGCGGGCTTCTACAATTCCGGTGGCGTGGATTTTTCCGGTGCTCGTTTCTTGCGCGGCGTGAAGTAGCTCCAGGCGTGGCCTGGCTATTTTTTCTCTCTCTTCGATCATGGCATGAAGCTTTCTCTCTCTTGGTAGCAGCCATGAAAGCAAGTCTTGACCTTTTCCCAAAATAGCTGCGGGGCCCGCGAGAGGATGCCTTTTCTTTCCTATTTCACATGAATAATTCTCATTGCAAATGGTAATGGCCAAACATAATTCTCATATCAATTCTTTAAGAAAGTGGGCCTTCTCTTTCTTCTCCAAATGGGCCGATTCTTGGGCTCAAAATTTAATCTCTAAGCACATCTCAATTTCTTGCATTTTGATACACTTTTCTCGACCGATCTCAATAGGCACGTATTTGTATCCAAAAATGCTAATTTTCTGCAAAATAAATCACAAATACCTTTTTCGACAATTAAGCACAAACAATCAAATTAATGTAAATAATCATACAAAATCCAATTAAATTAAGCAAATTATATGCATGAATTTCGAGCAATTTTCACACTAATCAAGTGACACCATCTTCCAGCACACAATTGGCGCTCAACCTTCCTTGGTCGAGTGGCTCGTGCTCGACCAGAGGTCCTGGTCAAACACTTTCTTCTTTCTCTTGCACAAGTGATACTTTTCTTCTCCCGAATTAATATTTTTCGTAAAACCTTCATATCTTCTCAATCGGGAGTCCGTTTAAGTCGATTCAAAGTCCTACGAGCTCCATTTTTCATCCTCTTTCCTATTATGCACACCAAAGAGGCAAATTGACGATTTTAGAAAAATAGTACGCAAATAACTCTAAAACCTCACCAAAAACACTCATAATGTGGACTAAATGAGCATCAAAACATCACAATTTCACGTCCAATCAAATACCCCTCCAAACATTATAGATACACCTATGGATTAATACACCAACTGGTGTTCATTGTGATTATATTACGTAATTTATTTTGCTATTTTCTTTGTAATTACCGACTTATTTTATTTTAGCCCCATTTTCTTTGATTTGGTGTTTTTTTTATTTGTAGGTTGGATTTGACCATTTTTTTATTAAGGACGAGCCGAGCCAAATTAAGGCAGCCCAATTTTGGGGATTCTAGTATTAAAGCTAGCAAATTTTTTGTGCTGTAATTTATTAGCCTTTAAAATCGTGCCATAATGATAATTTATGTGAGTATTTGATGGGGAAGGAAATGGGGAATGATTGGAAGAAAAATGGGGAATTGCAATTAAATCTGGTCCATATATACGGAGGTGACGAATGTGGACAAGGAGGTAGTCTTGGAGAGTAAAATTCTTGAGAGGAAGGAGATACGTGCATGGTGAATTGAGAAGATGGATGCGTGAGAGTTTCATGCACTCAAGCAGCGTGTATAACTTCTATCGGTATCATATAGGAGAATTTTATATTTAAGTATTTCTATTACTTTATTTTATAGCCATGTTTAGCGGTTAAATTTTCATTCCAGTTTGAGGATGTGTGGAACCCTGAATAATTTTATACTTTTTTAATAGTTGTGATATTTTTTGTTTATACTCGATTTCTTCGTTATTTATATCTACGCGATGGATGTTTAATTAACTGAATAATTTGGATTAGCTACCCGAATCTATTGATTATTTAATCTAGCTAAATTACTGTTATAATCCGTAGTTGTTATAATTGTGTAATTGAAGTAGCAAATAGGGCAGAACACTCTAGGGATACCGAAGTCTAGATTGTATGATTCGGACGTTCCGGTTTCATAATCTAGTTTATCCTATTATTTTCGTTCGATATCGCATTCAATAAATTGAATCCTGAATACATGTTTTGGGGTTATTTATTTGAATAGATCAATTGGAGGTCGTACCTGCTAATTAATTAAACTTAATAAATAATTCGAACTAGTTTGGTCGTACCACTGGTTTAGGGATAAGATTCTAGTAGAATTAAGGACTTCATATATTTTTGATTGAGTTAATTATCCAGGGGGAAACCATCCGAGAACTAGACTTTTCTTTTATTGGATTCTTATTACTTTTATTCTTGTTTAATATTTTTGCATATTGTCCTTAGTGATAATTCAACAAACCAAATCCTCCCCCCTCATTTTTATTGTTTTTGCTACACGAACTTTCTCAATAAAATTACATTGTTCCTCGTGGGTTCGACCCTTACTTACCCTACTATATTAGTGGGGTTAGTTAAGGTAAAAAGTTTTTTTGGGTACCTACGACAGCACACCACCAACCCTAAATTTTGAACATTTATTGATACACACCCCCAAAACTACCAACATCATCCTTTACCCAGAACCCTTTACTTTTCCTCTTTAAAGTTTAACCAAAAACACCTCTCCTCCCCCAATTTCTGTAAATGCAACTTCCAGCAAGAATAAAGAAAAGGGAAAGACGCTCCAGGCGAGTGGCGATGACAACGACAAAAAATGCTCCAGACGACGGTAGAGAAGACAACTGTTAAAATAATTTTAGCAAGAATGATATGAAAATAATACAAATTTTGAAAAATATGTTACCGAAAAAATATCAATATTTCTGAAAACTCTATTCGAAATATGAACATAATTTTGGAACCTTTTTTTTTTCTGCAAACACTTAATAATTTCAACATCTTTTTTCCGTAAATATTGCAAAACTTTCAGCAAATCAGGTTCGAAATTTGTTAGACAGAAAAAATGCGCAAATGACAATCATATGACTTCCAACTTTGTTATACACCCAGAATACCAATATTTCTTGCAAAAAAATACAAAATATAACAACAAATAATATTTAACATTCGAAACTAGGGTTTATAAATTTATGAAATAAGAAATAAAGAAAAACAAACATATGTGTTTTAAAACTCTCCATTTTTTCCACATTCTCGTTGAAAAACATGATCTAATCGTTGTGGTGTCGTCTAATTGTGCTATGGTGGTGGCAATGTGAATCTGTATTTTTCATGATGAAGATAATGAACATTGCAGAAGATACGTGAACTGCCAAAACAGATGAGGGTGTATGGAGTATTAGTTGTTTTTTTTAATTATTAAGGTTATATGTGTTATTTAGTAATTCTAATAAAATAATAAAAAATTGGAGGAGGCGTGTCTATAATGTTTGGAGGGGTATTTAGTCGGGCCCTTATTAAATAAAGAAATGGACCAGGCTATATAAACATCCAATATCAATAGATACACCTAATTTATCTATATAAATCCTATAATACTTTTCGAATTTAAACTTAATTTGATCAGTACCGCCCCTCCACCACCCGGTGATGCCACCTACTTTGCCACCCGTTGCGGCGATCATCTCTATTGGCTGTTGCAATTCTTCCCCACAAAATCCACAAGTAAGCAACTCGCTATTTTTCTCCCCTTTACCATTAATGCCACTGTCGCCTCTCGTCCTCACCGGCAGCGCCATTGCCCACAACCCCTCGTAATTTTTTTAATTCCCCAATCTTCATTATTTTCACATGTTGACAGCGATTTCGGGAAGAGATCGTTGATGGGTTTCTACCGGGTAGGATTTATATAAGGTAATAATTGAATGCAATAGATGATAAGTGGAGTCTTTGTATTAAATGTGTTGTGTGTTTACAATGAACATTTAAGCCCCTATTTATAGTGTACAATGGTGGGGTTAGCCACTTGGTCTGATCTTCCCGTGGGTCCCTCTGCGTCCTAGTTGTACCGTCATGATTGGCTATGACCCCCTCTATCAGCTAATAGGGGCCTGCCACGTAGCTCTATTGACCTCTAGTGATGAGACATGCCCTTCTGACCCAGGTCTGACCCAGTCACATCCACACGTCCGATGTGACAACACTGACCTAGTGCCTAGATCAGCCTCATGGGTAGCCGGGTAGTCGGATAGCCGGATAGTCGGGTAGTGGGTCGTGTAAACCGGCCTATCCCCACCGGGTATTTGCGGGAAGCGGGTAGGACGGGTCACAGGGTGTCGTTGTTTTGCCCGCTCCCCGACGGCTATTCGGGTCGGCCTGAACATTTCTCCCCATCGTCGATATCTGGGCCAGACTATCTCTTCATTCTAGCCCAATGACACGTTAGTCGCTACTAGCGGTGCCACGTGGCACCGGGTATTTTCCAGGTATAACATCACACTTCAAACATAAGGTGATTTCTTTCTTTGATTGATTTTCTATTGTTGAAAGATAAGTACTTGTGATGATTAAAATCTATGGTATTATCAAATTGAAAGGAGGAATTTGATGAAGAAGGAGGAAGTCGGTGAAGGTTGCGGAGGTGGGGTGGATCCAAGAAATGAAAAAAGAAGAGTGAGAAGGAAAAAAAGTTGGTATATTTAGTAAAAAATATGAATGATAAGTGTATTTATTAATATTGGAGAGGTATATAGCTGGGCCCTAAAGAAATAAATCCTAGAAGAGGAAGGACGCGGATATTCTCCCCCCCCTTTTTATAATTTGTTAACCCCCCTCTTCAGTTCACTACTCTATTGTTCAGTTCACCACCCACAATTTTCCAAAATTGTCCCATCCTCATTTTAAGTTCTTGTTTAACTTTTATAAATTCACCCCCTCATTTCATAGAAAGAGTATGCGCGAAAAAATTCTGACCGTCGTTCCGCCCCCCTGACTCGCCGCCGTGAGCCGTCGAGACCCGCCACCGCGACCTTCCGCCATGCCCCGCAGCCGTGACCCGCCACCAAAGAGGGGTGCCGTAACATCCAAGGATAAATGTTGGTTTTTTTTAGTTTTTAAAATTTTCAATTCTAGGATTTATGTGTGTGATTGTTGGTATAGATTAGAGTTTATGTGTGTGATTATAAACGTAATGGAGCATATAATGTTTGTTTTTGTGATGGAATACAACAAAAATTACGAATTTTTTTTTAAGAAGACGAAGGGCTTTGTTTGACACTGGTTGTTCAAACATATGTCCAATGTTCGAACAAAAGTGTCAAACAAATGCTCAATGTTTGATTTTTTTTTTCGAACAAAAGGACATTGTTTGGAAAAAAAAATCAAACAATGTGTTCGAATAGATTTGGTCGAATTATGACAAATATTTGACAAAAAAAATCGAAAATAATGCAAATGTTTGACAGACCAGAACTGAACACGAACCGAAATAAAAAAAAAACGATAAAAAATAACCGAGAACAATTTTAGAAGCCCTCAAGATCGTTGTGACTGTTTGCATTCCGGTAAACTTGATTTCAAGGGGGGTGAACTGATCGAAATTTTCTAAATAAAATTATGCACAAGGGTACTTAAGTCTTTTCAGATGTGTTTTCTAATAAAAAAAAATTGGGGGTGAACAAATTAAAAGGGGAGGGGGGGGGGGGGGGGGGGGGGGGGGGGGGCGAATATCTGCGTCCGAAGAGGAATTGAGCTCCAAATTACCAGCCCAATCTAAGCGATCTAGCCGGTCCATTAACAATTAAAATGGAGCAGCCCATGTTCGTTGATTATTAGCCGTGACCCGTGAGATGCTAAGCAAGATGGCGCAATTAAGTTATCAAGGACAGCACCCAATTGCCAATTATACAATCTTGCCGCCAACTTCAAGCAAGCTGTACCCAACCACCAACTCCATTTCACGCCTATTCCAGCACAGAAAAAGCGCATTTTTATTTCAGCAACTTTGAGAAACATAAGACAACATAGCGGCGAAAGCAGGAGACAAATTCTTAGAATTCATTTTCCCCAAAATTTTAGAGAAATAATTTTTTTTGGTACTCGGTGTCCGGTTCATTGGCCGACTAATTCGAGAGATCCATAATCTACTGTTCATTAGCGGGGATCCCATTTCAAGTCAATGCATAGACTGATCCATTTCAGGAATTAATTGAACCGAGTGAATTTCGAACCTAAGACTTATAGAACACCACACTCGTAAATCTCAAGCCTTCACCACTTGGCTAAACCCTGGGGATTTTTTTTGAGAAAAATTTTTTTTTGGTCCCATAACTTATTGTGTGTCCAATTTTCGTCCCAAAAAATTTAACAATTCGATTTTGGTCCCACAACTTAATTTATTGTCCAATTTTGGTCCCATTTTCTCCGGAAACTAGAAAACAATGACATTTTTTTTATCACGCGCCGGTCACTTGCCGATGGAATATGGGGTCTCCATCCTCTGCTCTACGTGGCCACTCATTGGCTTTTTTTTTGGATTTTTTCCCCTTTAAATACTAGGAAAATAAAATTAAAAAAAATCAAAATTAAACTTAAATAAACTGAAATCAAAATTAAATCATGTTCCTCTGTTCATCTTCCCCAAAATTCCAAAAGCAAATCCCATAAACACTCCCGATTCATCACCAAGCTTGGAAAAATACGGCGACATCGTCGACTTCATCTCTTACATTTGTCGGCTCTTCTATCACTATGGCAACGACAGAGTCAGCGGAACCAGCTTATTCAAGGATTACTAAGACAGTGGTGAATTGATTTTCGCAGCTACAGCAGTTACTCTGTCCAGCTACACGACTTGGGGTAATGTGTTGATAGGCGAACATCATCCAGCATGGAGCTGTTGATAGGCGAACATCATCCAGCATGGAGCGAACAAAAATTAAGGACTTGAACAAAGAAAATCAAGATTGGAGTGCATCTACCAATCCGGGAGATGTATAAAATGACGAACAACTCTATCAACGAACAACTAATAGGCGAACAGATATTAAGACCCAAGACCAAGAATGAGTCAACTGTGAGGTCGCCAATGACGAACAAACTTGGTCAAACTATGATACAACACAGTTTAGATGTGTACCAGTGAATAAAAGACTAAAGTCCCAAAGCCAAGCTAAATAAAGCCAAAAGACGAACAACTTCCGAAATACGATCTCCAAAGGCGAACAACTTTCAGTTGAAGAATCATCAAGATCCGTCAAGCCGACCTAGGCGAACAACAATGAGTCCGAGATAAGACCAAAGAAGACTTTGTAACTAAGATTCAGCTTAGATAAGGTCAAAAGGACACATGTCAAGCATGCATGCTAGGGAGACCAAGAGACAGGAACACCTCATGCTTGCTAGTATCTATAAATAGTTGTTCTCCAGCTTATGAAATACAAGTTCAAATTCATAAACACTCCCAAAACACACACTAACACACCTAAACGTGCATGCATACAAAATTATTTCGATTTCGACTTTCGTATATCCGATTTCATAACCCGAACCTCGATTTATCATTTACGGTGGTAACCAATCACACGTAATTGATTGATGATCTTTAAACCGAAATTAAACAGTCACTAATCCACTCGATAAATATTGATCACCAACAGAATGCGCTAGACAACAGATTTAAAGGCTACGTCATCATTTCCATCGGCGGATGAAAATTCTAGTTTAACAAGCCTAATTTCAAGTTCAACGCCTATTCAAGTGAATGATGGGCTTCAAGTTTTATACCCTTTTGAAGCTCTTGATGAGGGGAACAAAACCCCTCAAGAAATTTCGCGACTGGACTCCCGAAAGGTCACTGATTTTTTAAGTGGAATTCCGGCAAAAACCCACATTGAGACTGGGATTGAGCGATGTGGTCGAGTAGGGGATGAAATCAGTCATCGGAGTCACGACGACTCCAACCGTGATTCTCCGAAGGAAGAAAACGTGAATCTTCATTTCTCAATGTCTGGTTTTTCCAGGAGGTTGGGGAAGAAGAAGACGTGATTTATTTTATTTTATATAGGGAATAAAAGCATTTTTTATTTTTAATGAAACTGACTAGTTTATTTTGTTAATGTGTTTATCACCAGTTTAATTTTAATTCTGTGTGTTAAAAATGATTTTGAGAAATTTGATTTAGTTTAACTTTATTTTTATTAATTATGTAGTGAATTGGATTAAAAATAGAATAAAAATAATTTAAAATGAAAAAAAAAATGCCACTAAGCGGCCACATCATCACAGTGGACAGAGACCCCCATATTCCGCAGGGACGTGATCGGCGCATGATAAAAAATGGCGTCGTTTTTGAGTTTTTGGGGAAAACATGACCAAAATTGAACAATCAATTAAGTTGTGGGACCAAAATTGAATTGTTAATTTTTTTGGGACGAAAATCGGACACACAATAAGTTATGGGACCAAAAAAAATATGTTTCTCGATTTATTTTAGAGAGATAATTTAGAGACCTAGGTCTGACTGTGTGCGAGTCTCCACACATACTTCCACCCATTATTAGGTGGGGTGCCCCTGGAGAAGGGGATGAGTATTTTTTGCTTCAAAATTGAAGTGAAGATGCAACCCCAAAATATCTTTTAGGATATACTCTTATTTTTTTTTATCATATTTTCAATTAATAGTCTATTTATTTATTGTTCTTTTTATTGTAAGATTTTGAGTTGTAAATTAATGGACTAATACTAGTATTCTTTGGTGATGAGATTATTGTGATTATTGAACTCATGTTTCGATTTAATTTGTTTATTTTTATTTGTTAGTTGTTGATGATTCTATTGATGATATTTAATTTGTTCTATTTTTATTTCTTAGTTGTTGATGATTCAATTGATGAGTTTTGTTGATTCAATTGATTAATTCTTTCTATTAGCTTATATATTGAATTGTGTGTATAGTAACAAGAGTTGAGTATGCATTATTTGGTATATAAGTTAGAGCTTGTTTAATTAAATTTGAGTTAAATAGTATTTGGCTTAACCGAGAGAGGGTTGATTGCTCGATCTCCCATCTATAGACATTAAATGTTTAAACGGCCGTACGCATTTAGTGAAGAGGCGAAACATAGGCATTAGTAACCGTGTTAAAAGTGGCTATGTATTCACGGTTGATCCAAGAAGCTTATGAGATTAATTAGTGCTAGTTAATCGACGGTCAACTTAACTACCTTAGGAGCTCATGAAGTTAATAGATGTTTTTTTTTAGTTCATGTGTACCAGCCTAGGTCTCAAAAGAGATAGGCCTACACATATTCATGATCTCTCTTATCACTCAATTAGAAAATGAACTAGGATAATTTTATTAATTTATTTGTTTGATTGCAATTTGATCATCACTTAAGTTTTTGCTCTTATGCTCTTTACCTTATCTAATTGGGTTCCACTTTTATTTTTTTTTTATGCTTATTTTCCATGCCTTGCTTTCATTCCTCTATCTTATTTCGCATCTACAATAACATGCCGACTCATAGTGCCGAATCGTACTCCTAAATCCTTTAGGTTCGATAATTACTTGGTACAAGTTTACTTTTTCCACTACCACAATCACGTACTCTTGTAGGGGGAGTAGGAAAATATTTTAGGAAAACTCCGACCAAATTAACACTACAAAAAAGATGGAGTTTAGCGACGGGAATTTTGCGACGGCAGGAATATCCGTCGCAAATTACAATCATTTGCGACGGATTTTTGTAAGTCGTCGCAAAAAATGAAAATTTGCGACGACTTAGGAAGTCCGTCGCAAATGATAGTAATTTGTGACGGATAAGCCGTCGCAAAATCTAGGGCCCACCGACTTGGTCTTGAACCGGCTACATTTGCGACAGAAAGGTCGTCGCAAAAATTAATTTTGAGTTTGCGACGGTCAATTCCGTCGCAAAACATACCCGTTTAAAGGTGACCGTTCGGGAAGCGACCCGTTTGACTGATTTGCGACGGAAGAAGCCGTCGCAATTTTAAACTTTGTAATTGCGACGGACGAAAGCCGTCGCAATGCTTACATTTATATTCGCGACCTCTCGGGAAACGGCCCATTGACTGATTTGCGATGGAATGTCCATCGCAAATTCGAGCCGTTTTACGCGTCTTATCGGGAAACGGTGCGTTGACTGATTTGCGACTGCTTTTCCGTCGCAAATCAGTAAGAAACGGCGTCGTTTTGCGTTTGACGGGCAAAATTTGCGACGGACAGATTTTTTTCCACTTATTTATATAGGCCCGCCGCGTTGCAGACGGAGAAAGAGAGAAAAGAAGAAGAAGAAGAGGAAAAAGAGAGGAAAAGGAAGGAGAAGTCGGGTGCCGTCGCTGTAGAGCCAATCCGTCCCCACCGAGTTCTCGTTTCGTCATCTTCTACAAATAAACCGTAAGTTTTCTTCATTTTTACCGTTTAAAATTTAATTTTAAAGCATGTTTAGAGAATTGATTTTAGTTGAGAATTGATTTTAGTTGAATTGTTTGAATTATATTAGTAATGAATTGATTTTAGTTGAATTAGTTGATCGAATTTTAATTTAAAGCATTTTTAAATTTTTGTTAATTAAGTTTAGAATTGAATTAGTTGAATTGTTTGAATTATATTAGAAATGAATTGATTTTAGTTGAATTAGTTGATCGAATTTAATTAGTTGATTGAATTTTAATTTAATTTTAAAGCATAATTAATTTTTGTTAAGTTTAGAATTGAATTAGTTGAATTGTTTGAATTATATTAGAAATGAATTGATTTTAGTTGAATTAGTTGATCTAATTTAATTAGTAGATCGAATTTTAATTTAATTTTAAAGCATGTTTAATTTTTGTTAAGTTTATAATTGAATTAGTTGAATTGTTTGAATTATATTAGAAATGAATTGATTTTAGTTGAATTAGTTGATCTAATTTAATTAGTAGATCGAATTTTAATTTAATTTTAAAGCATGTTTAATTTTTGTTAAGTTTATAATTGAATTAGTTGAATTTATAATTATTACAGATGAACCCAGGTCAAGATAATTTTCTCAGTGTCATCATAGTCGACAACAAGTAAGTATTTTTTAATGAATTATGTATACTTTTAATTATATATATATTAATATAATTAACTTGATTTTTTAATTTTGTTGTCACAGACTGCTTCCAGCCCATGAGACTAGCTTAATCGTCTCACAAATCATTAGGATGAGACAATTTGAGTATGGTGCCCACTCGTGGAGTCAAGTGTCCGAGCAAAAGAGGATGGAGTACTTTGATGACTTCAAGGTATAAAAAATTTATTTATTATGATTTTAATTTAACTTTTAATTTTTTAATTTATTCGTTAATATTCTATTTTTAATTTATTTGCAGAGGCAGTGCGTTTGGGACCCTGCCAACGATAGTATTATGTACCAATTGTTCTGTGTGAAAGCGCAAGAACGGTACAAAGATATTATCTACGGCCTGAAGAAGCGGTGGGAGCGTGGGGATCGGGTGGAGTTGGGTCGAGCACCAGACGGACGATCGACATGGGATGGTTTGGTGGATCACTGGAACAGTGAACCATCATTCTGAAGAAGATCATGAAGGGAGAGAGATAGAGAGAGAGAGAGAGAGAGGAGAGGGAAAGAAGAGAGAGAGAAGAAAGAGTCAGTTTGAACAATTTATTTATATTTTTTGAACAATTTATTTATGTTTTTTGAACAATTTTTGGTAAAGACATTCCCGGTTACAAGGTTTCCGCCATTATTACAGAGATAATGAGGGATAATTTAGAGTAGAACGCAATGAAGTTCAAACTCATCTCGTCGCAGCGGAAGCAGTACTACTTGGATGGGTTTTGGGTATATATATGCAAATATTTATAAACAATTAGTTGGTTAAAACTATTTGCATATATATACTCAAAACTCATCCAAGTAGTACTGCTTCCGCTGCGACGAGACGAGTTTGAACTTCATTGCGTTCTCCTCTAGATTATCCCTCAATATCTCTGTAATAATGGCGGAAACCTTGTGACCGGGAATGATGCTACAAATAGTATTTCAACAAAGATATTACTAATCCAGTGTTAATTAACTAATTACTTGTAGCAAACATATACATGATCTTAGATGAATTAATTTGGTGAATTTTGAAAAAAAAAATGAGTCAATTTGGATACATATACAATTAATTGCGTACAAATGAACGAATTATAAATTTAAGCGGGAGTCGAAATAAATAACTTTACCAAAATAATAAAAATTAAATGGCCCCAATATTTATAAAAACAAGTTAGAATCGAAAATGAATTAATTTGGTGAATTGTAGAAAAAAAATGAGTCAATTTGGATACATATACAATTAATTGCGTACAAATGAACGAATTATAAATTTAAGCGGGAGTCGAAATAAATAGTTTTACAGAAATAATAAAAATTAAATGGTCGTACAAAGATATTATCTACGGCCTGAAGAAGCGGTGGGAGCGTGGGGATCGGGTGGAGTTGGGTAGGGCACCAGACGGACGATCGACATGGGATGGTTTGGTGGATCACTGGAACAGTGAACCATCATTCTGAAGAAGATCATGAAGGGAGAGAGATAGAGAGAGAGAGAGAGAGAAAGAGGAGAGGGAAAGAAGAGAGAGAGAAGAAAGAGTCAGTTTGAACAATTTATTTATGTTTTTTGAACAATTTATTTATGTTTTTTGAACAATTTTTGGTAAAGACATTCCCGGTTACAAGGTTTCCGCCATTATTACAGAGATAATGAGGGATAATTTAGAGTAGAACGCAATGAAGTTCAAACTCGTCTGGTCGCAGCGGAAGCAGTACTACTTGGATGGGTTTTGGGTATATATATGCAAATATTTATAAACAATTAGTTGGTTAAAAATATTTGCATATATATACTCGAAACTCATCCAAGTAGTACTGCTTCCGCTGCGACGAGACGAGTTTGAACTTCATTGCGTTCTCCTCTAGATTATCCCTCAATATCTCTGTAATAATGGCGGAAACCTTGTGACCGGGAATGATGCTACAAATAGTATTTCAACAAAGATATTACTAATTCAGTGTTAATTAACTAATTACTTGTAGCAAACATATACATGATCTTAGATGAATTAATTTGGTGAATTTTGAAAAAAAAAATGAGTCAATTTGGATACATATACAATTAATTGCGTACAAATGAACGAATTATAAATTTAAGCGGGAGTCGAAATAAATAACTTTACCAAAATAATAAAAATTAAATGGCCCCAATATTTATAAAAACAAGTTAGAATCGAAAATGAATTAATTTGGTGAATTATAGAAAAAAAATGAGTCAATTTGGATACATGTACAATTAATTGCGTACAAATGAACGAATTATAAATTTAAGCGGGAGTCGAAATAAATAGTTTTACAGAAATAATAAAAGTTAAATGGCCCCAATATTTATAAAAACAAGTTAGAAACGAAAATGAATTAATTTGGTGAATTGTAGAAAAAAAATGAGTCAATTTGGATACATATACAATTAATTGCGTACAAATGAACGAATTATAAATTTAAGCGGGAGTCAAAATAAATAGTTTTACAGAAATAATAAAAATTAAATTGCCCCAATATTTATAAAAACAAGTTAGAAACGAAAATGAATTAATTTGGTGAATTGTAGAAAAAAAAGAGTCAATTTGGATACATATACAATTAATTGCGTACAAATGAACGAATTATAAATTTAAGCGGGAGTCGAAATAAATAATTTTACCAAAATAATAAAAATTAAATGGCCCCAATATTTATAAAAACAAGTTAGAAACGAAAATGAATTAATTTGGTGAATTGTAGAAAAAAAATGAGTCAATTTGGATACATATACAATTAATTGCGTAAAAATGAACGAATTATAAATTTAAGCGGGAGACGAAATAAATAATTTTACAGAAATAATAAAAATTAAATGGCCCCAATATTTATAAAAACAAGTTAGAAACGAAAATGAATTAATTTGGTGAATTGTAGAAAAAAAATGAGTCAATTTGGATACATATACAATTAATTGCGTACAAATGGACGAATTATAAATTTAAGCGGGAGTCGAAATAAATAGTTTTACAGAAATAATAAAAATTAAATGGCCCCAATATTTATAAAAACAAGTTAGAAACGAAAATGAATTAATTTGGTGAATTGTAGAAAAAAAAAATGAGTCAATTTGGATACATATACAATTAATTGCGTACAAATGAACGAATTATAAATTTAAGCGGGAGTCAAAATAAATAGTTTTACAGAAATAATAAAAATTAAATGGCCCCAATATTTATAAAAACAAGTTAGAAACGAAAATGAATTAATTTGGTGAATTGTAGAAAAAAAAATGAGTCAATTTGGATACATATACAATTAATTGCGTACAAATGAACGAATTATAAAATTAAGCGGGAGTCGAAATAAATAATTTTACAAAATAAAAAAAATAGTTGGGCAAAATATTTTAATAAACAACTTAGATACGAAATGAAATTAATTTGGTGAATTATAAAAAAAATGACTTAATTTGAATACATATACAATTAATTGCAAAAATATAAACGAAAGTAGCTTGTGCCCTAGTGGCGCGCGCCCTCTCCTCTTGCACAAAAGGTCCCGTTTTCGATTCCCCTTGGACGCAAAAAATGGATTAATTGTTCCAGGCGTAATAAGACTAATATAGAAGGTGGGCTGCATATAACAAGGAATGGGCCGGTTGGCCCAGTGGTCCGCGCCCGCCCCGGCCGCCTCGGGTGCCCGGGCTCGAACCACGCGAGCCACTTTTTTTTTGTATAGGCTCGGTAATTTGCGACGGCCATATTCCGTCGCAAATATTTAATTTTGCGACGGAAAACAGCCCGTCGCAAATTATAACACAAAAAAGTATAAAAAATATATAAAAACATTTCCGACGGAATTTAGCCGTCGCAAATGTTGTTGACCCGATCCGGTCTGACCCGAAAAGTTTGCGACCGACTACTGTCCGTCGCAAATTCTGTGTGACCCGGCCGGATCTGACCCGCCGATTTTGCGACGGATTTGTCCGTCGTTAATTTGCGACGGATGGCTGAATCCGTCGCAAAAATTTGCTACGGCTGTTTTAGGTACGGATACGTGTCCGTCGCAGATCCCGTCACAAAACACTGTTTACGACTGATTTTCCGTCGCTAATTCCGTCGCAAAACAGTGTTTTTTTTGTAGTGTAATGACCCAAAGCACACAATATCATACCAATGCGGAAATTGGGGTCCATCCGAGTCCTAACATCCTTTGTTGGACTTAGATTTTGTTAAAAAAAAATTCAATTAAATATTGAGTTTTGAGCTAATGATCTTATCACAAAATTTGTTTACAAAAAATATTTAAAATTAAAATACTTTATAAACAATACATAAAAACCATCAAATTTTTTATAAGCATAATCACAGGTAAATTAACCTTGGGGTAATACCTTATTTAAGTTCACAACATTTAACTCATGCATGCATATATATAAATATACAACATAATTGGATACACAATGGTAGATATATAGTCCTCAATATTTTACTTATGTTTGCTTTGAGTTGTGAATATGTTGAATTAATTGGGAGGATAATTGTATGGAGTAGGAATGACGATGAGATCTTGTTTCCTTCCAACTCCTAGACCTCCACTCTCCGCCATGTCCACATCAGCGGGCTTCATTCCACTAGGTAGGGCCCACTCAAAGTGATACAGAAGCAGGGCTAGCGGAAGCTCCACATTCGCCACACCGAATGCTATCCCGGGGCAAATCCTGCGACCCGACCCAAATGGCAGGTATTGATAATTGGCTCCGAGGTAATCAATGGAGTTATCTTCAAACCTTTCGGGCATATAGTTTAGGGGATCATGCCAAATAGTGGGGTCCCTTCCCATAGCCCAATTGTTAACGATGACTTTAGTCTTGACAGGTATGGTGTATCCATCAACTTCAAATTCTTCTCTGCAAACTCTCGGGATTAAAGCGGCCGGAGGATGTATTCTTAGGGTTTCTTTAATCACCATTTTTAGGTATTTAAGAGCCCGAACCTCGCCTTCTTCAATTGTTTCCTTTCCCTTAAAAGCTTCCCTCACCTCAGCTTGTGCCTTTGCCAGGACATTAGGGTTTTTCATTAGTTCCGACATGGTCCAATTTACAGTCGATGATGAAGTTTCTGTTCCAGCTGTGAACATGTCCTGTGCGTATTGACTCATGATCATTATTAAGTATGCATGGTAGTGGAAATTATTCATGATGTGATTATGTTAAAAAATAATAGTAAATAAATGCTTACAAATAGGACTGCTTTGATGTTGTTATCGCCAATTGGGAACTCGAAGCCTCCAGTTTGCTGCAATCTCAACAGAACATCAACCAAATCTTCACCTCCCAACTCCCCATTGCACCCTAAATTACGCTTATGGTCTTTAATTAGTGTATCAAAAGCCAAGTCCAATTTTCTCCGCATCCTCAGAAGCTTGTATTTGTTCCAATTGAAGATGTTAAGAAACTCCAACGATGGAAACAAATCCAGCACATCAAACCCGCTCGCGAACCCTAATGCTTCGTTGACAACCGCGATCAATGTTTCCGTATCCTTCAACACCTTGCCAAACGCAGCTCTAGAAGTGATGGTGCTCGAGAACAAGTAACTCATCTCTGTCAGGTTGATCGGCCTCCCAGAATGAGCGAGAAGGGATTCAACGAGACGGGCGCCCTCGTCCTTCCTTATGTACTCGAACAAACGCACATTTTTGGCGCTCAACAGCTCCAAAATGCATATTTTGCGCATCTGCCTCCAGTAGTCTCCGTATGGGGAGAAAGTCATGTCGATGGAGTTGTACCACATGATCTTGGCGGCTAGGGTTTCAGGTCTATCAGCACAGGCCGGATCAACGGTTTTGAGGACGTGTTGAGCAAATTTAGATGAGGAAATGACGATAGTCGAATCCTCGCCGAGCTTTAGGTGCATGAGAGGGCCGTATTTCTTGGCTAAGTTTGCGAAGGATTGGTGGGGGAGTGATCCTATGAGGTGGTGCAAGTCCCCTATCACGGGCATCTTGGGTGGACCGGGGGGCAGTTTTGTCTTCTTGATTGATTTTTGGTGTTTTTTCCATTGGCGATTCACTATCAAGAAGATGAAGGAAATTAGGAGGAGAATGGAAGTGGTGAAGTTAAAAGGAAATGGGATTTCCATTTTTGGAGAAAGCTATGCTGCTAATTTTTATGCTTTTAGCTAGTTGTGGTGAAGTTCGCTTGCTGCTGTCCTCATATATATAGTTACAAAACTTTTGAATTTTATATGATTTCGCTAGTTTTCTTCTATGCCACGTGCTTCACAAATACTTTTGTGCTTGTTTAACTGTATAAATCCAAGACAATTTAACCTTGCTCACTTTGATGACTTTAAAAGATTGAAATATTGAATCAAATTGTCTACTGCACGTGCCAAGAAAAATCAGGCAGTGTGGAATGCTTGTCTCCTCCACTCCAGATTAACTTGCACCATTTAGTGATTAAAGAATCCCGCCTTATCTACGAGTAAAAATTTTGTGGAGAAGTATAAAATCATTAATTAATTTAATTTCCTAATACTTCCCTTCACTTAATAATTATAATTTAATAGGAATGAAGTTGTTTCTATGAGAATCAAAGATGTAAGTCTTTTAATTTTAATATCATAAAAAAATTTCGCCTCATCTAAAAGTGTGAATTTGTAAAGAGGTATGAAATCAATTCTTTTATTTAATTCTCCAATAGGTGAACACACAAAATAAGAAAGAAATAGTAATGAGTGGGTTTGAAGGAATAATTTTGTAAACCCAGTAAAAAAATGAATTGAATTGTTTATATAAGTGGGCCCATAAATAATGATATTATGTGTAAAATAGTGGATATAAGAGTGTAGTTTACGGAGGTTTTCTATATTTTTTGGGTGTGAAAAAAAAAGTGCAAATTATTATGGGAGTGAAGTATATTTTTTTTCAAAAATTTTGATTGTAAGAGACGTGGTGATTTATTTTTAAAGAATTTTCTACTTTTATAAACCTTTAAGTACTCCTTGAAAAAAAAAACCACTATACAGAAGCTTCTAACACGCATTAAATATTACAAAATGAAAGGTTTGATCGTGACATTTTTTTTTATCGTTCATCTATATTATTTTTGTTGATGTAGTTTTGTTAAATCACTTATTTACAATAAAAGTGGTTTTATAGTACTCCATCTGATTCATTTTTGTTTTCCACTTGCAAAGTGGCACGAATTTTAATAAAAAAATTGTTTATTAGTATTTGTGGGTATAAAGTTATTTTTGTGGATATAAGGTAAGTTAAACTTTTTAAGGGGTAAAATTAATATGATATGTGTACTTTTTTGCCATTTTGGAAAAGAGATTGAGAAAGTGGAAAAACAAATCTTTTTTTTATGGTAATACAGACAATCTAAAATGGATTGGAGGGAGTAATATTAAAGAAGTTGACCTTAAATTAAGGGAAACAAGTTAATTTGAAATGGTAATTATTTCTAGCAAGAGCCTTTGTTTTTTAAGAAAATAGTAAAATATATAGTGTAATATATATATATATATATATATATATATATATATATATAAATATATATATTTTTGTTAAAATGCACACATATCAATATTTTTTTAAGTGGTGTGTAAGTTGGTATGAAATATCTAAATAAAAAAAAATATATAAAACAATTTGTAATACTAAGTTCGAGAAATTGGATTTCCGTTTAAATATGGTCGTCTTGGCCCGGATTTGTTGAACGGACTTGTCCACCGATTTTGGGTTCGTCTGCAAGCCCGTAATCATTTTTTAAAAAAATTAATAAAAAATTAGAATTAGGATTTCAGAGATGGCGAAAGAGTAAACATATTATAAAAGAATAATATAAGAATATTATATTCGCGCAATAGTTAACAGGTTAGGGAGGAGATTGAAGGCGACACCCCAAACTCACTCAAGAATCACCAATCAAATGAGAAAATCGCATTGTGATCTCATCAATCACACGCCTTCATAATTTTAGTCTCAATATTTTTAAATTTGGTCCAAAATAAATTTTTTCTTAAATAAATAGTCCTGAATCCATAAAAAAATATAAAATAGATCTCATCTCCATTAAAATTTGACGGATGACCTCTAAGTTCAATGTTTTTATAATTTTGGTCTCATATCTTCTAATTAAATATAATAATTATTTAAGAAAGATTGAAACTTGTTCCAGAACTTTAAAAATTGTATTAAAAAAAATAATTTCAAATTTTAAATAATATTGAATTTACTATGGAGTTAAAAATATAATTAATTTTAATTACATAATCTAGTATAATCTAAAAAAAATATAGTGAAATCTTGCTTTTAAAACTCAAAATAATTTTCAAATTCTTAAAGTAATTTTTTGACTTAAAGTATTAAATAAAATATTCTTATTATATTATTTTGAAAAATTAAACAATTTTTATTTTTTATTTTTTAAAAAAGAAAAAATACCTGATAAAATAATTTTTAAAAGATTGATGACTATAAAAGAGTGAAATATTGCAACCAATTAGTTAAAATAGTAGGTAACTCTGACATAATTCTATTAAAACCACACTACAAAAAAAATACTGTTTAGCGACGGAATTTGCGACGGAAATTCGTCGCCAAACACTGTTTGCGACGGATTTTGCGATGGACACGCGTCCGTTGTTAAAACAGCCGTAGCTAATTTTTGCGACAGATTTTTGCCTTCCGTCGCAAATTTACGACGGATAAAACTGTCGCAAAATTGGCGGGTCAGACCCGTCCGGATCGCTCAAAATTTACGACGGACAATAGTCCGTCGCAAAAAATTCAGGTCAGACCAGATCGGGTCTTCAACATTTGCGACGGGCATAAGCCGTCGCAAATGTTTATTATTTTTTTTTATTTTCCCCGATTATTATTTGCGACGGACGATTTCCATCGCAAAATTATTAATTTGCGACGAAAGTTGGCCGTCGCAAATACCGAGCCTGTACAAAAAAAATGCAGTTCGTGTGGTTTGAGTCGGGCACCAGGGGCGGGCTCGGACCACTGGGCCACCGGCCCGTAACTTATTATATGCGGCCCACCTTCTATATGTAGAAATATTAGGCCTTGAACAATTAATCCAAGGTTGCGCTCAAGGGGAATCGAACACGCGACCTCTTGTGCATGGGGAGGAGGCGCGGCCGCTAGGCCATGAGCTTCTTTCATTCATTTTTACGCAATTAATTGTATATGTATTCAAATTAAGTCTTTTTTTTTTATAATTCACCAAATTAATTTCTTTTCGTATCTAAGTTGTTTATAAAAATATTTTGCCCAACTATTTTTTTTATTTTGTAAAATTATTTATTTCGACAATGCATAATTTTATAATTCGTTCATTTGTACGTAATTATTGTATATGTATCCAAATTGACACATTTTTTTTCCATAATTTACCAAATTAATTCATTTTCGTTTCTCACTTGTTTTTATAAATGTTGTGGCCATTTAATTTTTATTATTTTGGTAAAACTATTTATTTCGACTCCCGCTTAAATTTATAATTCGTTCATTTGTACGCAATTAATTGTATATGTATCCAAATTGACTCATTTTTTTCATAATTCACCAAATTAATTCATTTTCGTTTCTCACTTGTTTTTATAAATGTTGTGGCCATTTAATTTTTTTTATTTTGGTAAAATTATTTATTTCGACTCCCGCTTAAATTTATAATTCGTTCATTTGTACGCAGTTAACTGTATATGTATCCAAATTGACTCATTTTTTTCCATAATTCACCAAAT